>CM068315.1:3897735-4090235 GCA_034766995.1 Acanthacorydalis orientalis
ATCTGCTCTCGAGATTTGATTGTGATTAACTATATAGTTTGTTTTAATGATTAAATATGTAATATGTGTTTGTGTGTGTTAGATTTAATATGTATCAATAGCTGGTTCTATAAAGAAGCTAGTTTTTGAAGATACAACAATCGATCGAAAATATTATTTGGAAATTTTTAAGCGTTTAATTGCATGAATTTGAATAATTTGAAAACAACCATTTTTTGAGATTATATTTGGATTTATAAAACCATTTTGTATGCACTCACTGTCAGTGAAAGGTTTTATGGTACTCACTTTAAAATTTTGAAATACCTAATAGCAATAATTTGAAGAATTCGATTAGAATATTAAAAAAAATTATTTGTCCGCTGTTATATGAGGGTCATTTTAATTTATTTGTATAACTGTAGGGAAATCTTATATTTTTAAGAACATAGCTCTTAAAGTACTAAGATAACTAAAAAGAAAGCATATGATTTCATATTCCAAAAACCGTTCAAAAATAATAAATTCGATAGATTTCATGTGATAACTTTTTCATCTATTTTCAATCATTATCAATATATCTGACACAAATTGTAAAATACTATGATACTTTTTTTGATATAATACATTTGAAAATTATATTAAAATTCAGTATTACAAAAATTTATTTTTAATGATTTTTTATAACCGTTTAACTGAATGAAACTAAAATATACTAATTTCCAAAAAATGTAGGAGGAATCTAAAATAAATAAACACAGAGAAAATATATTGAATAATAAAAAAATTATATAATAAGGTATTCATTGTGGCTGAACATGCAGTAGAATTATACAAGCTATTCATTCAATAATTTTCTTTATGATTATTAACTGTTTTTGTACATTTCAGAGGTATAACTTTGGCTTATATATATATATATTTATATGTAAGTGTATTGTTAGCAAGATAGACAGATTTGCATACACATCGAAAAGAGAACAAATCGTTATACGAAACAAGATTTGTATACCCTAGACACTACAAGTAAATAAATAAATATTGCGTGCAACATGAAAAATATGTTTAGTGAAGAGAAAAAAAAATACAGGCTTCGTGTCACCATTATACACATTAACTTCAAATCTATTTTATCATAGTCACATACACAGTCCATGCTCAATAATGAATGCTAGCAATTATATCGGACACAATGCACTTAATATTGAATGGTTGAAAAGTGTAACGCGACAGGTTCAGTATGTATTTTTTAACATGGGAGGATATAATCACCGGCGATGGTCATTGTACGTAATTACTTTAATTGTTTAATTATTTACGAAACGATTGTTTCTATATGAACGAGGGAGTGCCTATTGTTAACGAAATTCAATGTTACATCCGAGATTGTATGTCAAATTATGTGTGTGTGTGTGTGAGTGCGCATCTATTTGTATAGAAATTTGTTCGCATAGATTTGAAGTGGATTGGTATGTGTATTTTTTAAATGATTCTAATAGACTAGCTACTTTCAATGATTAATAACTAGGAAAAGTGTAATTAGATAGAAAACAATACTGTGTATATATTTGTTTGAAAAATATCTTATTTGTAGACCGAATATATATATATATATAATCAGTTGAGGAAATATGCTAACTTAATTTTTATAACATTGCTACCATCTCCATTATAGAATGAGAGATGTTCTTATAATTATATATCGTACCTCAAAGTTTAAACATATTTGAAAAAAAAATTTAAAACGTATTTAACTTCCATGCATGTACAAAGAACTTATAATTCTATTATCGATTGGAAACTATTTAAAATATTCGAATTGAAAAATAAATCTAGAATTAACTTCAATAATCATCAAATATAAAGAAATTAATAATGATGACAATTTAAAATAAAACAATAGACACATTTATATGAATACATAACAAAAATGTACTGAAATCTTTGTACACTTGGAAAGATTTTTAAATAATTGCTAATTTAATAGTTGGTAGAAGAATATTTTGTAAAATAGTAGAATGTGTAGTGAAATATTTAAGCACTGATTATTATTAGTAAATAATTGAACGTAGAATAACATGATAAAATAAATTATAAAAGTAATATATATATATACATAAACATATATATACATAAACATATATAAACACTTTATTATTTATTAAAATTCGTATAATATCCACCCAAAAGAATACACATATAAAAAGTTTGCTTCGTCCATAAAAAATTCACATTACTGTAAAAGCTCATGAATAAGCCGTTACGAAGTTCGAACTTGCTATAAATTTAAAAATTTTGTAATAAAAATCAAGAAATTACTCTGAAAGTTTGGTCTCTCCTCGAATACTATTGTTGTCTTTGACTCGAAGCCGATTGTATAGTTTCGGAAGAAAAACAGTAATCATTGAAATATTCATTTCTTCATTTTTTTATTCTTTTTTAAATTTCGCACTTATATATATATATATATATATTATATATATGAACAAATGTTGTTATAAATTTTTATATTATTATGTTTTTATTTGTTGCGTGAGAAAGTTAGTGTTTTGTAAACAATGGTGAAACTGAAGTAAGCGCAGTGATAAAATAAATACAATATTAATTGTTTGATGTAACTGAAATAAAAATTGAGTTGGATTCAACTTCAACGAGTTGCTCTATCGTTTTCAACGTTCAGACTGGAAATGAGTACGGTGGATATTGCCCGTTTGACTTATTTAGATTTGTACGATTTATGTTAATCACAAAATGGTAGAATGTATTCCATTTTGTGGTATGTTCGATGCAATTAGTGAAGACTAACAATTATATTTGTATTCTAGACATGTATAGTCGAAGTTTTGAGGTCAAATATCAGGTCGGAGTTCGGAGATGAAGGTCAGAAGTCAGATGTCGTAGTCCCGAGGTCAACGGTCGGAGGTCATAGGTTATATATCAGAGATTACAGGTTTGAGGTCATAGATCGAAAATCATAGATCATAGGTCCGAGGTCATAGATAATAGGTCGGAGGTAATAGGTCGGAGGTAATAGGTCGGAGGTAATAGGTCGGAGGTAATAGGTCGGAGGTAATAGGTCGGAAGTCATAGGTCGGAAGTCATAGGTCGGAAGTCATAGGTCTAAGGTTACAAGTCATAGGTCAGAGGTCATTGGATATTGGTCGTAGATTAGAGATCGAGGACGGAGATCGAATGTTCGAGATCCATGGTCCGAGTTCGAAATTCAGATGTCAAAGGTCAGAGGATTTGGTTACGGGGTGTCTGTAGGGTCACAGGATCACAAGGTCAGAGATCACAGAGTCACGAGTACAAAGATCAGAGGCCACAGTCTGGAGGTCTTTCAGAATCTTTAAGAGTAAAATCAGAAGATGAACTATCATGACAACATATCAATAGAATCAATCGCATGTATACAAAAACAGTCATAATTTTGTAAATGTCGGTTTAAGACCTGTGATGTCATTAGTGTATTATCCAAGCGTTTTCAGTTTTCGTAAATGACTACCCTGATTTACCATGACCAATTCGACTAGTCCACTTATTGATAACCTTTTAGGATTTTATCTACGAATAATCTGAGAATGACCTAAAAATTGAAACTAGTCGTTGAAGATAGACACTTGTGATTTATTAACATAAACCGCCAAAACAAGAATTCTATAATTAAATTGTGATTTATTAATAAATAAAAATTTACTTTCAACAAATTGTATTTTTTTCATTAAATATTTTATTTTTGTCGGTGGTTTAAAATGCTATCAAGATTTAAATTTATTAAAAATTGCTGGTGATTCTTTTATAAAACTAGTGTACTATTCTAACATGATAATGTTTCTTTTACACCAACCTTAGTCTGCATTTCTAATATGCTATGTTTTAATAAAAAAAATCAAATGTTTTTAAGTTTAATCAGAAAACATCTTGGAAAAGTTCTAAAATAATACAAATGAGAAAATATATTATAATATACTTATTATAATATGGTAACTTACTATAAAAATTACTCAAGTGATTACATACAGTCTCAAAATATTATTTTTTAATATTTTTATATTAAAAAGTATACGCTCGAGAAGTTTTCTTTTCGAATGTAAAGTATAAAACGTAATGGTACGTTTAATATTCAAACTTTAGTAAATATACAGATTAAAAATTAAAACACTAAGTAACTGTGTACAGCTGGTTTACCCATTGAACCACATCAGTTATTTTCTGTGGTTACTGACTACCACAGAAAAAAAAGTATATATAGACTAACGTAGTTCGCACCCTAAAAACAATAAAGTCGCTTATCAATGTTCCACTGCTCTCGGATTTTACGTGCAGGTGCGAGAGAGCAACGCTGGGGTGAGTTCTGCGACGGGGACCCGCGCCCACCGTGTCGCTCGCCCACAACGCCATTCGGACCGCCTCGCTGCCGCTGACTGTGCATGTCTCGAATAATTTCCATAAGCCCACTAATTTATGTTTTAATCACGCTGCAGTCACGCGACAATAATTAGTTTTTATAATTCTAAGCGTCAGAAGTTCGGGCTAAGAAACCGCAACGAACCCTCGAAAACGAATCAAAAGAAAAGATAAACTAGCCGTGCGCTACTTATTTATTATGGTTTTTAATCAAGATTTTATATCGGAGCTATGGTTCGTGTTCTGTTCGCTTTTTAATCTACAATTTTTTTTCTCATCAACTTGATTACTTTTAATGTGGGTGTATAATATTATTTAGAATGAATGTACATACATATATACTCACATACAAATATATATATATATATATATATATATATATATATATATATATGTGTGTGTGTGTGTCAGTGTATTTGTGTGAGTACACGTGGTTATTAATTTTTCGTGAAACTTATCGTGAAATATAAATTAAAATTGGTCGAAATTTGCAAAACAGAACACTTATGTGTATGTGAAATTAACATTTTATGTACAACGGAATTGTTTATGAAATTACTTTATACTCGCGCATATATTAATATGGGGGTTGTTTGCAATTACTTAGGTCATTGAAATTTATTGTTAATCGGATGTTTTTTGATAGTTAATTTATACAGTTTTTTCCTTTAATTAGTCGAAAATAATAAATCTGAATTTCACTTCCTCTAATGTTCTGAATAAATTATAATGGTAATATAAAATTTTATTTTGTGTTGACATGAAACTTAACCCTAGTGACAATCAGTGGTGTAAGTATATTGCGACATTATAATTTTTCCATAGGCGTGCACACTATTCAATAAACAGATATTTCAATTTGATTATTGATAATAAGTATGATATGTAATTTTCGAAAATTAAATTTTCAGTTAGATAAGTAAATAATTAATTATATTTTGTATGAATTCCTTACAAAGATAATTTTATCCTAGAAAATAATTATATTTGTTAATAAGTTAACTGATGTATTTCAAATATTTTTAAAATTGATAGTCAATTGTTTATATATATATATATATATATATATATATATATATATAAATGTGATTTTAAAAATATTTAAAAATACGATTAACTCTTTACATGTTTTTAATTACAAATCAATAACTATTATAGTAAGAAAATATGATTAAGAAAGATGAATTTCGAGCCAATTAAATAATAACATGAAATAATATTATTTAATTTAAAATTAAATCTAAATCTCTAGAAAAAATCAATTAAGTTTGAACCACTACTCATCTTTTTCTCTTTAAGTTTCAGAGTGTATAATTTTTTTTAATTTACAAATCAATTACTTTTATAGTAGTAAAACATGAATAAGTTCCATGAATTTCGAGTGAATTAAATAATAACAAAAATTAATATCATTTAATTTAAAATTAAATCTAAACGTCTAGGAAAAAATCAATTAAGTTTGAACCACTATTCACCTTTTTCTCTTTAAGTTCCAAAGTGTATAATATTTTTTTATTTACAAATCAATTACTTTTATAGTAAGAAAATATGATTAAGAAGGATGAATTTCGAGTGAATTCAATAATAACGAAAATTAATATTATTTAATTTAAAATTAAATCTAAGCTTCTAGAAAAAATCAAATAAGTTTGAACCACTATTCATCTTTTTCTATTTAAGTTCCAAAGTGTATATCATTTTTTTTTATTTACAAATCAATTACTTTTATAGTAAGAAAACATGATTGAGAAGGATGAATTTCGAGCGAATTAAATAATAACAAAAATTAATATTATTTAATTCAAAATTAAATCTAAATCGCTAGGGAAAAAATCAAATAAGTTTGAACCACTATTCATCTTTTCCTATTTAAGTTCCAAAGTGTATAACCTTTTTCTTATTTACAAATTAATTACTTTTATACAAAGAAAACATGATTGAGAAGGAGGAATTTCGAGTGAATTAAATAATAACAAAAAGTAATATTATTTAATTTATAATTAAATCTAAATCTCTAGAAAAAATCAAATACGTTTGAATCATTATTCATTTTTTTCTATTTAAGTTCCACACTGTATAACCTTTTTTTATTTACAAAACAATTACTGTTATAGTAAGAAAATATGATTGAGAAGGATGAATTCCGATCTAATTAAATATTAACAAAAATTAATATTATTAAATATAAAATTAAATCAAAACCTCTAGAAAAATCAAACAAGTTGAAACGTTGATTATGGTCATATACTGATAATTTTCAAAAGTAACTCAAGAATAAGCATACAAAGCAATTATTTCAGACGAGTATTTGATTGTCCTGATCAAAATAACAACACAAAAGAAATAAATTTTATTGATTCGGACGAATACATTAGTTCAATTTATTATTACATCAGTGTGACAAATGTATAAAATAACAACCTCATTATGAAATCTCATTCTCATTATCTGTAATTCAGTTTCCCTTGTAAAATCAATACACGTTCATTATAAACATGTTGATTATTTCAGTGGAATGTCTTCTACAAACAGTACGTCGAGGTTTATGGTAAAAAAATTCTAATTTAGAAAATGTATCGAAGCGTCTACACTTATACGTACGAGTGCTACGTCTGAAGAAAGACGAAGTGGGGCCTATAAGTGTGTATCTGGTATAGAGAGGGGCCGCGTGATGCTATTATGACGTCAATTAAGAACCAATAATAGAGCCGCTGCACTGTGTATAGAAACAAAGGCATCAGAGCGGAGCCGCAGTGGCGTTAATTAGAAATAAAACTAGAGGCCGTGGGTGTAACTACACAAGACCGGGTGTAGTCCATTGTTGGAAAACATTCTTCGGAGAAAAATAGAGGCAATTCGTCTTTTCACTATATAGTATTCGAGTACCTACACATACAGATATTGTTTCCAAGCTTTTAAAATGTTTCTTCTTTATTAGACACTGATTAAAAATATGTGAGATGCTGGCGCGATAGAAAAATGAGAAAATCTATCGTTTTACAGGTAATTCCGATACGACTTATATTAATGGACTTTTTAATTTCGCCAGGAATGAAATAAAATAGTAATTTTTTATTGTATTACATTTGTTAAATCGATTTTGTTATTTAGTAATTATAGTTGGATTATAAATATTTCTGTTTTTAAATTATTTACTAATTCGAATTTTAAATCTGTTTCAGTTGAGTGTATTATGAATTATTAATATAGTCATCCATATTCGATTTAATATCTCATCTTAAAAATATCCTTAAATAAAAATATTATAAAAACGAAATCATATTTTTCTAAAAAAAATAAATATTTAATAAACTTAATTATAGAAGTTACAAAAACATTAATATAAATGAGGAAAAAATACTGTTACCATCGACATTTCTGCCTTTCATTTTCAATTCTAGTTTGAAAAACAAAAAAATAGTTACAAAGTCAATGAATAAAGCGGTGATTAACAACTACAACACTTTTGAATACTGAAATTCACGAATGAGAATGTGTTTATAAACTAAAGTATTGTCATTCGAAAGTAATCAACTATCTTATTGTCGATTTTTTGGTTAAAATCTTCAAATTAATGTCATTAAATGCTCATAAATTACTAAATAACAACAATAACCATAATCGAATCAGTTTTAATGCTACTTAATATTTTCATAAGTCAGTAAACTACTCCAAAAAATTAAAAATATTAAATAGTTTTGATAAAAAATTAAAAAGCGTATTAGATAAATAAAAAAAATAAAACATTAATGTTTCGAATACTATAAATTATAATATTTATTGCAAACGAGTTAAAGTACCTGGTATTTCTTGGAAATATTTAAAAATACAACTTTTTCATATCTTGTGTATTATAAGTATTATAAATATTTTCAAGGTAACTGAAATAAAAACAGAAATCAGTTATTTATAAAATGAAAATAAAGTTAAGAAGTCAATATAATTTTGATGCAGTTTAAGCAAGAAGTGTAAAGTTAACTCGACAAGAATTTAAAATTAAGAGTAACGATTTATGAAAATGTGGAGACTGGACTGAATATTTTTAGTTTATTTCGGATAAGTTTTAACTAGTTCAATCATGTCAAGTTCATTGTTTTTTTTAGTAATAAGTGCCATACAAAATTAAGTCACTACGAAGCGATCAGTTAACAACTATTGGAATATTTTTAAATAAGAATACAAAAAATTCGTTGAAATTATGAAGAGTGTGAGATTGCAATTGGTATTTTCAATTGTGAAAAGTAATATTTGATCTACATTTTGATATTTATAAAACACACACACACAAATATATATATATATATATATATATATATATATATATATATATATATATATGTATGTATACATATGTATATGTAAGTAAATTTTACATAGGATTAATTGTATTATTTCTCAAACAATTACTGTTAAAAAAACTAGTACGTAGGTATCAAATATTTTGGCAGCGTTTTAAATTTACATTCTTTTCTAAAAACAAATAGTTTCGAACGAAAACAAACAAAAATTGTACGTTTAAAAGAAATTATAAGCAGATTTGTAGATTTGTTTTTAAAAAATCAAATTAAATTTTAAAAAAACACACACACACTTTTTGGTACATTTTAGTAGTTGCTTTTTAAGAAAAGCATAAAAGGAGGTTAGTTTTAGAAAATCAACCTTATAAAGTATGTAAAATTTGAAAATATTCAAGAGATGTCTAGCTAGAGAATAATTAAATGATAAAATCCGGTTGCATTCAGTGATAAAAACAATAAAGTAATCAAAGTGAGGCGAAAAAGATTAACAAAAAAAAATTAATACTGTGTAGAAGTGACAGCTAGTCATAAGAATTGAAAATGTTGGTAGACTTTTTTTTGTAAAATAGTTGTTTTCCATAATAAGTAAATGTAAAGAAGAGTAATTAAGTGGAAAAACATCATCATAAAGTCATTGTGCTGCTAAACACTTAAGTTTGACATGTTTTCTTGAACATGCAAGGTACTTAAGCACAATTGAATGTATAATAGTGTATATCTATCAACATCAAGCAGTAATTGAAGAGTATGACGATGAATAATACGTCACACTTTATAAAAAAGTACTCTTTGTTGAAGTATGAAATTTGAATTTTGTTTGTTTTTCAAATGAAAGTCAACTATTAAGTTAGAAAAATAATTGCGGTTTATGACCTTCAATTTCATACACATTTGTTAATTTTAGTAGTTATGAGTGGTCCAGAACTGTTGGATGACTAATGCTTAACTTTTCGCAAGCTCTCGAATTGTTGTGCTAAGTTTTGATTGAACTAATGTCTTCAGTCGTTCGTTATGAACAGGAGAAGGACGACCGCGACATTCTTCATGTTCAAAACTCTCCTTCTTAGTACATTTTTTTTTGGAACTATCATTCCAATAAAATTTCTCTTATTTGTTTCTTTTCCATCTCTAATTTCATAACGAAATTTGAAGAAAAATTAATAATGAAACCAAAGTCAATGTTACCAAAATAAAGACAGAAAAATGTACTTTAAAATGATATTAACATGAACACGATCAAAAACACTTTCATTGAAAAAAAGTTAAGGTCAGAATTCATAAAAAAAAACACAATTATTTTCTTACTAACCTAATAAAAAAAATAATTCCTTTTAAGTCATTCCTGTACTGTTTAGTAGAATAATGTGTTATTCTGGTTGAGTGATTATTTTCTAACAAAAAATATTTTTTAAAAATATTTTGATAAATGTGATGAGACTGTAGAAAACCCGAACAGTCTGCTTACTTACTCTAAGCAAACTTGGAACAATTTTATTCGAGTGAACACATATGTTATGTACATGAATTACTGGTAAGACCTAAGCCATAAGCTTTTTTAAATTTTTAAGTACAAGAATTTCACTTCTGTTATTTGAAATAAGAGATTTAAACTATACCTCAATTGCTTTTTTAAAGGTAATACTAATATACTATTTAGTTTATTAAAATTTAATGAAATATTGTAAAAGTGAATTGTTTAAGTTTCACTCTCTATACATTTTTAAATAATGAAGTGTCAGTAAAAATTAACGAATCATATAACTTTGTGCAGAAATTATAAGTATGTTTATTTTTTCATTCAAAACTTTGCCCTGTTTAAAACACCATCATAAATTTACTTGTTTCTATTTTAACTTGTTTAATTTTAACTTCTGTTGATCATATTTACAATAGTCATTAATAAAAAATATTTAATCTTTTGTACTCCAAGCAATTAGGCTATACAATAGATCAGAAGTTTGTATACTACGAATTAGGATAAGAGTAAGATAAATATAGAAAAATATAAATATCCGATGACATTGATGGACGAACGCTTATCAAGGCTTTTATCTGTAAATGACAAAATCTGGGCAGTGACACTGGCTGTAAGAGTAGAACGCCTTTAAGTGACTGGGCAGTACAGCTGGCCTTGTGAGTGTTAAACAATGGGTTAAACTATGTTGAGGACTAATTTTTGAGATCTGCAAGTATCTGCAATTAATGCATACTATAAAAATAATAGCGCCGTGACTACTTATTATAACTAGGAAAAGAAGAGCTGAAACTGCTTTTAAACATGGGCAAATATTAAAAGTATTGCGCTTTATAACTTGAACACACAATATTTTAATGAGTTTTTGTTTTTTTTTCATAAGCTGGCATATATTAAGTGTAAAAAATGATTGTGTTCTTAAATTTAATCAATCATAACTCTCTTTTAAATTAAAATATTTTATCATCGTTTTAGAATTTTCAATCGCTATCTTCAACAATTAAATCACTATATATTTTGGCCATGCAGTTGGTTTAATCTCACAAAACTGTAGTGAACACTATGGCGTCGGAAAAGCAGCATATCAGGCATTATATACTTTTTCAATTTGAAAAAAATGCTGCCGAAGCTGCAGAAATGGTTTGTTCAGTTTTAGCGGAAAGTATTTTAATACATAACGCATGCAAAAAAATACTCAAACGGTGGAAGAGGTCTGAAAAGGCACTGGCGATTTCATTGACTCAAAGCCATCATCTTTTGATCGAGAAGAATTTCTTTAGTTACTCGAAAGGTAGAGAAAAATTATATAAAATAATGAGGAATATTTTAAAACTTAAAATGAATTCCATTTTTCTTTAAACATTCATTTTTATAAAAATTCTGCGGTTTATGACCTTCAATTCCATATACATTTTTTAATTCAAGTGGTCATGAGTGGACCAGGACTGTTGGTTCACTAATGTCTAATTTTTTGCAAGATCTTGAATTGTTGTGCTATGTTTTGATTGAACTAACGTCTTCAGTCGATCGTTATGAACTGGAGAAGGACGACCGCGACCTTCTTCATGTTCGAAGCTCTCGTCCTTAGGAACATTTTCTTGAAACCATCATTGAAATAAAATTGCTCTTATTTATTTCTTTTCCATCTCTAATTTCATAGCTCAATTTGAAGAAAAATTAATAATGAAACCAAAGTCGTTATTACCAAAATACAGGCAGAAAAATGTACTTTAAAATGATATTAACATTAATACGATGAAATGACACTTTCAGTGAAAAAAGTACTAAGAATTAGGATAAGAGTAAGATAAACATAAAAAATAACAAACATCCGATGACAATGATGGACGAACGCTTATCAAAGCTTTTATCTGTAAATGATAAAATGTGGGCAGTGACACTGGCTGTAAGAGTAGAACATCTTTAAGTATCTGGGCAGCGCGGCTGGCCTTGTGAGTGTTAAAAAAAGGGTTAAATTAGATTGAGGACTAATTGTTGAGATCTGAATGTATCTGTAACTAATGCATACTATAAAAATAGTAACACCGTGACTACTTACTACAATCAGGAAAAGAAATGCTGAAACTGCTTTTAAAATTGGGCAAATATTAAAAGTTTCGCGCTTTATAACTTCATTTTCTATAAAAAAAAACGCACCGAATCAATTTCTACACCAAATATTATCTGGCACAAGCTTTAGATTTTTCAGCATGAACGAGATAAATCTTATACAATTTCGTGTATCATTATTTATCAATAAATTTCTTGCAAAAGAAAAAAATAAAAACGCAATAAGTAAGCTCAACTGATTAGTTATTGTCGAAAACTTTAAATGTTACAAGTTCACACTTTCGTTGTATAATATTTACATTTCAGACGTGTTTGTGCTGGAAATAAACACAAATATGTTTCGTTATTCAAATACAAACAAATAGTCTGATTCAGTTTAATAAATAAAACATACACCACAGCAGAAGTAGTATTAGTCGATATATCATTTAATCATAAAAAGCGACTGTCCCCTACGAGTATTTTGCACGTATGTCCGTGCGTTATTTTATGTATACATATGTATATGTGTATATATATATATATATATATATCGAACGGACTGGCCCGGCGGTAATAAACACGTTTATATTCGTGTTAATGACCGGATCTGATTTTACATGAACAGCGCATTGGGCGCACGCGACCACCTCACTGAGTAGGTCCTGTGTAATTTTTAACTCCGGGCTGTAATTTTTCAACACGATCGCCGCCACCACACGTACATCTAGCTTCAGACATACCCATACCATGTACATACATACACACTGACAAATATTTATATACATATATATATATATATATATATATATATATGTATGTGTGTGTGTGTATGAATGTATGTGTCTGTTGTTGTGTGTGTAGATATATTAGTGTATACCGCTGCGTTTTTATTATTATTAAATTAATGTTCACCGAAAATTTTATACACACGTATTATATTTTATATGCATAAATCATGTTTTTCTTAATTTTATTCGAATACGACGAATATGAAATGAATTATAATTGGGGTTAGTCTTAACGATTTTTTATTGTACCAGTTTATCGAATTAACATAATAATTATTTATTTTCGTACGTGGGGTGCAACCAGTTGAATTTATTTTAAGGATTTATATTTTTCATGTAATTAGGTCGGCCGCAAATTAATAACTGAGAACATGAACGGAACTATTATTCATACATATATATATATATATATATATATATATATATATATATATATATATATATATATATATACACATATACATATGTAAAAATATTACATGTTATACCTATAATATATATATATATATACATATGTAAAAATATTACATGTTATACCTATAATATTTATATATATATATATATATATATATATATATATATATATATATATATATATGAGAGATAATATTTTGTGTTAAATCTAATTAATATTTATTCAACTGCTTCTCACTAATTTTCATGATTTTTCTATCTGTAAATGTATTTTCTAAACATTACATGTTATACCTATAATATATATATATATATATATGAAAGATAATATTTTGTGTTAAATCTAATTAATTTTTATTCAACTGTTTCTTACTAATTTACATGATTTTTGTATTTATGAAATGTGTCTTCTAAATATTACATGTTCCTATAATATATATATATATATATATATATGTAAAGGATCATTTATTGAAGAAGGAGAATAAAAATGGGATGGACCTTATTTGACCGAAACTCCTCGATATTTAATACAACAATCGTACTCTGAAGAAAAAAATAATCGATCAATGCATGCTACTAGTCTACCCAAAATCATTCAAAGGCATCAAACAACACTGAGAAGTATGGGAAAATTCTTGCTAGAAAGAACAAAAAGAGATAGAAACAGAATATAATTGATGCGAAAACAGACAGGAGTTAGAGATGTAATAAGAAGAGTAAAGGATATGAAATGGAAATGTGCGGGGCATGTTGCAAGAAGAGAAGACAACCGATGAATACTAGAAATTATTAATTGTGAATCAAAGAATATAAAAAGAAGGTGACCAATGAACGTTTTTCCAGATGTTCACTGTTTGAAAAAATCAGCAACAAATGATAAACACGTCACTAATTAACATACGGAAAAGGTTGTTGTCTTACAACTCTAGGAGCGGCCATCAATGATAATAAAACAAAAGATGTCCAAATACCTCAAATACGTGAATTATTCGCATTTTTCTGTTAAGAAAAGAGGTTGTAAGTTTTCTACTCAAAGGACATTTTAGAAAACGAAATTATATTATAAGTAGATTCCATGTAACTTTCATAACAGCTTCCATGAACTCTTAAGATGGTTCGTAGAAGAATATTAGATGAATAAAAGTACATTTAAATTTAATAAATAATTTAACAATATAGTTATCTTGTATAGTGAATATTTTTTGAATTTCCTTATAGATTATATATATATATATATATATATATATATATATATATATATATATATAGATAGATAGATATAATACTAATAGTAAACATTTTGAAAAAATAATATACGAAATAGAATTTTTAACATATCTGCTCATCAAAAGATTTAATATATATTTAGATCGATTTTAAGGCAGTCTTACACATTGGAGTTAAGTAAAGAGTAAAGATGAAATAATTAAATAATTAATTCAATTAATCAATGTATTGTAAGTAAAGTTATAATGTGTTAACTTTATCGGTTAAAATAAAAATAATAACTTTTAAATTAATTTATACAAATATTTTAAAAATTGATTTAATTTAAAGTAAAATAGTAGTAAAAGTATAATAGTTATAAAATGTGTTCGTTAAACATTTTCAAAAGAAATATTTCTGAAAAAAATATCATTTAGTAATTTATTTTTTCATTTAAAAAGAATGAATATATTAAAGAGAACCATAAAAAATATGTACCGAAAAATAAAGGAATATTAATAAGTGTCTTGTTTATTCATTACCGCCTGTCTGAAAACGCCTCTCTCTCTCATTATATATATATACATATGTGTGTGTGTGTGTAAATCACATGATCGCGTCTCGTCATATTATGTCGCAGGGGCGACCAATTAATACGGTTTATATTTTTATACAACGTTTATGGCGTATTAATTGCACGCACATTTCACATAATTCTCGTCTGAGATCGTTACGTGAAATTTATCATGAAATATTCATCGCTAGTGTAGTTTAATAATACATTCAGTATGTCCATACACAATGTTATGTGTATAGAGAGAGGACGATACGACAGATCTTCAAGGGACGGCGACGAAAGGCGGAAAAAATCAGAATATATCAAACATTTATCGGTCGTCGTAAAAATTGAAATTTTAGTGTCTGGATATAGTTTCTTTTTATAGCTCTGGTGTGTTATTCTGCCGTGATAAAAGTCGAATCAGTTTTATTATTTGTTCATTCAAGTATTTGGATTTAGAACATGTCCGTTCCCTTTGATTCATTATTTTACCGATACCTTTTACTTGTTTAATGCCCATATACATAAGTATATATAGAAATTATAAATAAACACATACATATTAAGATCAGTAGAGAGATTAATGACTCTAATATATTTTAAAATACTTCATTTTTTTAGAAAAACTAGGGAGATTCTTCTCCGCTCGTTCTCCTCCTCCCCTAAACAAATAACAGAAATTAACAAATTATACAAACAAATAATCCGCCTAAAATGTAAGTCTTGAAAATTTTATTTGAAAAATTTATAAAAATTAACATAAAAAAATACAATTTAAAATGTGTAACAAATTTTTTACTCTAATTCTAGTGATTACAATATTTTGAATAAATATCTTATTAGTTTTACACTAAAATCGTATACCATCTTTCGTTGTACACCGTGAAACAGAACACTGATTATCTACTGATATCAACCAATTAGAACAGAGAATACGTGACCAATATCGACCAATCAGAACAGGAATAAAATTCATCATCCCATAGGAGGACAAATTTTTATTAATAATGAGATAATTAATTGGAAAAAATGATATTTAATTTTATGCATATAGTTTTAAGATAAAATCGCAATGACTTTACTAAACTCTAATACATACATACACACACACACATATATATATATATATATATATAAATGTGTGTGTGTGAATAAAGCTTCGATTACAATTTTACCCCTGTGATTAAATTCACTTCCATAAATACTTTTTTGTCTCATTATCCAAACTACAAAACATACTTGGTAAAATTTGTTCAATACATCATTACATTTTACTAATCAGTTTTCAATATGCCTCATACACGTTTGAAAAACAATGCTGATATTCTCAGATCATTTTCATGTAAACAAAAATTTGTTAGAGCTCTAATAACAATGAAATCGTTATAAAAATCCGTATGAGTTACAATGAAATGTGATGAATAGCCATCTATTGAATATTTTTAATGGGAATTACTTTAGTGAAGTGAGAGAAAGATCCATTTATGAATATTTTGAGTTATTGGCTATTATCAAAACAATCGGAACACCTACATAAGGCTTCCTTGTCAATTATTTAAGTATCTTGTCCAATTACACTACTAAAACAAGAAATAATTATAATAAAGTGAATATGTGTACCAAGTGGTATAACGTGAATTTTTTTATTATATATAATAATTGTAATGGAATTATTTATAAGAAAAAAATGTATAAGAATAATGAATAAAATTCTACAAATATCTCAAAATTAAATATTTATTCTTTTTTGATTAACCACTTCCCAGTTTATTTTTTTCCAACAAATAAGGGTAAAAAATGCCTATATATTTATTTATTTATATAAAATTAAAAATAGTTCGACTTATAAGAATAAAAAAATAAATGTTTAAACTTGCTCTCCCCGTACAATGCATGGTCTTATCAGTATGCATGCAAACACTGAACCCATACACTGTATAGGAGAAACTGGCAAGTAGTTAAGAGTGTTGGTTGGTTATTGGGGTTCTAGGGCGCATCAATAACTAATGTCATTAGCGTTCGAACAAAAATTATAATTAAAAAACACATCCCGTTTGCGCACTTGAGTTCTAATCACCCCTTAATTCGAAATACTAAAGTATTAGTGCCAAACCCTTGAGAATATTCCATTAAAACAGTATTTTTCTCAGTGAGAGATAAAGAACACATATGAAGGAACTGGACTGAAAAAATACTCAATTTTGATTGAACAATACGTATAAATACAATAAGAAGAGATGAACTCTTGAAGACAGTAAAACATTTAAAATACTGTGATCTCCGGGGTTGATTTACAGGGTTTTTTTTTTGTGAAGAACACGTTATAATAAGTCCGGATTAAGTGTGCGATAAATGCTAAAAAACATGTATTTTTTGTTTAAAAAATGTTTTTCTAATTTAGTTCTCTTTTTCAAAAATATTCTTCTTTAAATAAAATAATAAAAAATTTAATATTTCACTGTGTATAAATAATAAAGCAGATAATTGGAAAAAAAACGATTTTTCCCTTTCTCCATTCAATATTCGAAGCAAAATTTTCACAAATGAATCACTTTTCATATCCGGAATGGTTCCTTATCAAAGTACTCAACAAAGAATTGTTAAATATTTCGATAAGAAATTTAGTGGCGTGTTGACAGTGATCCTGAATTAAGTATTGTGATGTTTGTTCAAAAAGTTCAACGCTTAAATATTTTTTAATAATTTTAAAAATCGAACAAATGTCTTAAATTTCGAATATTGAAGCGCACTAATGAACACAAATATTTTATAATAAATTCTTTATAATCACAAAAAATATATTTTTTAATAAATGTAAATAATATGAATAATAAACAGTAATAACATCCATGTTTTCAAGCCAATATTGTACAATTTTTTCACACACTAACCAAACCATCTCCTTTTTCTATAGTAAACCAAATATATATATATATAAATATTAACAAACATTTTCATATAATGGTGTACTGAAAAAATAAGACATGATATAGTAATATGCAAAGATTACAAAGACATTCTGTAAATTTTATAATGATTTTTATTCTGTAAGAATGTATTTAAATTTGTCGTGAAAAATTTTAACTTTAACATATATTGGCCCAATAAATTGAAGACTTCAAATGACTGGATTTAACCCTCAAGTTAGAATTAGTCAAAACCTGTTGTAAACTATTCAAAAAATATCATATGTATCCCCTGTGCAAGCGAGTAGACTGTGTTTAAAAAAGATCTCAGTATCCTGATCGTTTAAATGTCCTCGCGTTTCTATTAAATTCTGTATTTCGGGACACAACCTATATTTAAATAAAATAATGTGCGTTTCGTGCGTTAAATTTCTATACAGTATTATAAAAAGAAAGTAATGAACAGTTTATATAAAACATAAAGGAGTTAAAAACGACATAATTTGATTTATAATACATTAAAGCGTAATAAGAACGTCCATACACTAGAAAAATAAAGAACGGGCAATCAATAGCACACATCACGTGACACAAATACACAGAACAGAACGCAAACTAATTTAAGAAATTAACCTGTCACCATTAATTAGAGACAAGAACGTCATGGTGGCTAGATAAAAGACGATAAACATTAAATATAATGTCAACAGACAAAAAGAAATAATGTCACTTCACATGACAAACTTTTCGTTGAAATTAACCTCCGTCGATGTATGTTGAACGCGATCAATATTAATTAATTTAATGAAAACATAAATTTTAACACATGCGGCTTGTCGACGTCGCGAACGGACATTGAACTCGGGACTATAATCGCAACAACTTGACAACATGACTTCGAGCATATAAGACGGTATATGGATATCGATTTGGGGTTCGCCACAACAATGCGTCCATGTAGACTGCAAGTACCTAGGTGATAGGGAGTTTCCGACCGCCGTGTATCCCTTTCAGTGTCTGTCTGGAGTCGGAATGAAACTTTTTCACACGATTCATTTATATATTTTAATTTGTATGTTATTTTGAACGTTTTTATTTTACTCGGAACGTCTCGAATATCGAAACTTACTGAAAGATCGAAATAGTACGATTACTAATTACAAAATTGAAGAAGAAACAGATTTGTTAAATTTTTAATCATATTTTTAATTCATTTATTTTACTTATTCAACGATCTAGCATTGGGACTCACTAACAATTTTACTAAAAAGATCATTTTTTTGATAAACTGAAATGTTCTATATGACTAGATTCGAACTTCTGATATACTGGTCATAATTTTAGGCTTCTGAATTTGCTGTGAAAATATATATTAAATTTGAAATTACAAAATCAACGCAATAAGGTAGAATCAATAGAGTGAATAAGAAAGAGAAGAGTATTTATTACAGATAGAAAAGTTTAAGTGTTATAAAAGTTCTTTTTTAATTTAGTTCTTTGTTAGTTTAATAACGCTGTAGGCACTTAAGTAGATTTAATATTTAAGATAAGTATGTTTCAATTCAAAGATGACGAATATAGATGGTTCTGATTTGAATTTAAGCACATTATTCGCTGATCCAACACTTTACTCAATTGTAAAGGAGTTGAATCATTAAATCACCTTTGATTGTTCCTTCAATATTTCCATGCTAAATTAATAGTGAGATAATTTTACTAAAATGATTATTTTTTTGACAAACTGAAAGATTCTATACGACCAGATTCGAACTTCTGATATACTGGTCATAAGTTTAAGGTACTTATTATGTGATTACAATCTGATTTTTTTAAACTAAATATTTTTTACAAAAGAAAGACTAGAAGAAAATTCTTTTTACAGTTACTTTTCTCTAGCTTTATAATTTTCTCTAATGATAAATTTACTTATATTTTTATATAATTATAAAACAACAAAGTGGAGTGGAATCTCTGAAAAGTGATTTATTTTCAAGATATATAATTTTATTTTTTTCTAAAAAAGTTAACTGATTATTAACCACCAAAAATCTCTTTTTCCATTTCAATATTTCAGTGCATATATGACGACCAACAATTAGATGATATTTAATAATTTTTAATCAAGTAGAGATGTTAAAATATTTCTTAATGTCTAAATTTGATCAGTTGCACAAAATAGCATGTTGATTTTTCTTCTTATTTGGAGTTTTAGGGCGTCCGAAAATCAAAATTAAAATTAGTGTTACATATCAAGAGAGTTATTATATATCACAATTTTAGAAAGGCACATACCAAGCGTTTTGAAGAAATATATTAGGTCATTATTGCGGTTTATGACCTTCAAGTTCATGTACATTTAAAGCTTTTTTGATTTTTCTAGCTGTTATAAGTGGTTCAGAACAGTTAAATAACTAACGCTTAACTTTTGTGCAAGCTCTATAATTCTTGTGCGTGGTTTTGATTCAACTAACGACTTCAGTTGATCGTTATGAACTGAAGGACACCCGGAATTTTCTTCTTGTATCATTAGCAAGAAATTTTTGGAACCACCATTGAACCGTACGTTCTTTAACAGTACCCATTATAAAAGCATCGTTTAGTTGATGAGCAGTTTCTGTTGCTTTACCACCCACTTTGAACTCATACAAAAATGTTATTTGCTTTTTTTTCATCTTTAATTCAATAACCCAATTTCAAACAAAATTAACAATAAACCAAAGTCGATGTTATTAAAATACAGTCCGAAAAATGCACTTTAAATTGATATTAACATCAACACGATGAAATAAAACTCTCATCGAAAAAAAACTAAGGTTGGAATTCATAAAACAAAAACCGCAATTATTTTCCTAATAAACTAATACAAACATATATTTTCTATGCATATTACTAGAACTATGATGAAATAGCTATTAAAATTCAAAGGGATAATAATCAAAATGATTAATACTATTTTATTGAATATTTTTCAAAAAAATTATGCTGTTGGTAAGGGGTGGAGGGTGTTATAATGATGGGAAAAACAAATATTTTTACCTGTAAAATTACTTAAGATTTTTAATTATAATAGTATTGTGTTTATGGTTAACAAGGAGATTATAATTTAAGGTTGAATGTAATCTTACATTTAAATATCAATATATACTTTTTGAAATAGAATGATATTTAGATTTAAATTCAGAATTAGTTGGATTTTATATTCTACAATAAATCTATTGATATGTTAGTTTTCTTCACGTTGCTGTTAGTGCAGTAAAAATTATTGTTTTGTATGAAAACAAACATTGACCTAAATGTATGTGAGTATTTCTCACGCTTTTTTTTAATCCAATTCGATTGGATTTATGTAATTCTATATCGAAATCGAAGTCGAACACGTTGTTTAAAAAAAGATTCGATACAAAATTGTCATCAAATCATACACAATTTAAGAATTGTAACATTTAGAAACACTGGATTACCAAAAAAAAGTGTATTCCAATGAAATTTTTGTCAATCGGTCTTAGTCTCGTCTGACTAATGAACAGTTTGATTATCCACAATACCAGTGTTTTTGTGGGTGGTGCGAGGACGATGCGCGAATCCTACTGTCCGAGTGTTGAAGAAAGAAACGACGTACAGTCGGTGGCTTCACAGGACATAGTCACAAATGTCGAAAAGAATGGCGTTCACAGACGCGCGGAATTAAATATTTGCTGCTACGAATTAACTATATACCCTTTACAACAGGCTTACACGACGTTATTAAGTAAAGGCGGAGGAATGCGAGTCACAGGAAACTGTCATAAATTTATGAACAGATTGGTGCGAACTTGCGTTCAGAAAAGATTTATTAACCTATTTTCTGTCAACGCTCGGATTACAAGTATTAAATAATAATATCGTACACGGGTTTTTTTCATAATTTATACATTTATATATATATATATATATATAATTTTTTTCGAATTTAATTAGAATATTACACTTTTATCACAATATTTTATTCAGTTAAGTGTCAAGATTAAATTATGAAAAGTTATAATTGTTTTATAATTTAATCAAGCTATAATAAATTTCATTTATTTAAATTCATGTTTTTTTTAATACTAACATTTCTTATCAACTTTCATTTTAATACAAGTTGAGCCATATATATTTTTTGTATATTTTTTTCTACAAGTTCAATGAATAACAATAGAATAGTATTTAAATAATTGTATTTTATAATAGCCTCTAAACAAGTTTATAGTTTTGAATTTGCAGTAAAAATATGTATTAAATTTGAAATTACAAAATCAACGAAATAAAATAGAATCAATAGAGTGAATAAGAAGGAGAAGAGTATTTATTACAGGTAGAAAAGTTTAAGTGTTATAAAAGTTCTTTTTTTCATTTTAATTTTTCATTAGTTACTTCAATAACGCTGTAGGCACTTAAGTAGATTTAATATTTAAGATAAGTATGTTTCAATTGAAAGATGACGTATATCGAAGGTTCTGATTTGAATTTAAGCACATTATTCGCTGATCCAACACTATATTCAATTGTAAAAGAGTTAAATCATTAATTCACCTCTGATTGTTCTTTTGATATTTCCATGATAAAAACCATACATTTTATTTATGTAATGATATATTCCACACACTTATTTTTATACAACCAGTAAAAATCGAATCGAAAAGATGAAACGTTTACAAGTTTAACAAGAATATATTATATATAAACAATAATATATTATTTAAACGTTTAACAAGAATATATATATATATATATATATATATATATATAAGAGGAATAAATTGCAAATATTCGAATTCTTTTTATTTTTTAAGCATTAAATGATTAAAATATGAAATTTCTATACGAATGCTGAATAATTTAAGAAAAGGAATAGATAAATATTTTCTTTATTTTAAGTCAATGATTTCAATTAGATGATTTATTCCTTCATGTAAAATTACATGTTAAATTCCATCACTTGAAGCCAAAAAATTATAATTCATTATCCAATTTATTTGAAAAATTAAAATAATATTTTCACACTCTGATTTTAATTTACAATCATGTTTTTTACTCCTGTGGATAAGTTTATTTTTTTAAAAAATAACATCCACTACCCTATAAACCGAACCAACTTTTTTCATCATAAATGATTAATACTTGTCTATTAATCATGTTGACTGTTGCCTTCAAGCATTTCAATGGCGACGTATTCATTTCCAAAGTGTTAAAATACAGAAAAATATATTTTAATTTATAAGTTAAAGATTATTATGCACCTTAGATTTATGATAATAATGGCATTTATATCTAAATGTACGATATATAAACACCACTATTGATTATTTCTTATACGAATTTAGATGGCAATTACATCATATCTTCAGACAATCAAAGGATTAGATTACTAGAAAAATAATTGCGGTTTATGACCTTCAAATTCATATATATATATGTATATTTCTCTTTTTTGATTTTCCTAGCTGATAACACAATAACACTGAATATTGGTATTAATTATATTAGATTGGTAGAAAAATAATAACCTTTATAACCTTTAAATTCATATACATTTTTTTAAATTAAGTAGAGTAAGTAGTTCAGAACTTTTGGATGACTAATGACTAACTTATGCAAGCTGTCGAATTATTGATTCTGATTCAACTAACATCTTCAGTTGATCGTTATGAACTTAAGAAGGACACCCGCGACCTTCTACATCTTCAAGGACCTTCTTAATCTTCGAAATTTTTGGAACCATCATTGCACAGTACATTTATTAACAGTACCCACGCCAAAAGTATCGTTTAGTTTACCAGCAATTTCTGCTGCTTTCCCATCCATTTTGTACTCAAACAAAAAAATGCTTTCATTTGCTTCTTTTCATCTTTGATTTAATAGCACAGTTTGATGCAAAATTAACATTAAAACCAAAGACGATGTTATCAAAATACAGATTAAAAAATGGACTTTAAAATGATATTAACATGAACACGATGAAATCACACATTCATTGAAAAAAATAAGGTTAGAATTAAGAAAACGGAAAAGCAATTATTTTCCTATCAATCTAATACAAACATATCTTTTTCTATACATTATTTTTCTATACTAGAACTATGATGTAAATAGCAACTGAAATTTAAAGAAATAACAATCAAAATGATTAATAATATTAAATTGAATATTTTTCAAACAAAACTTTTGTGGTTGGCAAGGTGGTGGACATTAATTTGTTAATGCATTTTTCAATTAATGATATATATATATATATATATATATATATATATATATATATATATGTAATTTATAATAGATGAATTTGATTTGTTTACATATATATATATATGTGTGTGTGTGTGTGTTGTGTATGTGAGTGCTTTTGACATAAATATACGTATTTACTTGTGATTACGTTTCCCTGTACTCAATTCGTATATAAAACGACAAGATGAAGGAAGTGGATATAAGAGACAGAGAAGTAATTGTGAAACGAAGACAGAGTTTATTAATTGTGTCACGTGGTCGTGCGGGGGCCTTGACACCTGAGCAAATGAAGATGTGTTCGGACTGAAATTAATGCTGTTAATTTATAATTCTGCAGGGAAGGTCAACTTTAACACAATGCCTTTGCACTGCCGCGCCTACAAGAATCGACAATGTCCTGCACGTCTCTCGATATAAATCTTTCGATTAATTAAATATTTCTGAACATTAATATTAAGCATACGTGTTAACGCATGTATATAAATATATATACATTTGTATACATACATATATATATATATATATATATATATATATATATATATATATGTATGAACGTATATGGATTGTTAGATAAACAGATGGGTGTATATTTAGAAACATGTTTAATTAAAAAAGTATGAATAATTTAATGACCCACCAAATCAAAGGCAAGTAAATTATTGATTACAAGTTCATTGAACCGATCAGTTCGGTAACCCAAAAATAGATTTCTAATACACAATTCAGTTTTCAATTGATCGAAAATAATTTTTATGAGTTAAAATGTACAGATGCATTGATACACAACGTTCATTACTTGCAGATATTTTGAAACACAAAGTGTTATTTGATTTTCGCTCAAGACTATCGTTGTTACAATGTGAGAGGATAATAGAAATAAATTCTTATTCATACATATACTCAACATCTATTCTATGATTTTCTTATATGAAATTCATTTTTAAAATTAATCTTCGTTTTAAGTAGAATTATGATTGAATATAATTGTTAGTACACACGTACTTAATATTTGTCGTTGATAATTTTATTTTGTCTCACAAACCTTAACAATTTTTTTCTGGCTAAGAAAATTTATTAACTGATTATTAACTCTTTGTACTTGGAAGTTTTTTCCACGTCACCTGCTAACAACTCGAACATATTTTTTAACAAAATAGCAAGTAACAAATAACTTCAAATAAAATGATATAGCATTGCAAATAATTTCATTATTCAAATGAAACTTCGAAAATACATTTATTAATTCATGTTTTATAAAAACATAATATTATTATTTTTTTAAATTTACTATGTCCTCTCAGAGGAGACAGTCGAATGGAAAAGGTTCATCATATTTGTTTACTGCTTATGTGCATTTTGATTGCAATTACATTATTTTCAGTGAGTTAAGGTAGAAAAAATCTATTATTATGTACGTTAGGGTACAGAGTAAGGTGGAATTACCATAAAAATGTACAGAAGGAATATTTGCGTAAAATATATACAATATATATATATATATATATATATATATATATATATATCTTAATATTACATAAAATACCCATCAAGTCTTAATAAAAATATGTTAGAAAAGAAACTGGAAAAAGGTCCTTTTGCTGCTGCATATATGTCTATCTAAAATTCGTTATATGCCTTTAATTTAAACGAACAAAAGGTAAATGTAGAATATTTTGACCAGTTATCAATATTTTTGTGTCGTTCCATGAATATTGTTCACTAAAACAGAGTAAAATAGAATCATACAGTGACAAAACTGGTTACTTTACTGATAATACAAGCTAGAAAGAATAATTACGACGAGTGAAGATCATTTTAAGTTAAATGGCTGTGTCAATGTACAGAATTGATAACTTGGAGAAAAAGAAAACTCCACGATACTCACTCTGCATCATCAACGATTATTTGGTAAGGATAGACTGATAACCGGATTTTATTTTTTGAAGATGAAAAATACATGCGAATCTGTTAATGGTGGTATATACAGGCCTATTGAAAAGGTTTCGGTCCTAGATTTAAACTGGTTTAGCCAGCAGAATATGCAATTTTAAATCGTTAGTGCTACAACAGACCCTGTTTAAACTATGATGTTATTTTTGAGAAATAAAAAACCAAATAGTCGAATTGAAACATGAATAGCCTCGATACAATCAAGATGTTTAAAATAAAAATCTATCCAGTAATTCAGATTCGCAAAATATCAAATTTATTGACAGAAACATTAGAAAAAGTAATAGAAGAATATGTTAAAAAAGACAACATTTTTCAGTGCGGTGCTCATTTATGGAACTTTTTTTATTCAAAATTAATGTATTAAAATCTACTGAACCAAACTATTTTGTATAATTAATATTTCTTTTATTGTTTGAAATATTATAACTAAAACAAATTGTGAGTTTTGGAAAGCATGCATGTTTTTAATTTATAGAAAAATAGTAAGTATTAATGTAATACTGTTAAATATTGAACATTTTACACTTATGAGATTTTAAACAGTTTAAATGAGAAATATATAAACTGTGTTGATTTTCAAAAAAGAAAGGAAAATTATTATTAATGGAACTTTTAAATTGAACTAATTTCTATACATTTTTCTCTTTTCTCTAATTATTTTCTATTTTATTTATATATATATATATATATATATATATATATATATACGTTTTGTAAATACTGTTGAATTCATAGTGTAAAAACATGTGTGTGTGTGTGTATTTGCTAGAAAGCCCGCTACACATGCATTGTATGCTTACATTTACCGAGTACGCCTTCCTATCTGCGTCCAAGTACACATATGTGAACGTATGCGTATGGTGTGGAAGTGCTTAGCGTCTTCGGCGTCGGTCCGCGGGGACGGATGTGACGTCACGTGCGGCGTCCGCCACGACGCCACAATTACGTCAGATACAAATAGACATAGATATCTATTAGGTGACACTTTCTCCGAGCTGTTCTCGGACCTTCTTTATGTGCGGTATGCTCTCTCGGCCTCGCAACGAAGATGCGGCGGTGAAAATGATCACGATGGGGGTGAGAGCAACAACGGTGGACAGATATAGCGAGCAGGACGAATATGTGCAGGGGTTATGGGTTGTGTGTCTGGTACAATCGGCTCGATCTGCCGCGTTTCCGAGCACATATTTTATAATAGCGCTATTATTTATATGTGTTACGGTACATTTTGGACGATTTGTGGTAGGTCCTCGAGAATTTAATCTCGAAATATCATAAAAATAATACTGGAGGAGTGTTTTCGTATCGACAGTGTATTGATGTATGCATGAATCACGTCTTAAAGAAACAAACAAATATGTTAAAACGCTATTTTCATGCGTCGTTCCGATGACACTTTTTTTCTGAACGCGCGCATTATTTAAATATGGAAAATACTTTAAATATCTCGCACATAAATAACAAGGGTCCACTGTTATGCTACGTATTTCATCTAAATATCAGTATTTTTTTTTTTTGTTAAATTATGGAAGTAAAAGTCACAGAAGAAATACGAACTGGCGTCGAAATGTTTCCGTCGACAGTGTAGGATATAATAAATATCAACGGAACGAACTGATCTGATCAAATTGTCACATACTCTGAGTATATCTCAACAGACAAATACAACAAATTAGACAAACAGTATCGTGTAAATGAAGCATTCGTTGGGGTTATGCACCACTGTTTGCGTGCGGAAAAATTTTGGGTTTCGATGTATTTGAGTAACACACACAAATATAACAATGGCTGTACATTTTACTATTCTATATATATATATATATATATATATATATATATATATATATATATATATATATAGGGTGATTTAACTTAGGATTCCACACAAAAGTATTTATCTGCCATTTAGTATTTTAGATTAATTGTAATTTAAAATTGAATTAACTAAAATACTAAATAAAAATTACATGACTTTTCTTATCCCCTGCGCTCCCTTAAGTAGTTCTATCTGTATGCCTAAATTGAATCTCTCTCTATGAATGTATATATATTTATATATATATATATACATAATGAAATGTGTATTTAATTTTATCAACTATACATTGTCAGTATTTCATAAAAGAGAAATATTATGTAAATATATTTATATTTAAATATATTTTATTATACAATAAAAAAAATAATTTGTTGGATTTACTTAAAACCATCATTTCAATATCTTTTGTAGATCTGTTTGTTTTTTTTTAACTTAAATTTTGTATTTCAAAATGACCATAAAAATAATTTTCTCAGTAGAAAATTATAGATGTAGTATGAATAATCATTGTATTTTCAATACAATTGTAAGAAAATGGATCAAAGTACGATTTTTATGGGATTCGGTGCTGAAAGTAATCACGGTGGGATGAGAACAACAATGGTGGACAGATATAGCGAGCAGGTTAATAAAACTGAATAGTTAAAAAAATGTCGTTTTTAAACGATTGAAGAGATAAAAAATTCAGAAGTTAATTTAAGAGTGATTCCCAAAAGTGTCTACAAGGAGTGCTTCTAAGAATAGCTGGGTTCGGAGACTACTTCGAAGAGAACCGTTTTAATTCGCAGTACTTTTTGATAAATAAATTATTATGATTCCAGTCCTGGTATCATAAAAAAAGTCATGGAATGTTTTGATCGAACGTCCTACGTTCCAAATGATAATTTATCTGTACAAAACCAATTTAAATTATTTAGTGACATTGTATTATTTCTCCAATATTCTCAATTTATACCTCCTTCATTAGACTAATTCCGATATTGTGTTTGAGTTTTAAATTTCGTTTTGTTTTATATTATTTCAAACACACAATAAATAGATTAAATTTCTTTTCCATTAAACTACCGTTTTATAATAAAAACGGTGCAAATGTCTTATTTGTATCTTTTATTTATATTGCAGTAATTACTGTCAGTAAAATAACCTGATAGAATTACAGATAAATATATTCTTTAACCTAATTTATAAAAAAATAAGATAGTAAGTAATATCTATAGACATTATATAAATTACACAATTGTTGAAAGTAGTTAATAGTTATTAATTTTTTTTTATATCACTTTTAGGTCGACAAGTTGTTATTTTAATTTTAATTAATAAAACTCATTTATTTTTATTTATTTTTGCATATGTATATGTATATATATATACACACACACAAATATACATTCATATATATATATATATATATATATATATATATATATATATATATATATATGTGTGTGTGGGGGTATCGAATATGCTTGTAATTATGAAAAAGCAAATTCCATTCCAGTTGTATACTAATTTACATATATCACTACATGTACAAATAAATACTGTTCTGTTTAACAATTATACACAAAAGACCATAACCGTATAAACATAGCTCGTTATAAGCTAAACCTGAGAAATTTTCATTAGTACAAAGTGAAATAATATCCATTGTAATATTCCGTTAAAGCATCATAATCAGCGTGCAGTAATAATATAAGTGCTTTTAATAATAAGTTTGCTATGTTTAGCCGAGTGTAAATATTCAACCAGGAAAAAATATACAAATTACAGCGCACAGACACAATGCATGACGAATTACATCAGACGACAAGTGCTTGTTATTATTTCAAAGAAAATACGTAAAAAAAAATGTGAAAACAAACAGTTAAATTACACGGCCGATGGCGTCTGCTACGGTCTTACATGTTGTTCACCAGTTTGATTCGTGCAAACTGGCTGTTATTTCAATTCAATCATAGTTGAGGAGACGTTTGGTCAATCGTAGAGTATTAGAGCTGATGGGTATATACGGGCACGATTGAATTTGTATTTATTTGGTAGAATATTGTTGCTTTTCAAGCTTATGTATAACCTTTTTATAAAATTTGATTAGTTAAATGGACCTTCATATCGAAATACAATTATAGTAATCATTTACACTACTGACACAAAAAAAAACACAAATTAAACTCAATAAATTACATTTTTTTGTGAAAAAAACATATTACTAAATATAAAAGTATTTCATTAATTCTTTTCAAGATCTGAAGAATTTTACATCTCAGATTTCATGTAATTTTTATTAAAGAAGTTTTTATCTGGATTTTTTTAATCATAACAAATTTATTTAATCTTTCTTGTTCGCGGTCTTGAGCAGTATCAATAGAAAAATTGCTAATATTCTACCGTATAACCGTATAGATAAAAGAATTTATTATTTCTTTCTGTCTTTAATTCGATAGTTTAATTTGAAGCAGAATTAATAATAAAACCAAAGTCACTGTTGCCAAAATATAGACTGAAAAATGCACTTTAAAACGACATTAACATGAATACATGAAATGACACTTTCATTGAAAAAATTAAGGTTAGAATTTAGATAACAAACACTACAATTATTTTCCTATCAACCTAATATTTACTTATAGTCTTAGAATAAGTTTTAGTATGTAGCTGCTTTAATTTTAAACAAGAAAGTTAAAAACAGACAGTTTTATCTAAGTATTAGAATTTGTCTCTCATAAAATGCAATAATAATAAAAAAATTAGGAAATGTAGAAGAAAGAATGTATATTATCGAGTATAAAAAATAAGTTTTAGACATATATTGTACAAAAAAATATAAAATATAATACCTAAACTAAAAGAATGTCTAATATTAAATAAAAAGTATTATTAATTCAATTAAATTTCGATTTATCTAAGAGCTTTCGTTGGATTACCCCATTTCGAAATATATGATATATAAATATAAAAAAAACATTCAGATAAAAATATAATTTCTTTCAATGTATCTAAATTCACTTTAAAATACATTATTTTCTTTCTTCACAAACTATAAAAACATTTTCATCAAACTTGTTGAATAATTAATTATTGAATATTTTTAATTATTGCTTATGTGTAGGTTTCTGTACCTTACCGCTTTTAAGATGATGGGATAATATTTAAAACGTACACTATGTTCCTTATACATGTAGATACATAAGGAACAATCAAAGATAATCCAATTATTAACCATTTTTGATCAAAAGAAGTATATCGTTTGTGGTAAAATTTTCAAAATTTTCAGGTTTGTGGAAAGAAAAGTATATTTATTTATGAAAGTCAAAAAAAAATCATTTGTGAAATTAGATTAGTGTTGATTTGAATGGATGTTTAGTCAGAAAATAATCAATGATATATTTTATTTATTTCCTGTTAATTTCTTATTCGAAATCCATCATTACTGATTATTCGACTGAGATTATATTCATATAAATGTGTGTGTAATAATTTCTATATCATTAATTTATATTCAAATGTCAATCTCAATATTCCAGTCAAAAACGTTAAAGAAATCAATTTGATCTGAAATATTTATCGAACGACTGTTACAATCCGTGGAATAAAATCAGTTGAAAACAACTCATTTACATTATTTCTTCTCATTGACCCTTATCTCTACATAAAAATCAATTATTTTTAAATTGATCTCAATTACGTTAAGAAACCTACAAATTAAAACTAATCTTGATAAATAACGCCTGTATTAAACATTTAAAACCACGCTCGGCTCGAAAAAAAAGTATAGCGATGCATATGCTTAATGAAACAGGTCATAAGAAAAACACATGCCCGAAATGGCAGTTATACGCATCAACCCTATCATTAAAATTGAAACCGGAATTAGAATCTTTAATCAAGTCGTGTAACGTGGGCCAGACAACGTATGAAATAAACATGTATATATATATATATATATATATATATATATATAAACATGTGTATATATATATATATATATATAAACATGTGAGTGTAGAAGGAAAGGGTGGAAATAAAACAGTCCCCCGTGATTTCTCTTGTACCACCTATTTAATATTCAAAACCCTTTTACATAATTATGCGCAACATGCTTCAAACAAAACACACCAATGTCGTGATTAACATATGTCCAGCAAAGGGTTAGACTGGCTTAGTAGATTATGTGGATGTTTTGCATATGTTTTGTCTTTTTCAAATGAATTTAATTCTTAAGACATGTTTGCAAAACGTGCAGACTTATCAAACTTTATATATTTAAGATAGAAATAAATTATGAGCAATGAAATCGAAAACTTGAACCGTTTTTATTTGATTTTCGTTACTGTCAGAAAATGTGAAATGGATGTTTCTATTCCTCGTCAATTTTTCGAGAAAATTTTAAAACTTTTTACTAAGATTCAAGACTGAATATGTAGGTATTTTGTGACTCGAGTGTTTGAGAAAAAATCAAATAGTTCAGAAAGTATTAAAATAAGAAGAATGTCAGTGTGAAATTTTCAAAATTGAAAAATAGAGAGAATGTATCGTTCATTAAATTGTGTATAAAGATTTTTAGATAATTCTATACTTTTTTAAAAAATGATATTAATTTCTAGTATTTCTATTTTCATCGTCATGTTTATAGTTTGATATAAGGTGTGACTAAAAATTTGTTGTACAGCTCTTGAATGGTTTGAGATATTCGGATGAAACAAAAAAAGAAAGAAATCTAATAAGATAATCTTTTATTCTCGTCCTTATTTTTTTTCTTTACTTTTCAAACTTTTTATAATTTTCAAACTAATCACTACTAATCTCAATGTATTTCTATAAATATGTGATAAGTTTCTTCATTCAATCAGTGTACTGTGCCAAAAATTTCAGTCGCTTTTAATGAATTATTACTAGATAAAGACTTATTAAAATCTACCAATCCAATCTATCTCCTTTATGTGTATTTCTAATCAATTTTCTGATTTCATTGCCCATCATCCGACTATTTTTGTTTCTAAATCAGTAATTAATACTATCCACTGATTTCGTTTTAATCTTGTAATATATCAATTCATTAAGGTATTTATTTTTTAACGCAAAGGTATATATTTTTTAAGAATTTTAAGATAAAGTTATATATAGTTTTAAGAATTTATAAAATAGATCAAGTAAAAAAAAATTTATTACTGTTTATTCATTTATAAAATATTACTTAGTAATTTCAATCAGAAATCTTACTTCATTAATGTAGCTTTATACTTTCATATCTAAATATGAGGTTGACAGGAAAATCATTGCGGATTTTATTTTCTGAACTCTAACTTTATTTTTTTTTCAAAGAAAGTGTCATTTAATCGTCTTCATGTTAATATCATCTTAACATGAATTTTTCAGTCTATATTTTAGTAATATCGAATTCTTTTTATTACTAATTTTGCTTCAAATTAGGCTATAAAATTGAAGAGAGATGGAAGCAAATAAGACATTTTTTGTATGAGCTGAAAACGGGTGGTAAAACAGCAGAAACTGCCCGTAAACTAAACGATACTTTTGGTGTAGATTTTTGTTAAGAAAAGTATTCTAAAAATTTTGTTGTGAGGACGAGAGCCTTGAAGATGAAGAAGGTCATAGACGTTCTTCTCTAGTTTATAACGACTAACTGAAGGCGTTAGTTGAACCAGAACCACACATAATAATTCGAGAACTACCACAAAAGTTAGGCATTAGTCATCCTACAGTACTGGACCACTCACTCCACTTAATTTAAAAAAATGTATATGAATTTAAGGGTTATAAACCGCAATTATTTTTCTACCAACCTAATATAGTTAATACCAATATTTTGTGTTATTACTTGTGTCACCAATCTATTCTAATTGATTTATTTTGTAAATAAGAGATAAAATGTAAAAAAAATGATTAAAAAATGTAAAAATAGTTCTTAATGTTGTGAAATATTTATAACATTTTTATTATAATAATTTTTATAATACAACAACATAAAGAATTCGATTTGTTTTAATGACTATTAACCAAATATGATTTTATGTTTAATTATATACATTTGTAATATTTCAAGTTATTTTTTCAAAGAAAAAAATTATTGAAAATTATAACTATATTTTTTTTGATAAATAATTCCTAAAAAATATTAAAATGTGTAGACAATCTCATTAGATAATTATAAAAAAAATAATCACAGACATTATTACTTATTTTTGTAAACAAATGAGATTTCATAATAATATTTTTAAGTGAATTTTATATATATATATATATAAATATATATGTATATTTATATATATATATATATATATATATATATATATATATATATGGTATTTATATAACAATCATTACTTTCGTTAGAGAATAGAAAGAAAATTACAGAGCTGAATTAAAATCTTTCGAAACGCAACACGCTGCGAATACACAGATGTTTGATTCATAGTCGCGATCCGAACTGGCATCATTTAAGCAAAGCAGGTCCAGTTTTCCACCGTTCTTCTTTCGAAACAAAAGCGAGGGGTCATAAACAAAAGATGACCAGTTTTTTCTTACATTTCGCTACGCGTCAATGCTTATTTCTGTATTTGTGTGTACACACAAGCCGCTATGGATCTGTGCGAAGAATGTCGTGTGTGTGTGTGTGTGTGTGTATGTGTTTTGTTTGTTATAAGAGCGTAACTTTTGTTTCGTTCTGGCGGTCTTTTGAAAAAAAAAAAAAACGGTGTTGCACGAATATTGTTGCATGGGAAACAGACGGTTAATGAATTCCTACCGTCTCCAATTAATATGATTCATTTACCTACTGTTGTTCTTTTAAAAGAAAGAACAACATGTACCGGACGTTGTAGCAAATTATTGCAGAAATAACACGAAATATGAAAGAAAATTATTCTTTTGATATTTGTTTATGTAAATTGCTCAGACATCCACATCTACCTATATGTGTCTATATATATATATATATAGAGAGAGAGAGAGAGAGAGACAGAGAGAGAGAAAGAGAGAGACAGATTTTTCCCACCACATTTGCGGTGGTTAGAAGCTCAGGACCCCTGCGAATGTGTAAGAATTGCGAATATCTCTAGGTCTCCCAAACCTTAATTCTTAATACTGTTGACCATATTTAACACAGAAAAAAAAGTATTTAAAACAAAACACTGTACCGCGACAGTATATTTTATAATTTAAAAATTATAGTATCAAGTTACAGTAGCCCGTAATTCTCAGAACACTGAACTTTTTACAAATTTTAACTTTTTATACTAAACTCTAGTCAAAGGCTATCTGTTTTAAAAACGAGACAATTATTACTTTGCTGTTTTATTTACTGTTATGTACTTAATGTGATTTTTTTTATAGTATTTATTTTTTCTTCTTTCCGAATCCGTGTGCAAATTACATTATATGTTACATTATCAAAACCGAAACTGATAAATGGGATGACATATTATGTGTAAAGTTCCATAAAGAATAATGCTATTATAAACCATTTTGTTTCTCAGTCTAAGAGTTAAGTCAAATTTTACCATTTTTTCATTAGTCTGGAGAGGTTAGAAAATTTTTTTTCGTCAAATCAGTATTTTTTATCTATATATTAATATGATTTGTGTATATATTTATGGTAGTAAACGATAAAATAGATTAGTACCGTATTAGCTCAAATATAAGACAAGGTTTTTTCACAGCTTTTCTTCAACTTATATTCGGATTTTCAGAAATTCAGGTTGTGGCACCACTGTTTTAAACAAGAGACTATCGAGTTTTAAATATAACTTTGTACAACTTTTGTAAATATTACTTTCTATTAAAAAGTAAATCAACATTTTTTTTAGCATTTTCTATGAGAAAGACTGCGTCTTGTCTTATAATTTTACAATAAAGAAACTTAAAATTTCCATGCAAATTCTGTTGTATTTCAAATTGAAAAAATCCGTCCTTATTGGAAAAGCCTGTATATTGCTTTCATATACTTATTTTTTAACTGAACGCAATACAAATATAATGCTGCTTTTTGATTTTAAGATATTAAAAACTTGTCTCAAGATTAGATTATCTGACTAATTTATTTATACCTATTTTCTATGTTTTTTTTTACTCGAGTACGTTATTGTTTGTAAAATGTATAAAAATATACATACATACATTTTTTAAATTTTAAATAATACTTCTAGTATGAATCTGAGACTTGTACCATAACATGATTTCAAAAACAACATCTCACTCTCACCCTCGCCCAACTATTATTTACAATAAATAAAGATAAAATTTCAGTGCTAATTCTGTATTTTATTTCGAATTAAACAACTGAGTCCTTATTGGAAAATTCTGTATAATGGTATAACTTCAACTAAACAATAAAAAAGTATATGGATGTATTTTAAAATAATTTGAATTAATGTTATATAAATATATATATATATATATATATATATACGAGTATATGTAGAAATATATTCAGAAATCTATTGTGGTAAATAATATAAAAGTAGCTTCATTTTCGAGGATTCAAATTCATTTGTGAAAGTGAACTTCACCACAGTATCGAAAACGATAAGTGCGGTATATTTTAAAATAATTATTAATTAAGAACAGTTTCTTTTAATGTTAACAAAATATGAATTTAAAAACCAGAAATCGAGTCAATTTTTAAATGATATAAATAAATTATTTAAATGTTTTCATAAATACAAAACAAATGGAACATTGGATTATTTATATGTAGTTTGATAAGGGGGCTTCGCCTCCTGCTTGCTTCGCTCGCCAACTTCTCAATTATAAGCCTGTGCATGCAACCGAATGAAACAAAAAAACTATTTTTTAAAACTCACTATGTCTATATAATATTATCAATTATATAGGAACGTAATCGTTATGTATATATATATATATACATGTGTGTGTGTGTGTGTATTAATATGTCTATATAAACATGGCAGTGGATGATTTTTGCAGCCTTTTAGTTTCTTGTGGCCAAATACTATTTTACATGTATAGAAAGAAGCGTAAATTTATATATATATAAATATATATATATATATATATATATATATATTATGTACACAATATATACAGGCAATAGAATGGTTATTAATTCTCTACTCTGTTGACTGCATGTCAACGGGTTGGGGCTTGTTTGTTTGCGACCGAACGTTCGCAACAGAGCCGGTCCGTGTCGTTGTTCAGCACGCAACGGCGTGTTTCCACAGTAATCTATTATTTCAGTGCCAGCGATACCGACAAAGCGAACGTCAAAAATCAAAAAGACACTTTTAATTACATTACCGGTTTATAATTATATGCCTTCGATCTGATATCATGCGCGATTCACGTACGTATTGTTATAGTCGCGGCCATAAATTACATTGTAATTTGTACGTTCTCGATTATTTTCCTTGATCGTTTAATTATGGACTGGATTTCGATTAATTATTTAACCAGTTACCGATAAATATGCCTTTTTTGTGTAACTGTCACATTACATGATATGTACATGAATAAAAAATTGGATATTCTCATATATATATATATATATATATATATATATATATATATATGTATATATAAGTATATATATATATAAGGAGGTTGCATTGAAAGCCGCTGTTCACGTGTAGATGGCCCTAGGTTCGTATGCTGTGGGAAGTGACAGATGTCTCTTATGTCATTTTGAAGTGACAACATTTCCCACTAAAATTCAGTCATCAGACACCATCCTTTGTTTAAATAAGTGATTTTCTATAACCGAATTAAAATGGAACAATATAAGTGGTTTTTCCGATATGTACTTCTACGCTTCTTCGATTTGAAAAAAATGCAGCTGAGGCTCATCGATTGTTTGTGAAAACTTATGGTGAATCTGTTCCATCGTAAACATATGTAGAGATTGATTTCGACGATTCAAAAGTGGTGATTGTGACGTTCACGATGAACAACGGTCATGTCAATCGAAAAAGTTTGATGATGAACTACTGCAAGCTCTATTGGAAGAAAACCCTGCTCGAACACTGAAAAAATTGGCTCAACAGCTCGAAGTCGATAAATCAATCATTTCACGACGTTTACAAGCCATGGGAAAGATCCATAAGGAAGGAAGATGGCTGGCATATGAATTGACCGAAAATCCCGTTGCTAATCGTTTAAATATTTCGATTTCTTTGCTTGCAAGGTGTAAAAAGAAGAGTTTCTTGTGGCGTATCGTGATCGTTGATAAAAAATAGATCTATTTCCGCAAATCGAATCGCAAGAAATCATGGATTGATCATGGCCAACCATCAAAGTCGACACGAAAACGAAAAATCCATGGTTACAAAGCAATGCTGTCATTTGGTACGATATGGAGGATTTTGTGCATTATAATCTGTTGAACAGAAGGAAACAATCACCGCTGAACGTTATCGACAACAATTGGAGCGTTTGAATGATAATTTGATTCAAAATCGACTATCATTTGCATCAAATCGCCGAAAAGTGACATGTATTCGTACATAATAACCTTTATTTATTTAATTATTATTTTATTTAATTACTGTTGCGCATATGTGATATATTTGCATTCTTTTATTGTCTTAAGAATAAAAACCCTTCCATTCATTCATTTCTAAATATGTTATGTACAATTATATGAAAATCAAATAGATGTTCCTTTAGATCCGGCCGTGATTTAGATACATTCAGCTTCAATATAATTAAAAAGTGAACAATATCAGTATAGAGTGATTAATGCATTAAACAAAAATAAACGCGTCCGGTTAGTCATAACAATTAAAAATATGCAGAGACCTCTAAACTGATTCGATGTTATTTTTACACACTATCAAGAAAATGCGGCGTCGAAATTCATATCATTTCACGAGAACAGACGTTCGTGTACGATTATTAAAAAAAAGTATGATCGCAATTAACAATTCCGTTTCGGAATCGTTGTGTTTCGAATGTGTTGTCACTATCGTACATATCTGACTTGCACCAGAAAAGAACTCAAAACAAACAAGTGCGTCAACAGTGAACATTAAGATTTAACAATGCCAAGTATTTAGTATATTAATTACACGTTTCAGTTGACATTGACACCACCCACAAACGTATATACGCGTTCGCCGTGCGAAGAACCGGCACAGCCGGCCAAAGCAGCAGCAAGAGAGCACAACGTCGACGTCGTCGCCGTCGCCGTCGTCGTCGGACAACTACACAGCCTCCCGCGACGCTAATCTCTGCATCGCTCCGCACATCCCGAGACACACAATTATACATTTTTTTTTCATGTAAGTCAAATCGTGCATTACATCACACTTATAATTAAAATCTCTCGGCAGTTAAGAAGAAAATCACATTTAGAAGCCGTCACTAAAATTAAAATAATCTCGCCGCTTAGTTACGACTAAGTAAGTGTAGGGGTGGTCTAAAAATAGAGGACGGACGCGGCGTGTTGTGTTCACGATGCGGAGCGTTGTCCGTTTGTTCCTATACGAGATGTGTGCACGTATGTTCATAAATAAAACGTTCGCATGTTCAGAAAATCATATAACGCCCGTCAATGTAAACACAGTCGTCGGATAATGGACGAACTCTGGAGTACACAGAGTGAAATTTTTCTATGTGGTCGCGGTGGCAAACTGTGTGTGTGTGTATTCGTGTGTGTGTGTGTGTAATGCGTTCTTAAAATAATTTTCAAGCTGTTCCGAGTGTGTTACATGCTCTGGCATGTGAAATATCTAATTATTTTATTCGTCGGATTTATATTTAATGATTTTTTGCTTTGCCTCTCTCACTATACTTCTCACACCGACTTGACTTTCCCTGTTCATGTGAATGAGTGCCAACATTTTCTAATTCGATTAAAAAATACAAATGTCACGAGTTGAAATTGAGGTAAATATATTTATAATAAAACTTAAATGATTTCACTATGAATTAATTACATATGCATATATATATATATATATATATATATATATATATATATATATATATATATTTATTTATTTAAGTATATTAGATCAAAATTAAAACGTCAATTGTTGTTGACTGTTCCAAAACTTATTTTAAAAACCGCATTACTTGTGGCATGATCCAATAATTAACTTTCAAAAAAAAATATTGAAGAGAAAAACCGGTTGTAGAAGAGTACTTAAAGAGTGATACAACAGGAAGAATCTACTTTGCCTAGCCAAAATGAAGATGACACATCCACAGCAAGATTGCTAAGAATATATGACCAAGTCTAGATAAAAGGGCTCGAATCCCAAGGCTAGACTATACACTAGAGGATTACATAGCAGATTAGCCAATAAAAACTCAAAACCGTCAAAAACATGAAGAATCTAACGAGTTAATATAGAATTGTAAACAATTAATATCTTAAATGAAAATTCAATAAAACCTATATATGAGTGGTCAATTTCAAACGACAACAATTCAATATTTTTTACTTTATATAATTTATTTTCATTACTTAATCATAATTTTTCTGTTAATTAAATAAAAGCAAACTTACAATAATACAGATTAAAAAAAATGTTAATATTTCATTAATTAACCGTTTCGAGCCAGGCGTGGGACTAGGAATCCATTGATGTTTTCCAAAAAACTAAGAGTGCTATCTTTTCGATGACATATTTAAGGGTCATTAATTTCTTTCTAATGAGACTAAATTTATAACTCACTCTTTAATTTAATAAAAATTAAGGTGGTCTAAAAATCAGAAAAATCGCAATTTTCATTTGAAAACCTATAAAAATTGTGAACTTAACAATTGGGTTAAATAATATTTTTTCCCCAAAGGTTCATCTTTGAAAGAAAGCGGATAAAAAATTTCGAGACTCTACAGGGTGTCACTGATTTGAAATCGTTTTGTACACTTGATTGTTTCAACACTTTTCACACTCAACTGTGATGTTATTTCTACAAATTCTCAATTATAAACATTTCCGTTTTCAATTATATGTTTTTATTAAAGAGAATTATATTTTCTCGAATATTATCAACGATTTTCCACAAAATACCAGATAGATGTGAAATTTATAATGGATAATCTGAATTGACATATTTTTTCTTATGACAGACAAATTTACAATTTTTATTTTCTTTAATATAAAAGAATGTTCAATTGATCGAAAAAAAATTATTTAAATTTTTTATCACACTTTCCCCTTCCACGCCTTCAGAGGGTTTTAAAAAAATTGCACATTGCAAACTAATATTATTAATCAATTGTAATTAAACAGATTATTCTTACATGCAAACCTGAAGTTTACACTACTAACACATAAAAAAAAAATAAGTTCGTCCAATTTTCTTCTATTATTACATCTTTTAATAATATATTTTCTTATAGTAAATTTATTTGAATTTTAAAACCAATCTAAGATTCTTTTTCATTTATTTTTTGATATTTAATTTTAAAGTTATTGTTTTTCGGTCCAAATATGGAAGTAATTATTTATTTGGGAATAAAAGAAGAATTAATTTTCGTTATTTATTAAATATTATTTATTTTTTAATTCAAATACTTTTGATAGCACTCTGAGTCAACTTTATTAAATTTGTGATAGTTTTGATGTATGGAAGTTTTTTGATATTTTTTATTTAAGTTATAGCATTGTGGAAATATAATATTTAATAGAAAAAAAAGAATCGTTCTCTAGAAAATAAATATAAAGCCGGGTGTAAAGTTATGAAATATTGATCAGTAGCCAAACATAATATTAATCTTGAAACAATTGTATTACCTTTTAAAAAAATCTATTTTTGATAATTTTATAGTTTTTATTATTTCAAATTGTGTATATAATTAAATATACTAGCAGTTATAACCAATGTTGTTCTTCTCTCTTTAGTAATTATTCAAATATTTTATTTTAATTAGAAAAAGGTTTATTAAAAAATATAAATAATCATTTTACTACAAAAAAGATAAATAAATTTTATGGAATATAATTCTTCGTAAGAGAATGAAATTTGCTTTCATTGAGGACATTATGATATTTGGCAACATTTCATACCATCACATACCGGAAAAGCGGGCACATACCAGTAGATTGATTCGGTAGATAAATGATTTACAATGTAAACTTTTCTTTTTAATTTATACGCATTTAATAGCAAACAGTAAGAATCTGTTTCTGTTAGAAATTGAATTAAATAAAAATTGTTGATAGTTCATAGAACCTTAAAGTGTAATTATTTATTTGATAAAAAGAATCAAATATTTATTAGATTTTTAAAAGCTGATTCAATTCAGGCTTCCAAGAAATGGATAAAAGATTTTTCCTGAACTATTTCTGTAATGGTTTTAATTTTTAATTTTCATTTTTTTAAAGTTATGAAATTCGATATTATGAAAAGCGATCATTCATAGAAATAATGATGATAAATTAATCCCAGTTTCTGTACCTTGGCGGTATAAGGATGTCATCGCCTTTTAAATTCGGATTAGAAACAATCAATAATAATTTATTGGATCAAAAAAAAATTTTTCGTCTGTCTGGTAAAAAAAACCTAATTTTTGAACATAAAATTAAATAATCAATACAAATATAACGTATAAAATAAAAGTTGAAATTAAATTCGTATATTTTTTTAGAAAATAATCAATTTTTTACAGTACATAACATTTAAATATATTTATTTAATTTATAAAACAATTATACAATTATTAATGTTTATAAAACTATGAAGAATATTTTTTTTAGCTTGCAACTAAATTTGTTTCAAAACTCAATAGAACACAAATACATTTTTTGTATTTTGTACCTCGTACAATTATAAACATACTTTATTTACACTAAATTAGAAATTTTTGGCTTGTTGTCAATGCAGCTAATGACAATGGATGGCAAAATAAAATAAATGTTTTCGTAATGGAATCTTATTTATATTTAATTATATAATTTATGTCAAGAATAATTGCTTTACTGATGAGCATTTTTATCATCTGTTATTCTTGCTATGAAAATATCAATTATTCTAGTATTGTCAATAAAGTAGAAAAATGTGATATATATATATATATACATATTTATATATGCATGTGTGTAATGTATCTGTGTGTATGTGGGTGTACTGATCGAAATACTTCAATATTATAAAATCTTGTTTTTACAATAAATCAAAATATTTTCATATTTGATGAAATAAATATTTTCATTATTTAATTGCGATGATGAGATTACTACCATAACAAACAATTTAATCGTTTTAAATGTAATTCTCGGTATTTAATATCTTCATACAGCATTTTTATATAAACAATAAAGTAAGAAAAGTTTATCTTAATTTAATATTATATTCAGTTCACATTTTTAAAAAAGAAAAGCATTATTATACTGTAATTAATAAAATGAAGTAAAAGTACATAATACTAACATATATATATATAAATATATATATATATATATATATATATATATATATATATATATATATATAAGGGTAACATCAAATTTCCTCGTCCTAACATGTTTGCGCATGCGAATGACGAATCTGTGCAGTATGTAGATTCATGTCTTAGTAGCGTTTAGAAATAAAATACAAGTTTATAACTTAATCAGTAGTACAGAGACAGACAGGTATAAGAGTAAAACGTGTTGTTAACAATTTCACAAGTAACCAAAATCGAGTCTCGTGAGGTAATAAAGCTTCTGGCAACAGAATGGGTTACATAGCACCAAATAAAACAACGATTAGATGACGTGTACGGGGAAGTTTCCCCTTCATACTCCATGGTAAAACAATGAACTACGAAATTTCGAATGGGAGAAGAATCGCTGGAAGGGTGAATCGCATCCCATTCTCTCGATTTTGTTGCACTTGTCAAAGATGCGGTGTTTAGAGGCCGGCGCTTAAAATGAAATAATTATCCGCATTGTCCAATATTTCACAAACAACCACTCGCTGAATTCTACATGATCATTTAGGTATGAATAAGGGAGGTGCAAGATGGGTACCCAAATTTATTTCAGATGTTTAGCGTCGAGTAGCATGCGCACTTCCATTTTAAGAGCTCTGTGTGCCAGATCCAAATGCACTAATTAAGTTTATTGTAACTGGAGACGAAACAATTGTCCTTTACTATGTTCCTATGTCTAAAAAAGAACCCATGGAATGACAGCGAGCAGGTGAAACACCTCTAAGAATAGTCAAACAGTCACAATCCACAAACAAGATCATGGCTACAAATTTTGAGCTTTGAAGGGCATTTTATTAACATATTTTAATCCTTTCAACTCGACTTTTTTGTTCTTCTTAATTTTGGTAAATTGTAATTAGTTGCATAAGAGGTAATTAAAATTCTCGAAAATTATTCTCAAAGAATTTTCCAACATCTTCGATAATAGATATAGTCCTGGGAAGTTTTGTTCTATCAGTATTTTAGAGCGGGTTCACTATGAAAAGTATTTCCCAGACAGGAAATTTTGAAATTCGGTGGGAACATATACTGTTAATAACGAAAGGGTTAAGGAGCGCAATAGTACTGTTAATGGCCTATGTTATATATCATTGTTGCATAAACTTTGGGATAATATTTGCGAAAAATGGCGTGTAATACTAACAAAATAATTGCACTTATTATACCAGGATGCATCTATTTATACCGCTCCTGTTTCTCAAGTCACTATTTGAGATTATGGATTTCAAGAACTTGATCACCCACCCTACAATTCAGACATGACCCCTAGCGATTATAACCTTTTTGATAATTTGAAAAGAATATTTACCTGGACAGCGTTTTAATGATGACAATAAGCTGAAAACAGCGCTAACAGACCAGTAACACGAAAACAGAAGATTCTTTTTATAAGGGTATTGATAATTAAGCACTGCAAGAATGTACTGAAATCGGAGACGATTATATAGAAAAATAGTGAAATCTTGTTTTTTTTCTTATTTACATTCCTTCCTATCTAGGCCGAGAATATTTGGCGCTACCCTCGTATATAATCTTTAACATAAGTATATACTTTTACATCTGGTTTGGAAACTGAACTTTATTAAATTCATGCTTATATCTTTTAGTTGTATCTGTTAGTTACATATTATCTTCAATGTATTTTTGGCAGATAGCCCATTCTGTCATTGTTATCAATAAATGACAACAAAATGTAACAATATAAGTCAATATATACACAGGAACATATACTCATATATATATATATATATATATATATATATATATATATATATATAATATATATATATATATATATATATATATATAATTTTTTTGTATGAAAATATTGAGATATCAGATTATTTCAACATAATTTAATTAACGAATTATGAATAGTAATTTATCAATCATTTTAATTGCAGTTTTTTCTTTGATTTGTTTCATTTTATAATTTTTGATTATTTTTAATTATTTATAATTATTTCTAATGGGACTAATCTTAAAAAGTTGTCATATCTAAATATAAACTAATAAGGAATGTACTGTTCTCTTTACTATTTAATATAAGTTATTAAAACGAAAATACAGCAGTCAAGATGTCAATTTATTTTGGATTCATTTTTCATTTACAAATTAGATAATACATAAACATTACTAGATTTTACTGCCAAAGATAATAACTAATTTTACTTGAATGCATTATGTAATTAAGGAATGTAGAAAGTATAAGTTAATACGTAGTGAATAACAATTGGTACCGTATACCAAATTATTTTGAGTTTAGTAAGTATAAAAAAAACCCTAATCATTAAACTCAATATATTTATAATTTTATTTAGATATATTCAACTTTAAAAAATGTTGAGAATCCGATATGTGTCACAATTAGAGTTTTGGCACTGTGACTACATTTACTTTCACAAATATATTTTCACTTTCATTAAATCAAATTCAAAATATTTGATCAGAATGTATAATAATTGATTCTTATCAATTTTTGGTTATTTGTGCATATTTAAATAGATGTTATCAACTCCATAACGCAAGGTATAGAATGATCTGCATAAGAAACTTATTTTTTTTAATATCTATTAAGTTGGTAGAAAATAATTGCGGTTTGTAACTTTGAAATTCATATACATATTTTGTATTTAAATGGTTTTAAGTGATCGAGAACTTTTGGATAACTAACGTTTAACTTTTGTGCAAGCTCTCGAATTGTTGTGGGTGGTTCTGATTTAACTAGCCTTCGGTTAGTCGTTATAAACTGAAGAAGGACGCCCGCGACCTTTTTCTTTAAAGCTCTCGTACCCAGCACGAAAATAAAATCAAAGTCGATATTACCAAAGTACAGACCGAAAAATGCACTTTTAAATGATGAACACGATAGAATGACACCTTCATTGAAAAAAATAAACTTAATATTCAGATAACAAAAACCGCAACTATTTTCCTACCAACCTAATACTTTAACGCCTTGAAGTTTACAGTGTTGTCGAAATGCACATAATTAGTATTCAAAATAATTAATATCCAGTTATAGAACATTTGATGGAAAATAATCTAGTGTATAGAGAATGAAAATTCTTATGTGAAAGTGAGATACAGATTATCAAAAAAGTTGATAGGATGGATATATCCTAACAGATGAGTTCCTACTGAATTTCAGTCGCTTAATTGGATTTTAAATGTTATCTTTCATTATAAAATGTTAATCACAGAAAGTCTGAAAAACGCACAACAGAGATATTAAAAATAAACCGCATTGAATCATTTTTTTCGAAGCTGTCTCCCTCCTTTCATTTTGAGAATCTTTTAAAATATATCTCTAACAATAAAGATGCACAATAGTTCTTAATTTACGATATTCCAAACACATCCACAATTCCATGGTTTAAAATCATATGATTATCAAATCATAAATCATATATATATATATATACATATATATATATATATATATATACATATATATATATATATATATATATACGAATACATATATATATATATATAACATATTCATATATATACATATATATATACATATATATATACATATATATATATATACATATATATATACATATATATATATATATATATATATTTATATATATACAGGTATATATATATATATATATATATATATATATATATATATATATATATGTACAATTATATATTAGATATATTAAAAATATAAATACTATTATCAAAAACGCATACCTTTATTTTACACTCGACCGGTTCATACTTGCAAAACTATAACCTAGCTCTCCCACCACAAAAATGTTCACCACGTGCTCGACAAAAACATGTTAAAAGTCAAATATAAAAACATTCCCCGTAAAAAATCTATTTGTTTATTGAACGTTCACCAAATTTTGTGTTCCATGTCAGTAATTGAATCACTTACTTTTATTTATAACATGCAGAAAATAAATAAATTTGATGACACAGACAGCAAATCTCACCTCGCACCGAACGACTACACGCGACTAGGACTAACCGGAAATCAAACCAATGCATGCGCATTGTGTTATTAGTAAACCAATATTAATTGTATCAAAGTATATAGTGATATTAATATGTGCAATGCATAATACAATAAAAGAGAAATTTGTATATGCTATCTTCTTTCTATACATTTTAGGAGAACGTAACGAAAATATGAATTTGTATTGGACATAAAATTTAATTCCATACAGTGATTGAATGTGTTCGGTACTTCCCGATAAGTGTTTTTGATATTTTTTTCCTTTACGAAGATAACCGAAGAATTAAATTAAAAAAAATAGTTGTATGTATCATTGAATATAGCAGTTGATTTTTAATGAATAATTTTATAGTAATTGTTTTTGGCCACAATTTGAAAGAAAGTTTTATATATAAGAGAATAAAGTTCGCAAATTTACATTAATAAGAAATCACAAGTGTGAAAAAATAATAAAAATAACTAAATAAATAATATATGCTGATTAATATTGAATATTATATCTTTTATTTACGTAACATGAATACTTTTCTATTTAAATTTTATTCACTCTTTCAAACACACAAGCAACTCAGACCTAATGCCAAAATTTTAATTCAGTAATAAGACTAATTGGACATATTTAGATCATTTTAGTTGTCTTTTTTGATATCCTTGAAGACATGTACCTTTTCAAATAATATCTCCCTTTTTTTAGAAAGATATTATAGTGATTATAAGAATTAATGTTTCGATTAAATAACGACATTGTTGAAGAATTAGAAACTAGTCTTCAGACTTTCAGTGAAGTGAATGCATTTTAAATTGTAAAATGTTATTTATAAATGTTCTTAATGTATTGCTAGAAGTTATTTATCTCATTAACTAAAAACAGACCATATTCTTTATTAATACTGATAGTGCTGCAGAATTATATGATTTTTTATCACTTACAAAAAAATCGTAATATATACTTTCAATATTTTTTATTGAAAATTAACAAGAAGTCTATTGTATTTATATTAATTGTCTTGTAATTGGTAGTACAATCACTAATTATGTTATAATATTCAAATATTTTTTATATAAATAACAGCTAATTATAAAATATCAACTCTATAGTACATAGAGATAAACAAGTTCCCCAGAATTATTTTTTCTTTTCTAAATACATTCATACAAAAATTAGTAAACAAATTAATTCATTTATATTATGTTGATAGGAAAATAATTGTGTTTTTTTTAATGCTAACCTTATTTTTTTTCAATGAAAGTGTCGTTTCATCGTGTTGATGTTAATATCATTTTAAGATGCATTTTTCGCTCTATATTTTGGTGACGACTACTTTAGTTTTATGATTAATTTTGCTTCAAATTGGGCTATTGAATTAAAGATGGAAAAGAAGCAAATAAGAGCAAGTTTTGTGTGAGTTCAAAACGGGCGGATAAGGCAGCAGAAACTGCTTGAAAACTAAACGATGCTTTTGGTGTGAGTAATGTTAAAGAATGTACAGTGCAATGGTAGTTCCAAAAATTTCGTGCTGGGGATGAGAGCCTTGAAGATAAAGAATGTCATGAACGTCCTTCTTCCGTTCATAACGATTAACTGAAGGCGTTAGTAGAATCAGAACCATGCACAATAATTTTAAAACTTACACGCAAGTTAATCGTTAGCCATCCAACAGTTCTAGATCACAAATGGAAAAATGTATATGAATTTAAAGGTCATAAATCGCAATTATTTTCTCACCAACCTAATAGAAACAATACTAGGTTGGTAGAAAAAGTACTAGAAGGTCAGAGAGATGAAATTCATCTAGTTTGAAGAATTCTATACAAAAAAAAATATTAGTTAAGAAGGTCATGTGTTCATAAATAATAAAAGGACATACAAACAGCAAGGAACAAAATAAGAATTTTGAATAAATATAGTAGATAAATGTGTTTCCTGAGAAAATGAATCTCTTATTAAAATTAGTTACTTTTTAATCATGGAAAGCTTCTTAGAAATAGGGTCTTAAGTGAGCCAACGATGTTATTTTCGAATATATGTTCAATTTAGGAATAAATTTAAAAAATAATAGCATAAATTGTGATTAGTTCATTTTAATAACCCACTTTTTTTAAAAGTGTTTTCATTTTATAATTTAAATTGCTTCTATTACTCTAATAAGTTGAATATTATAGGAAAGATTTTTTATTTCAATATAAAATTGTATTAAATTATAAAACTCGTTCTTAGTATTTAATTCTAAAAATGCTATTATGACAGAATGTCTGATTAAAATTCAACAGACATATGAAATTTTCTACTCTTTTTGATTATTTTTTAGAAGAAAAATATTACTAGCACGTTTATAATTGTTTATATAAACTAAAAGTTTTATGAAGTTTTGTTGATCTAGTAATTAAACGTTCTAATTACCATATATATATATATATATATATATATATATATATATATATATACCTATTGTATGTTAAATTTCTTCTGTACAACTGTGGATATTCTTTATATCCGGCTGGTGTATTGTGATGATTTTGATCTTGATGTATAAGTGGAGTAATTACCTACAATTAGATTCAGTTCCTGAGCTACCTTCAGGTATTTAATTGATATACTAACGTATATTAATAAGCGATCTGAACACGACTATATGACTAATTGTACAAGATAATTACTGAAGTGACTCATAATAAATAAAGCAAACAGGACAATAAATTCAATTTATATAAAATATTAATAAACAAGTAAAAATGTAAATATGCATTATTTCCAATTACAAATATCTTCTACACTGTCATCTTTATTTTAATTCAATGCTTGATGTGATTTTTAATTCCATTAGAGAAGTAATTTTTATTATTGTTTAAATCACCTACAAATAAAAAAATTAAAATAGAAAATATAATTACTATCTGGCTGTAAGAAAGGAGCTGAAACTCTTATTTTATTAAAGTTCAGTATAAAATTTAATATTACACCTATATAATCAATAACTATATAAATTAAAGGCTATCATTTACTGACAATTAAACCAAAATTATATATTTTTACAAATAATACATATTTCTTGCAATTATCAGCAATCTGTCAATAATGTTGTTTATAATCTACTTTCGGATAGAGTAACTGTTCGTATATTCAATATAATTTCAATAACACATCCATCCAAATTTATAGATTCATTAATATTTTTTTATGTAAGAAGTATGGAAAGAATTAAATTAAATTATCATATTAAATGTACAGAACACACGGACGGTTATTTATTTTTTTTTTCAAATTATAGAAGAGTATGGAAGAGTTTAATCAGTTTGTAAGAATGTAAAGATAAAAAATCTGGTTAATAAGTTAAATTAAAATTCTAATTGATAATTTAATTCATTCAATTCCCACTGCAACTGATTAACAAGATTTTTTTATCTTAATATATTTACAAATTGATTGAACTGTTTTATGCGATTACACCAATTTCAAAAAATAAATAACCGTTCTTGCATTCTGTATATTTAATATGAGAATTTAGTTTAATTCAACATTTCAACATTGTAAAATAGAAGATAGAATCGCTGTATAATTAAAGCCCAATTTAATACTAGCTGCTATTTATAGATAAGTTTGTTTATTAATAAAAATATTTTGACATTACATGGAAAATATGAATACTACATGATCAGATTTACATTAATGAATAAATAATATGTAATTTTGTCTTATATATATATATATATATATATGTACATATAATTGAATTTTATATATACCATGGTTAGAAATTAAACATTATGACTAAAGTAGTAAAGTACATTTATTCTTTATTTAATGTTGGTAATTATTTTAAATAGTACATGGCATTAAAGAGTATTTATCTGAAAAATAAAAAATACTCAAAAGATTTTTACGTTACGCAATGTATAGAATCATTATTGTTAGATTTACAAAGTGCATTTCAATGCTGCCCACTACATTGATGATGTGCAGTAAATGGATCACGCTTGACCAGTAAGGGTAGCAGAAGATGTACTGGTAAAGCTCACCGATAAAACAGCAACAGTTCGAAAAAGGGGAATAAAATGCTCTCTTTACAGATTTTTCTTTATTTAAAACCTCAGTATCTTGAAAGTGCTTTCTTTATGGTTGTTAGGGCAAAAATTCTACATTAAATTGCTACTAAACGAATCCAAGAATGATTACTTAGAATTAATTGCATACATTTACCATAGACACACATATGTATATATATATATATATATATATATATTATTCTCTAATATTTTATATTCTTATATACAATATAAACAAAAATATAAATCAAAGAAAAAAATACGTTTTTTATACTAATATTATAGAAAAAATTAAGAAATAACCAGTCATTAACTCAGTATAAAGCAGTTGTTGCCTAAGAACACTCTCACTGATTGTAAGTTTTTCTATGTTTTATTGCAAAACATTTTGATTATAAATTAAATGTTTTCTTGTATTTATGTGAACATTTTTATTACCAGAATCAGTTGTCCTCTTCTGAAACTAAAATCTTGTTCAACTGTTGTTGTTATATTCGATCAGTTTTAACTCTTAAACCTCCTTTTGACAGTTTCATACATATATAAATTTATATATATATATATATATATATATATATATATATATATATATATTTATATATAGTCTGTGGTAAAGAGGTATTCAATCATACAAAATAGTAAAGCATGGAAAAGGCCTTTATCCAGTAGTGGATTGTCAGATGCTGGTGCAGATGTTGATATATATATATATATATATATATATATATATATATATATATATATATATATATTAGGTTGATAAAAAATAATTTCGGTTTATAACCTTCAAATTCATATACATTACAGCAATTGTTTTCCTACCAACCTGATATATATTCATCAAGCTACATTAAAAGATGACTGAAGTACCAAACATACCGAATGCAATAAAAGTTATCAAATGGAATTCATTCCAAAAGATAAAACAACAAGGGGATCCCAGGTATGAAAATATACAATGATTACCAGAATGAATATCAAATATTTTAATGTTATTTGTTAGAATCATTCGCATTGATATTAAAATAAGAAAGACTAATATATAGTTCTCAGATGTAATAGACATAAATATAATAGAGTTTTTATTGATTTTTAATAAAGAATTGAAAATATATATTAAGATTTTTGTAAATGATGAAAAAATCGTTAAAATCTGCAACACTAACGGTGTTAATAACGAGTATGTCCTATTTTTTGATAATGAGATAAACAATTTCTAGATAAATATATTAAGAACTCTTTCACACAACATTTTATTATAGAAAATGCATTCACATCAGAGAATGTCTTTGAACAATTTATATATTTTTAATTTTTTGGGGCGTGAAATCAAAAGGTAGACAATTACTTATCTATGCTTAATTGATTTTTGTTCTTTTTGTCTTCATTCATTTGGATTTTCAATATTTTCTTATGTAATTATGAGGATGTTAGGACGATATAATAATAGAAATACAACAGGAGTAATAATCATGAGACTGAGATAAAGAAGATTGTTTTCTAATGGAAGCATAAATATAAGATTATAACTTTACAATTAAACGAAAATGAAAGTTAAATATAATATATCATGCGTACAAATTAATTCAGTGCCCTTTTTATAGAAAATGAATAGAATACATTTAAATCCTCAAAATATCTTCCACTTTCTTGTATAACTTTGCTCTATCTGACGGATAACTGAGAGATTTATTGTCCAAAAAAGATGGCAACATTGAGTCGATGAAGTCACAATACATTTTTGGACCTCACCATTGTTTTAGCATTTTTTGCATGTTTTATGCATTACAAATCCTCCCTCAAGGCTGAACAAATCATTACCGTTGCTTCGGCAGCATTTTTTTCAACTAGAATACCAAAAGTGTGAAATGTCTAATATGATGTTTTTCGGACGCCATCGTGTTCAGTACTCTATGTGAGTCGATGCTTGATGATGACGACCGCTTGGCCAAGAAATATTGTGTTCTTGAATGTTAAGGTTGGCACTTCAAAATTCTTAAACGACTACAAAATATTTTAATTTACAACATTGATTAATTCATTTTTAAGGCACAGAATTAATTTTTACACCTGATAATATTTTCACAATACAATCTTATTACTCATTCGTTTACATTTCTTAATTTCATTTATTGTTACATTTATTTTTTCCCAATGCCATCATTCATAAAACTACCTAGTTTTTATAGTGTTATGTTAACATTATTATAAGAATTAAATACACACATTGTTTAAACACATGTCATATAAATTACATAAATAAACATTAAATTTTAAGAATAGACAACTAAAGCAAATTAATTAATTATTTTATTTGAGAAAGAAATACTGTATATGAATGTTTACTTCTAGAATATTTAATTATGAAATTTATATATAAAAATATTACTTAAAGAATTTTCTAAATTATAATTAGGAAATAGGTTGAGGATCTGTCATTCTTATATATATACACATATATATAAATATATATATATATACATATATATACATATTCCCGTCACAATATCTGTTCCAAATTAAAAAATATTTTTCTATGTTTTAAAATAACAATATTTCAGTATGTCAATGAATAAAATTACAGTTAATAGTTCAAAATTAAAAACTCAACACATTATTCATAATGTTCGCTTTTAATTTTGTTGGCCATTCATCAATGATAGCACTAACATGTTTCAAAAATAAGCAGATGCTTGTAACAGCAACACTTTCAATATTTCTATATCGCTTTCTGCAAGTTATTAACTCACTGAAAATTTGTTTAAAACTTACAATTCGAAAAGACTGGATATAATATTTTTTGATTTCAGTACAATTTCTTAAATTTCATGAATTTATCGAACTATTCAATTATCGAACAAATTAAATAATTTTTAGAAATTTAAATCGATTATTTTGGATTTTTTAATAAAAATACACTTGTTTATACTCTGTATAAACAAGTGTACTTTGAACCTACAAGTGTATATAATATTATCAAGTGTAGTAATATTAAATGTTAACAAGTGTATGTAATATTCTTAAAGATCTAAATTCGATAATTTTTGACATCAAACCTAATACTTTTAAGAATAGTCTTAATGTTTTTCCTATTAAAAAAAATTCCTACAGTAAACAGAAATATTAACAACCAATAAACTGTTTAAAATGATGTGTTTGAATTTTTCATAAATTTTTATTTACCTATTGTGAAATTGTTTCAATGAATGAATATTTTTGAATAGAAAAAAAATACTGTGGTTTGTAAGTTAGTGAAAAATTTATTTCTGAAAGTAATATATGTCTACTAATTTTTTTAAGTTATAAGATTCATACATTTTAAATTTTCCAGTAACTTACATAAATTATCGTAGTCCATAGTGCATGAAAATGAAAATGTAATTAATTAGCATGTTGAGAATCTCGTTAGACAAAAGACATTCTTTCCATCTTATTCATCACTCATTCACTAATAAAATGAATCCCGTATTCATAAAAATTTAATAACTTCCTTTATTATCATAACAGTTAATATGTGTATATAAATATTTACAAAAAGATCGAAAGGAATTTGTCAGTTAAATTTTTGAATAATTTCGAATAAAAATATATTCTGGTGACTAAATATTTTATACAAATTCACCTTACTAATTTTATAATGAAATAAAAAGTATAAATAAAATTTTATTTATCAAGATATATTTTTTCAGACAAAATGAATAGTTTATTTTCAATGTGTTTCAATTTATATAGGGTGATTCAATTTAGGCTTTCATATTAAAGTATTAAATAAAAGGAAAAATTAGCAAAAAAATCATGTAATTTTTTTGTTTTTTTTTTTAATACTTGTATGCAGAAGCTTAAATTGTTTCATTCTTATATAATGAAAGTATTTTATTTTTTAATAACATTTATTAACTTAATAAAATGCCAGAGGACACCACCCTCTATTCGTTTTGCTCGCTGACCTCCGAAGGGAGGCCTTCCTCTCGTTAATGCTAACCCCGTCTTTGAAAAATGTGAATGAATGTTAATGGTGATAATAAACACATATAACATCATCGTTATCAATCAGAAAGCAAACCACGTGATCACCATCAATCAATCAGGACATAAATAAAAAAATATTTGACGACAACAGGAATGATTTCTACTAATAGAGAGATAAATCACATCCCTCACATTACATCAAAAATAATTCATAATTTCTTATCAGTAATCATTTTCTTTTATTTTGTAATAAAAGACAAAAGTTAAATGAGCATAAAATTACTAAACATAAAATCTACTACATTATTACAATACTGAAACTTTAGTTGTTAATTTCGTTTAATGGATTTATTTTCAGAAAAATAATTTATTTACCACTTTTGACCTCACTGACACACTTACATTGACCTCGTTATACTTTAACTCATTTAAGAGGATGTTGACAATACAAATAATCAACAATAGCGACTTGAAAACGCTGCTGAAATTTCTTGCCAGAAGTATACATGAAGTTATGCACGTTTATATGAACGACATTAGATAAAAAAATTCTTCAAAATGTTAATTGCATTTGGCACTACAACTTGCATTAGAATAGTAAGCATAACTTGATGTAAATGTCTTCCAAAATATTTAAACACGAAACAATTGTACTTCACATTAACTTTATTCATGTTTTCAAGTTGTTCATTTTTATTAGATTTGTTATTTTCTTTCCTTCTCCATTATTTCGACTATCTTCGACTATTTTCATAATGTATTAATTTTTTTTTAAAGAATACAATTGAAGATATATTTTATTAACTTTTCATTATATTGACAGTACTTGAAATGAAAATAATAAATGATAGCAATAAGTGATAATCACCACATACAAGAAAATATTGATATTTACAGTGCAAAAAATGATTAATGCTTATTAGATTTTTTTTAACACACACATTTTCTTCTTTCTTTCTCAGTTTAAAATGCATCGTTTGATATGTTTTTTTTTATAATAAAACAAAAATTATTGTAATTCATATCAATAAATATTCGATATGATTTTTAAGTATTCCCTATCTCTTCTTCTGACTATTTAAATTGCAATTCTCAACTTGATTAATTAATGTAATTGCACAAAGTAGAAGAACTTTTAACGTTCCTGTTATATTGACTGATTTAGTGTGTTTGTATGAGTCTATAAAACTCATTTTGATTGTAATTTATATTATAATATTTTATTCTAATGTTTGTTCATAAATATTATCTAAAATTTTGTTATTTGATTTTTTTATATAAAATTTACCATAGGAGATCATAACTCTTCAATGGTTTGAACTATTGAAACAAAATGAAAAGAAAACAAAATTTAAAAGATATTCCAAATGACTTGCTTCTTTTTAAACATTTCTCAAAAAACACTATCATTATCGTTGCATTTGATCCAGAATTTAATACGATTCTCCATTATTTCTCAAGGCAATCTTTCACTCTATCCTTCAATTGAGTGGTCTGTTTATTATAATAACCATACAAATCCATACATATCAAAGCACAACTAGGAACAAATTTAATCTTTTACAACTTCTTCATACCTTTAAGACTTGATAACATTCGAGTTTTACATATCTCGACACTAAGACGTAATCTCAAAGGAAAGCAATTTGACTCTGATAAGAAAATTAAGACTATCGTGAATAATTGTTCATGTAAAGTAAGAAACATCAGATTTTTTCATTGATGAAATAAATAACCTTATTGAACGTTGACAAATATGTTGACAATAGTAGTGACTGTGTTTAAAGATAAATACATCATTTGAAAGATTATACTCTAAGCTTTCTTTTATTCTTCTGTTTCAACACAAATCGTTCAAGGATTATGAGCTTTTATATAAAAACTATTCAACAAACTTTCATATATATGAATGCTAATGAATCACACAAAATATTTCTTCAACGGAAAAGAAAATGCTGTTCTATTCATATAATTTCAACGATTTATAGCAAACTAATAACAGGGAACGATAATGAGCTCATGAGGTTTTAAAGATAAAATAATTTTTTTTTGAGATCACAAATAAGTGCTGAAAAAATTAAAAGATAGATAGTACCGGCTCTGTCGAATTTCATTCCTTGGACAAACTTTTGTAATACACAACGAATACTAAATACTTCAGTATACATTTGGTATTCATCGTTTATATAAATAAAAATAATTTTACTAATGCATTCTATTTCATTGAATCATTGAAGGGAAAACCATAAGATTGATATAAATACTTGTAATTCTAAATTCATCGCTATTGTAGAAATACCATATACACATGCATACATTATATATATATATACATATATATATATATATATATATATATATATATATATATATATATATATATATATACATATATATATATATATGTGTGTGTGTGTGTGTGTGTGTGTTATAACACATTAAATCTTTGTCCTTTTCTATATAATCAAACATATTCCTGATCTGACCATTCCTCTGACTCTTTCAGTTCAAATTATCGAACTGAACTATGTTAATAAATTCTTACAGATTTTCTTGAAAGACTAAGAACAAAGGCATTTTATAATATATTAGGTTAGTGCAAAAATAATTGCGGTTTTTACTTATCCAGTATAAAAACGCATATATCAGTTAAAAATTATATTTATTAACCAAAACAGAGACCACTGGCCTGCAAATATTTTTTCAATGGGAAACAAATTTGTTTATTCCTATAAGATATAATTCTGGAATCCTGGAATTAACGAATTCATCGAAAAAGCTTCGGGCTGAAGATTGATCTTTGAAAACCTTCTCTCGTAGGAAATTACTCAAATGTTGAAAAAAATGATAATCTGTCAGAGAGAGGTCCTGGGAATAAGGTGAGTATGGTATCGTTTCATAACCTAGTCTATTTAATTTTTTTAAAGTAATTTGTGAGCCGTGTGGTCGGGCGTTGTCATGAAGAAGAATTGGTCCTCTTCGATTGACTAATGCTGGCCGTAAACGCTGCAACTTCCCATTCATTTTTTCAATTTCCTGACAATATTTTTCTGCTGTTATTATTTCATCAGGATTTAAGAAGTTATAATGAATGAGTCACTCGCCGACCATCATACAGTGACCATAATATTCGTTTAACGAAGCTTCGGCTTAGGAAACTGTCTTAGTGCCTCTCATCAGTCTAGACACTGTGATGGACGTTTCCGATTGTTCTAGAGAATCCACCTTTCATCACATGTGAGAATGAGATCAAGAAAATCATCATTTTTGAAGCACAGAGCGGAATTATCGCGGAATGATCGTTTAGTTCATACGGCACCCATTTATCCACCTTTTTTCTTTTTAGAATTAGGCTCAAATGTCGAACAACTGTTGAATGATCGACACTGAGTTCTTCTGCTACCTCTCGAGAGCCTGCTTCGATAACGATTCTTAAATCATTATTGTTTATAGCTGAAGGACGTCGACGACCCTCCTCACCATCAAGTCTTTCGTTTCCATTACAAAAATTTAGAAGTATCGAGCCGTACTAATTGACTCTTCATCATAATCAAATTTCTGATTTCGAGTAGTTTATGTCGCTTTACGTCTTAATTTAAACTCATACAACAAAAATTTACTTGTCTCCATGCCTAATTTAAGAGGTTATATCCAATAAAACTAAAGAATGAAAACAATAGATATAAACGGAAACCAGTAGTGATAATTTCATTGTTTAAAATGATGTATCACATGACTATAACGAAAGATAACGGTAACTAGAAAAATCAGCGTTAAACTTAAAACGATAAAAACCTCAATTAATGTTGTACCAATCTAATATTAGATAAGGAGTGTGTAGAATAAAAACATAAAATTTAGGAATTCAATAAACGATACTGAATAATACTGTGTTTGTTGACTTTCATTAAGAAAACTCTATAAAAAATCATTAAAAACTAATTATATATTAACATATTTAGTACTTGATTAATATTTCCTGTATTTTTTTCAACAAACTTTTTTTCTGAAAAACAATACGTTGTTCTGTGTAAAATACCGATTCTCTGTAAAACATGTCTCATAAATTTGTCGAAAGCGTTACGAAAAATGAATCAGAAACGTATCCAATAAATACATATAATTTTTTATCACAAATACACCTTCTGTAAAATAATATTTGATGTCGACAGAAATATTCATAGATCGAATACTTTAAAGAGAAATAAAATAAAACTCACTCGTGATCTCGTACTTTTCAAACAAGCCGACATACTTCAACAACAACCACGTGTACCAAACACAAACTTGTTTATGTAAGAAAAATGCACATCGGATCCGTTTGTAAACAGTCTGAATGAGAAGAATCGCACAGCAATTTGTGAAATTATTACAAGAGAACGCACCGACACCGAAATTAAAACGACGGAGAGGAGCGGCACGGATATATTTATCCTCGAAATGTTACAGTATTTGAAACTCATGCGTTTGACGTTTCATGCACACATGTTCAAATATGTATACCATGTTTGACAACGAACGTCGCGCGTCGTGTTGTTTCCGTCACAGTCGTCTCGATCGTCTCACATCGAAACCGTACGTTTTCAATTGTTACACGAAAACGATAACAAACGAACAGAACGAAACGAAATAACAGTGTTGACAGTGTGTTTGTTGTACGTGTACAGGTTTAAACGCGGGACATTCGAACGACGAATTCGAATTGAGAGGCTGTCACATGCTCTCGCATCGCGACGACTGCAAAACGCAACTAACTTCGAAATTTTTCCCTTTAGTTTACAGTCAGTACAGATGTTGTTTCTCTGACTGACTGTCATAGCCGACTATTTCAAGGATATTATTATATTCACACACACACACACGTACACATACGTGCGCGCACATGCACACACACACACACACACACGTATACACATGATACCTTATGTTTTCACGTTTTATTTATTTTTTTTTCTATTTCCGTTTTTTGGAAATGTGACAATTTTTTAATTTTAATTAAGCGCCAGAGTGTGTGCGTGCGTTGTTAGTGTTTCGGTTTTATTTTTTCCTTCTAATATATTTCATACATATATCCACACACATAGACAGACGGTCGAAGTTTCTGAACGTGTGACTTGTATTAATTTTGATATATATTCGTGTGGGATGTGTATAATAAAACATTCCTTTCAAATTATCACGTCTGCGTCTGAAAGACAGAACTCTTACAATATTTTCTCGTTGATTAATTGTCTGTGGATGTTACGCGGTTTTGATATTTTTAATTTTATGCTTTCATTCTTAATGTTTCACTAGTTTAGCCTGATGTTTTGTAGACGTAACAGTGACTATAATATTACAATATATATATATATATATATATATATATATATATATATATATATATATATATATATATATATATATTGTTTTATTGACTTGTTGACGTATAAGTTTGTATATAGAATTGTGATTTTCTTTATTAGTGATTACATCAGTCTAATATAATTTTTGTGCGCCATATCTTATATTTTTTTTTGGTAGTCGGTTTTACCACATTTTCAGCAGATTATTCCATTTAAAAAAATAACTCATACTGAGAGTGAAATGAACCTTGTGGAATTTTTCTTTAATAAGAACTTTTATTTTTATAGAAACATCATTTGTTAATAAAATTCTATTCGCTATTATATTAAAAATATAATATCGTTTATTTGGAACCATACATCCATTTTATTTGATATAAAAATTAATATGTGGAATCAGTGCCGGATTTATACTAGGTCCCGTCCTTGGGACACCATCAAATGCTGCCACATTCTCAACATCCCAAATTTTGTTCAAATGATTTATGAGAAATCCGTGACTGTTTGTAATTTTAAAAATATTTCAAACAGAAAAAAATTAATGATCCGTATTGATATATTTTTCTATTATACGTTTTCATTTAATTTATTAAAAGAATATCGAATGTTTAATGTATCATATCTTACACTCAATCACATACTTTCTTTTATAACAAATATTTCAAACCGTATGATTTATTTTATTTAATAGCATGCGCAGGGCCGGATTTATACTAAGTTCTGCACGGAGGCCACCAATCAAATACCTCCTATTCCTTTCCCCCAAAATTTATCCAAATGAATTAAGAGAAATCCGTGACGGTTGCTAATTTTGAGAACATTTAAATAGAAGAAAATTTAATGATCACTGACAAATTTGTAAAATTTGCCATTGATTTAATTTATTTTAAATGCAAAATTATAAAGTTCTGTTATATAATTTCAAAAAAAAATTTCTGTTTAAATTGAATTTTTATTCAAATTTTCTTGTAATCAGCTTTTCATACATTTTTCATGATTATAATTTTAGGAAATTTTAACTTAAATCATAGAATTATATATATTTTTATGAATATATTTGTAATTTTTTCATATTGTTTCTGGGAATTTACAAGATGATGAAATTAAAATATTGTTGTAATTTACTTTATAATAGCAAATATAATTATAAAAAGATATGAAAAACTACTCTTTCTACAATTTATTTCTTCAAAAACAAACAGATTTCTTATATAAATATATATATATATATATATATATATATATATATATAAATTTTTTCTAGTAACTACTACAATAATATGTACTGATATAATTTCTTAAACAGGGTAAATAAGAGTATAATTTTTTCTATAAAAATATAAGAAAAAATCAATTTTTAGACCAATATCCTATTTAAAGTATTTGTTTTTCGAAACTTATTAAAATGAAATTAAACTGGAAAATTTACTAAAAAGCTTGTCAACTTTTATAATATGTAAGAATGTACTTGTCTTGAAAAGGTAATTTTAATTTTATCAAGTGTTTATATAAAAAAATTTATATTACTTAATCAATATTTGGTGAAAATAAATAATGTTTGTGTAGTTATTAACAACCTGTGACGGTCTTATATAAAATTAATTATTAAAATAATTAACAAAGAAAGTAAATCAACAAACAGTTCTTGGAATTACTGTAATTAATTTATATTTTAATCTCTAGATACTGAATGGAATTGGTTCTCAATTAAAAACAATCACCTTATTCATTGTGTCCACTTCAAGGTTGTCCAGTTGAACGGAATACATTGATTCAAAAATCACGAACAATAAATAAAGAAGTTTTGTATTGTCTTTTCTAGAAATAATCCCCCTCTCCACACATATATATTAATCACACAAATTTGTCTGATTAAAAATGTTCAATAATTGATCCATTTCATTATGACTAGTATTCATATTCTTTTTTTTGACATTATCATCTACAGATTCGTAAACTATCGAAAAATTTAAATCAATATGGAAACAAATAATTGAGGAAGTGTATTTAGATACAGAGTCAAAAATGTAAAATAGTACTATACTCTTAAACACAATATGTGTCTCAATTTTGGAAAAAAATATTTATAAGGATTTGTCTTATGAGAAAATAATATTGAATTGAAAAATAAGTTAATCGTTTAAATTGCGTTTATTGTTAGTTTTCTCATAGGAAATGGTAACAAATATCTATGAAAATCATTTAGTACAATATATTTATGGTACACATATATAAATGAACTTTGAAATAATATACTGACTTCGAGACATTTTTTCTGAGTATTATCAGTATCAGATTGATCAATATCACCGATATAATACATTAATAATAATATAGCTAGGAATATTATAGATTAGAAAACATATATGTTAGATTTTTACTTATGAAATCGACAACTTCCAATAATATGAATTTTGTTACATTTTAATTACTTCAAAATGTGTGACTATGTAATTTTGGAGCTAAAAATCTCTAAATATGCAATTTATTTTCTGTCAAATTAAAACATAAAGTAGTTTTTCAATAAATAAATTGCCCTTATTTCAATCAATTTAATTTAAGATGGACTGTAATAAAAAAATGGAAATATATTAGAGTTAAAATAGTACAATTTTCTAAAACAAATTGAAATTTGAATATAATGCTAAGGAATCAAGCTACAAAAATAAGGAATTAATAGAAGATATAGCTAGTAAACAGAAAATATTAGATTGGTCCCAAAAAAACTTCAATCAGAAGATTTTTATAAGCTGTTATACAACACATTCGGCTTAAATAAATTATTTATAACGATTGATGAAACTTTTTTTGAATATGACATGAAAATTTGAATGTGATAGACATAAAAACTAGATGTGTATTTTTCAACAAGTTCTGTGCATCTGGAATTCAATGAATTTTGAAAATAAGTGAGTAAATATGTTTCTCAAGAATTATTGGTCGGATATAAGGTACGTCATGAAAAGAAAAAAAGACGATTTTACATGGAGTTGTAATCAGTGATAAAAAATATCATTTAGGATGATAATTAATACTTGGTTCAATGAATTGATACCTATGGAGCACCAAAATCAGAGTACAAGAAAGATTGAGCAGATTTTTAGTGGTCTGTAGCTGATGTTATCGATTATTTCTTGTTAAAATCAGATCAAATTATCAAAGAAGTGTTGTGCAAACTTTCAATAAATGCATAAGAGAGCATAAAAGAAGTAAACTATACTAATTAATCATTTGAAACCAGGCCTGGATCTGAGAATTTTTAATATTTTTGTTTACAATTCTATTATATTTTTAACATTATATAATATATTTTCATTACTTCATCATAATTTTTCTGCTAATTAAATAAAAGACATAACTTAAAAAAATTTTAATATTTATTAATTAACCATTTGAAGCCAGGCGTGGATCTAGGAATCTACTGATGTTTTCAAAGGAAACTACTCGTCTCAGAGGGGTATCTTTTGGATGATAAATTTAATTGTCATTAATTTCTTTCTAATGAGACTAAATTTATAACTATTTCTTTTATTAGAAAAAAAATACGGTTGTCCAAAATTCAGACAAATTGCGGGTTCTTTCATTTTAGAACCTATAAAAATTATGAACTAGGGAATTGTGTTCAACAATATTTTTTTTCTAAACGTCCTTAGTTGGAAGAAATCGTATGAAAAATTTCAAAACTCTACAAGATGTGACTGATGTGAAACCGTTTTAAGTACACTTGATTGTTTCAAAATTTTTCACACTCAACAGTAATGTTACTTCTGCAAATTTTCAATTATATTCAATTATTCCGCTTCCAATTATATGATTCTAATCGAGAAACTTATGTTTCTCTGAATATTTTCAACGATTTTGTACAACATATCAGATAGATGTGAAATTTCTAATGGTTAATCCGAATTAACATATTTTTTCTTCTAACAGAAAAAAATACAGTTTTTATTTTTTTATTATAAAATAATGTTCAATTAATCGAAAAAAAAATATTAAAAATGTTATCACACTTTCCCCTTCCTCGCCTTCAAAGGGTTACAAAAGAATTGCACATTGCAAGCTAATATTATTAATCAATGGTAATTCAACAGATTATTCTTACATACAAACCTGAAGTTTACACCATTAACACATAAACAAAATATAAGTTCGATATATTTTCTTCTATTATTACATCTTTTAATAATATATTTTCTTATAGTGAATTTATTTGAATTTTAAAACCAATCCAAGATTCTTTCTCATTCATTTACTTTTAAAGATATTGTTTTAACGGGTCAAAATATGGAAATAATTATTTATTTGGGAATAAAAGAAGAATTCATTGTCGTCATTTATTAAATATTTGTTTTTTCATTCAAATAGTTTTGTTAAAACTACGACTCAACTTTGTTAAATTTGTGATAGTTTTAATGAATGAAAGTTTATTGATATTATTTATTTGTAATTTTTATTTTGTATACGATAAAAGAATGTCCAATTAATCGAAAAATATTTGTTAAAAAAAATTAGCACCCTTTCCCCTTCCCGATTTCAGAGGGTTAAATGTTTTTTAAAGAGCTCGACTTTGTGAAACCGAAAATGGTCATCACTTATATGTCATTTTTCATCTATAGTCAGGAAAATTTCCTTACATTTATATTATATTCCGGGAAATAAACTCCCTGTATCTAAATGGTTAATACACATGATATACTTTATAACATTATTCGATTAAATATTTTACAAATAACGATCTAGAAACTGCAAAAATTAACAGTATGGACACTCTCTTACATTCACTGTTTACCGAAGCTTCCATTACAGAACCCATTATCACATCTTCAATAATTTAAAGTATAATACTTTTGAACGAGGAAAACATTTATCACTGAGATATCAATGATAAAGGACTTCCTGAAATTTATCTCTTCTAGGAATTAAAATTTTTATTAAAATTACATAAATATACTTATATCTTGTTATTAGAAATGTATTTCACCTGATAGGTGCTTGTACTATTCAATAAAGTTTATATTTAATGAAACAAGAATGGTTTAATGTTTAATTAAGAAACTGACTATCTAGAAGATATAACAATGAATGGAAACAAATATTTTTACTATACTGATACTTTCAAAAAAAAATTTTCAGTAATTCCACAAAACATAATAAGAGTCTATTGAGAAATGTTCAATAATTAATTATGGATTATTTTTGATTACTTCTTATACACATTTAGGTACATAAAAAAATTAACAAATTCTATTATTGATATTTATTTATAAGAAAAAAATTATAATAAATATTTTTGTCTGTTTTGAAACGTAAGTCTGTAATATAAAAATATATCTCTAATTATAAGAATCCAAAATTAAATAATTCCTAGCCGATTTGGAGATACTTTTGGTTGTACCTTTGAAAAATCGAATGTTCCTTTAAAGATTTAAAATTTGATCAATACCTTAAAAAACATTTTATAATTCTAAACATAATTTTATAATAGAATTATTAATAATCTTTTTCATATACATGAGTGTCAGGAAGATAAATTTATCAGTAATCAAGTTATTTCATTTTTACCTTTTCACATGCTTTTTTTAAAAAAAGTTTCTACTACTTAAAGCTAAACATTTTACACGTACAATTATGGAATAGCCTTGATCTCTTTCTTTATAGTTCTATATATAAATATTTAATATGTATACATTATATATATATATATATATATATATATATATATATATATATATATATATTACGTACATAAGATTTAATTTGCTCTATGTCCTGTTTATGAATTCATTTTATAATAATCTATTATTCTATAGTTTAATTTTTTTACCTTGAAATCGATTAACATATACATATATATATATATATATATATATATATATATATATATATATATATATATATGTGTGTGTGTGTGTATGCGTGTGTGTGTATGTGTGAATGATTTCTAAAAATAAGATTGCTAAATTATATTACTGAACTCGTTAATTATGCATAAATTCCTCATTTCAATATAATTAGAAAGACAAATAAAACCTAACAAGCTGTCAAAACGATTTCAAGGTATCGAATCTGTAAAACAAACGTGTCTATTTGTACGAACCAGTGGCTCGCGTATTCATTTTTTATTTAAGAATTGACAGTTTTACGTACATTGGCTGACCTTTTTGAATGAATTTATTCATATTATATATTGTTTTCTACTGAATATTGGAATCATTCCAGTAGTATTTTTATCTCAATATGAACAGATATATTGGTGTTCGTGTGTGTGTTGTTTTTATTTCTTTTTTTATACGCTTGGTCTTTACTCTGGATTATGATACGAATGGTTTTATATTTATTCGTATGTGCGGGTTTATATGTTTTCTTTTTTGTTTTAATTGGTGAATACAATGAATAAAAGTTCATGATAAATATAAATTTGACAGGAAATCAGTATCAGTCAAAGAGTGAATTTAATGAATACAATACAATTGAATCTACCTGAATAGATTTTAAATATCAAAATAAAATGTTAAATGTTTATACATATTTTAATTTAATTGGAAATAAATATTTTCAAGTAAATATAGAATTTTTCAAAAGAGCTATTTTATTATTTTAGTTAGTTATTTTTTTTTAAATTAGATCAAAAATTTAATATTTCTATTATATTTTAAAATATTAATATTTTTATTTATTTTCACTACTGCAGCAAGTCTGTCAAAAATGTAAATATAATAGAATTGAAAAATTGGTACAATTATTTTAAAGAAAATATTGCTAATAAATTATAATGACATAAACAATCTATTTTTGTTCTATTAATTATAAACATGTTTTAATTCAGTTTTAAATTATATTGGAAAAAATGGAGATGTTTGTTAAAAATATTACAACCTATTAGGTTGGTAGAAAAATAATTGCGGTTTATGATATTCAAATTTGTATACATTTTTGTTTTTTTTCATTTTCCTAGCTGTTCTATGTAGTCCAGAACTGTTGGATGATCAACGCCTAGCTTTTGTGCAAGTTCTCGAATTGTTGTACGTGGCTTTGATTCAACTAACGCCTTCTATTGGTCGTTATGAACTGAAAAAGAATGCTTGCGACCTTATTCACCTACAAGGCTCTCGTCCTCAGAACAAAATTTTTGTAACCATGTATGCTCTTACTTGTATGCTCTTTAACAGTATCCACACAAAAAGCATCGTTTAATTTACAAGCAGTGTCTATTGCTTTATCACCCATTTTGAACTCATACAAAGAAATGCTATTATTTCCTTATTTTTCATCTTTAATTCAAAATCGAACTTTGAAGAAAAATTAATAATAAAAAAATCAATTTTATTAAATTACAGACCGAAAAATGTAATTTAAAATGATATTAACATGAACTCGATGAAATGACACTTTCTTTGAAAAAAATGAGAGTTAGAATTCTGAAAAAAAACAATTATTTTCATACTAACCTAATAGTTTTGATTTTCAAATAATGCCATTGTTTGAATTCGTTAATCGGTTTTTAAATATTCAATTTTTACTGACATGATATCTGTATAAAAGTTTGACTTAAATATCTAAAATATTGGATAAAAATGGAATTTATTTAAATTAAAATAATTGATTTCATGAATAACATAATTTTTTAAGTGATAGGATTACAATTCTTGTCGATTTACCTTGAATTCATTATTTTTAATTATTTTTTATTTCAATTATAAAAGTGTTTTAATCCATTTTTAAATCGTATGGGAAAATTGAAGACGGATATTAAAAATCGTACAAACCAAAATAGTGTTTATTACTGTGAAATATTTAAGGTCTAAGAAAACTGATGCCCTGTTAAATTAATCTCAAGAAGAGATTCTTTTAACGCTATTACGTTTTTTTTAATAACATTCATACGAATCTTAAACCATTGAAACATTTGCTTATTGAAATGTTTATTTTTACTTTTTGGATTTTGTGTAATGATACTTACGATTTTTCAGTCATGTGAAGAACTAGAAAAACATATTTATTTTCAATGTAATATAAAAATTATATAAAAACACATTACATAAAATTACAACAACGGTCCAACTGAGTCTATATCGAGCATATGAATAGATTTTATGATAATAAATACATATTGAAAAAGAATAGAATTCTAATGAATAAATAAATACATTTACTAGTTTTGAGATACAAACATTGTTTTGATCTGAAACACTAGAACATTTTCGATTAACCGTACAACTCTTAAGAAATCGAAATGCAGATACAAGAAATGTATGATTACGAACGTATTGTTTTTCGGTACAATTGAATTTTGAAAGTTTTTCACATAGTTAATTCACAAAAGTTATGTGGATGTGAACAGTCGGCAAGTAATGATGAATGAAGTACGCTTGTCTCAAATATTCCACCCTCACGTTAAACAGACTACAAAATTAGTTTGCAGTGACGGAATTACTGAAAAGTACATTCAGTCTTCAGTCGAACTGAAAACTAGACGACGTCGGATGCCGTGCGCATGTCGGAAGCAGCACACTCTGTCTGCGAGTAGTGGAAGCAATGGCTAGACACGCGATATCTTGAACATTCGCCAGCTCGTTTGAATGTAGTATGTATATATTTTCTATGTATATGTGGTCGTATGAGAGCTATATATGCTCTTTCACATATATATATATATATATATACTACATATACAACAGCCGACTGACTAGTGTTGTAGCCTTGTGTCCGTGTCCTGCCCAGGATCAATACATTTTTATATTAGAACTTAATGAATCTTTATTGTGTTAGTTTTCCTTCTTTTTTTCTTCTTTTACATTGTTTACGGTCACAGTTATTATACTGTAAATATTTTGTTGTATTTTGGGATGAAATTGTTTTATTTGTCGACGGAATGAGTCTCGATTTTGTAAACAGACTCTGTTTAATGTTTTGATTGCATACTAGGAAGTTTTCAAAATTTGAAACTTTCATAGTAGGACTTTGTGAAGTTTTTGTTCACTTATATACATTGTTGATAAAATATTTAGTATAAACTTATGAGAAATGTTCGAATGACTTTTTTTTAAAAAAAGAAAATTAATTTCAGCACAGCTGCACCAGTTGAGTTTTAATTACACGCATACTTTCTACGATGTTATGTAAATATATTAGTATCATGTTTGAAGAATTTTATGATTAATATAAATTAAATTGTTTCATTAAAAGTGTACACATGAATGAATGATATTCGATTCATATGTTATAAACTAAATTTAAGTTTTAATTAAATTTATTTTATGTAAACATTCCGTTTATTTCGTTTATTAACATTCTTTTTTAAATTTAAGTTTGTAGGATTTTATGAAGGACATAAATTGATTGATCGCAACTAAATAAAATTTATCGTAGTATATGAAATAAATATTAGAAACTATGTTTGTAATTTTATAAAATATAATTTTAAATGATGTTTATTAGATAGAAATTTCTAAAAAATGATTAAATGAAAATTAAATGATTAGTCATAATTAATCAAAATGAAATCTTAAAAATATGTTTTTATAAATTAAATAAAAAATAAATAAAGTATGGAAAAACAATAAAGTATAAACTTTCAAATAATATATTTAATTTTCTGTATAATCACTGCGATTATCAATTTATGTCAAAGTGAAACGACTTTTTCATTCTGTCAGTGATGAAATCAGATCTTTGTTTTTCAGGCAATCATTCATAGCATTGCTGCATAGCTTTACTTAGTTGTCAGAATCGAAATGTTTTCTTTTGAGATCAATTTTAATATTAGGAATAAATTCAAGTCATATGATGTAAGATTACGACTCTAAGAACACTGAGGACATCAAAACACTCAAATGGATCATTGAGTGTTTTCTGGATGAATTTAGAAGTGTGTGGTCTCTTCCTGTTAAGAGAAAAAATAGTTCTGTTATATAATCTGAACGAAACAAACACTTCTTTTCAACTTCTTTGAGGTTTCATTGTCCTGTTGAGTTGTGAGATCCTTGTGCAAAATTTCTTACCGACTTCAATATATAGTATGATTCAATGTAGGCATCCACATGAATGTAATAAAAAAAATCGCAAAAATTAAAATAAAAAGCATGTTAATTTTAGTGATTTTTTTAATACTTTCATGTGGAAACCAGAATTGAATCACTCTATATATGCCTAGATAACAGTAAGTAACAAATAATAGTGAAAGTTTTAAAGATGTAAGTATTTGTAATTGTTTTCATTTTTATTGTAATAGGTTGGTAGAAAAATAATTGCGATTTATGACCATCAAATTCATATACATTTTTCTATTTGTGGTCCAGAAGTGTTGGGTGACTAACGCTCAACGTTTGTGTAAGAACTCGAATTGTTTTGCGTGGTTCTGTTTCAACTAACACCTCCAGTTTCTGTTGTCTTACCACCCATTTTAACTCATACAAACGGATGCTTTCATTTCCTTCTTTTTCATTTTTAATTCAATAGTCTAAATTGAAGCAAAATTAATAATGAAACCAAAGTCTATGTTACCAAAATACAGACCAAGAAATATACTTTAAAATGATATTACTATGAACACGATGAGTTGAGTATTAAATATCTCGACCAGTCGACTAAACTCTACTAAATTATTGCTTATGAGTGAATCGGGCCTAACAGTACTCACATCAAAAGCATCATTTAGTTGATGAGCAGTTTCTCCTGCTCTACCACCCATTTTGAATTCTTACAAAATTGCTCTTATTTCCTTATTTTCTGTCTTTAATTCAATGTCAAACATTAAAATTGGCAAATACATTGTAATGGTGCATATTTTTATCGCATCTAAGATTGTTATAAAATATGATGTGTTTTTGCAACTCCATTAATTTATCTTGATTTCGTTTATTCAAATCTTATGGAGATGAAAGTTGTTGATAAAAAGATTATAATTTTTATTTTGAAAAAAAATTTAAGATTTTCTTCTAAACAATTCTAAACTATTCTAATTTAAAACCGATATTTGAATATTAAATGTTGAATTACTGTTGTTTATTCGTCTTAAAAATTATTTCTTTTAAACCCTGTATTTAAATTAAAAGTATAATTTTTACTGTCCACTTTCATTGAGTTTTAACTCTTCTGAATGTACAATCATTATGTGTTTTTTTTTTATAACTTCTTTCTCAGTTTATATACGAATTATTATTTTGTTTGTTTCTTGATTCTCGATAATATCATATTATTCCTTAACGTTAATAGAAAGAGTTCATTTGAAATATAAAGTGGTTTTGTATGAAAATCATTTTGTGTATTATCATTGCACCTCTTTTAAATTATACAATATAATGAATGAATATTTTCGGTATACACTTTATATTAGTTTAGTAGGAAAATAATTGCATTTTTTTTTCTGAATTCTAACCTTGTTGTTTTTAATGAAAGTGTTATTACCTTGTGTTTAATATAATTTTAAAGTGTATTTTTCGGTCTGTATTTTAGTAACATCTACTTTGGTTTTATTATAATTTGTGGTTCAAATTGGGCTATTGAATTAAATATGGAAAAGATGAAAAATTAAAGATGGAGTTTAAAATTGGCAGTTAAGCAGCAGAAACTGCTCGTAAACTAAACGATACTTTTGGTGTGGGTACTGTTAAGGAACGTACGGTGCAATGACGGTTCCAAAAAAATTGTGCTGAGATCGAGTGCCTTGAAGATGAAGAAAGTCGCGGGCGTCCTTCTTCAGTTCATAACGACGAACTTAAGACGTTAATTGAATCACAACCACTCACAACTTGCTTAAAAGTTAGGTTTTAGTCATCCAACAGTCTGGACGACTTAAAACAGCTAGGGAACTCAAATGTATATGAATTTGAAAGTCATATACCACAATTATTTTTCTACCAACCTAATACTCTTAACACAAAATTCCAAATCGATTTATTATTTTTTTTTTAGATATTGATTTCTTTATTTTGTTACATTTACTCTTTTTGGTCCATTAAAATACTAATGCATACTTTTTAATTTGGCGATATTGATAAAGACAAATATGTTTTATGTTTTAACATCCTAAATCAAAAAAGTCTCTCTCTATATATAAATATATATATATATATATATATATATATATATATATATATATATATATATAATGTGTGTTATTAATAAAACTACGTGGTCAAGTAAAACTTCGTACGCGACGAGGGCATGTAAGGGCGATGTGTAGTGCTGGTGGGGTGTTAGACTAGTGGTTATACAGATCGTGACCGGTGGTCTAGTTCTTTTAGCACTTGTCGCGGTCTGTCGCTTCCCTCGTCGGGAAATTAACTGTTGTCGCCAACAACTCGCCGTCGTCGCTTCGACAACTTCACTCGTGCGCTTCTTCATCCTCTTCTTCTGTCTCTTCGCCGTCGTCATTCCCACAAACAACCGAGACGAGGTGCCCCATCCCTCATTCCATCCGTCGAGACCGCACAACACTCGTCTCGCAGTAAACAGCCGCGTACGCTTTTATATGTGATTTCGGTGTCGCAGAAAAATATTACAAATTTAATTGTTTGTGCAAAATTTCTTGTGCTTTTCCTATTATATATATATATATATATATATATATATATATATATATATAAATGAAGATTCATTCAAAATATATAATGGTCCTAGATGGCGCAAGTTTACGATATTGTCTAAAAAAAATATATATATCATTTTATTTCCATACATATACATGCAATTTATGTATGTAAAACGATATATTTTGTCTATTATCTTAGAAAGAGGATGAAAGTTATTGTTTCTTACATGTTTGTACTTGTAATATAATAACAAGTTTGTTTCTGGTTAACATTTCAACATACAGTTCCTGAAATGTAAGAAGATGATAGACAAAATATCTATCATTCAATTGTAATTTGACAATTGAAATTACTGTTGAAGAATTACTAAGAACTCATCTCACTCGGTACACAGATTGAATTGAAATTGAAGGTTACAGTAGAATTTCCTTATAATTTGACCAAATGTTGTTTTCATATCCCTACATTTTTTTCTAATTAACGACTGAGAAATGCAAATTTATAAAAATCGCATTATCTTTACTCAGAATAATTAATCATCTAATATTTTATTGTTTTGTTTAAATATCATTATATTATAATGTGTTCTTTATTTAATTGTCACTATACAAAATAAAATTAATATATTAATTTTAAAATGATTGGCAATATAAACATTAACTATTAAATTTTCATATTGTGCACCTACGGACTATTATTGTTCATATTTCTTTCAACAATTTTCTTTGGAAGATTTTTTATGGATACATTAAGTCAATCACAAGTAATGAGTTGATAATTTAGCCGTATCACCTGAAAGGTTATTTAAAGAACCGGATACTAATAACTATTCTGAACTAATTCCTTTACTTTGACTTACTAAACAGTGTTTGAATATAACTTCTCTGTTTTACAGGCGAGTTTTAATAATAACGATTAATATTTTTGAAAATTAAAATATAATATAGAAAATAATCACGTTTTCCTTCTTTTGCTGATATCTTGGGTGACAATATTCCACCATTATAGTTACATAACTGTGTAAGAAAAGTTAATACCTGTTTTACAAATTATTTTGATAATAAATAATTATTACTCACAAGGCAAGTATAATTTTTACTGCCCACTTTCATTGAGTTTTAACTCTTCTGAATGTTCAATCATTATATATATATATATATATACATATATATATATATATATATATATATATATATATATATATATATATATATATATATATATAAAATGATATTAATAATACGCCTGCTTAGGTTGGCAATAGACGGAATCTTTTTCTAATTCATAACATACGTTTCTGTTGAATATAAATATAAATAAAGGAAAAGATTTCCGAATGTGAAAATTCATTCGAAACATTCACATGATAATAATAGAATAATTATCTATAAAGTTTTATTATTTTTTACTTTAATTGTATAAATGTGTCGTTCTTAATCGTGGAATTAATTTTAGATGAAATTTCTCACTTCCAGGCATCAATTAAACAATTTAAATAGACAATATAATGTTGAAAACTATTATTTTTAATAAAATTATCCATCACAGTTCTTTTTACATTTCACATAAAGTTATTAAGTTTATAAAATCTATTAATAATGTAGTTGTTCAGATCAGATTTAACAGAGAAATAGAGAAAACATCACTTTCACATTTATGTTAGGATAAAAACAATGCTGATTTTGTAAAGAAAGTGATATATATATATATATATATATATATATATATATATATATATATATATATCTACTTATCTATCTATTTATCAATCTATGTACAATTCTCTCTTTTTTTCGCTTTCTCTCTCTCTCTCTCTCTCTCTCTCTCTATATATATATATATATATGTATATATATGTGTATATATATATATATATATATATATGTATGTAGGTATAACTACACACATTATTTTACAACATTTTCAATATAACTAAAATGCAATTAATTTGTCAAATCAAAACACTATCGATATATAAATTATTAAGTATTCAAAGAAATATTTTCTTAAGTAGATGTTTGGTTGGTTATTTGAGGTTTAAGAACTCGTCGATAACTAAAGCGATTAGCTCCTGTTGTTAAGAAGAAATAATATCACAATACACTTCTGATATAATAAATAAATTCATATTAGCCAATCAGAACAAGAATAAAAGTGATTACATGATGATGATCATGGTTTTGATTTATTTTTTTTTGTGAGATACGAAGAATGATATCTAGATACTTAGCAAAGTTATTCATTAGTTAATATTCAATATGACTTGCCGAAAATTAGCAGTATAGCTACTGAAAAAAAATAAAAGACTTGAAAGAATCTTGTAAATTTTGTAGAAAATGTAATATAAGTTTTATGGAATAAACTGAAAGTATTATACATCAATGTATTAGATTGTTACAAAAATAGCTGAAGTTTATGATCTTGAAATGCATGTACATTACCGCAATTATTTTTCTACCGATCTAATATTTAATTTGATCAAACGTTATGTGCATTTAATTGTAATATTGATGCCTTATAAAAACCTTTTTCCAAGGCTGACCTGGCTGGAATAAACGATTAATTAGTAAAATTGTTTATTTAATCTTATTAGTTTCAATTTCGATTATCAGTGAAACGAATTTCAATGCCCATCACTATCTCAAACAAATTAGTCAGCGGACCAATGTGAGAGAAACTTTGTTAAGATTATCTCATTAATAGACATGTGCGATAATTTCGAATACACAAGTGCATATGTTTGTAAAGAAGTGAATATTATTTATTGACTCGTTCAGTATTATACATTAGACTAACAAATACATAATGGTAATCATTTCGACTCGTTAAAAACATTTTGTGAATTGGTGACCTGAAAAATCGATCACATAATCCGGTTACATATTTGCAATAATTAATAATACATCTATATTTCATTCTGTTCTAAAAATTATATTTTTTATAAATAATTAAAAAAAACATTCTATTTTTAAAAGTTAAATGTTATATATTAAGTAATAAACTGTTGAAAATTTATTAATATTTTTGATTATTAAAATATTAAGAAAAGTATTTGTAATACATATAATGATCTTACATGGGAATTATATATATATATATATACATATATATATATAACATATATATATATATATATATATATATATATATATATGTATATACATGTTATATATTCATTAAACGATCCATACATTGCTTCACGACGACAACAATAATTGTTAATTTGATATGCAAGATATACGTCGAAAGAATATTATTGACATTATGTCATTAAACGATGTTAATTTATTAAAGCCTTTTTTTTATTAATGTCTGTTTTGAATTGATAACTGGTCGAGTGTTTGACGTCACACGTGGTTATTAAGACGAGAAACAAGTGTGTCCGTCCTCATTAAACATAAATGTTAATTTGATGTTATATATATATATATATATATATATATAATGTATATAACTACATGATAAACTGAAGGATGTGCAATCAAGAAAGATCAATAGTGTGTTTATGAGAATGTCCAATTTGCAAGTGTGCTAATTGTTCAATCAAACGAACGTTATTGATATATCGAACGCAGTGATAAATATTTTTTAATGATTGATGTCATAGATGAGACTGATGTCGGTATTGAAATCGTTGGAAGTTTTATGTAATTAAAAAGTGCAATGGAAAACAGCAGTCAATGGAATTGACACGGCAATGATTTTTCTGTATTTCAACTAAGACACATTTATCATGCTGTTGTTAATGATATATTTCACTTATCAATTGAGTTCTATTGAATTGATAAGTCCTTGTTTAAAATAAATGAAACAAATTGAAGAAAAGTATTAGAATGTTCGATACAAATGTTACTTGACAGGTAGCTATCAAACATATTAAAAATAAAGAATTTAATTCTTTAATATAATAATAAAGGCAATTCTATTATAAATCATTTATGAAAGCTGATCGAGACAAAAATCAACACTGATAATAATTATTCAGATAAAATATACTACAGTCATTCAAAAAGTATCAGCAGTATTTAAAACAAAACAGTCTGTTGAATTCATTGTTAATTACATATGCATATATAGTGTTGTTCGTGCAGTTGTTGTAATTCATGTTCTGACATTTTTGAACAGTTATTGACATCTCATGTTTGTGTCAATGTGACCTCTACATTTTCTGTATATGCAAAAAACAGTTGTATTTTTTGTTGATTAAAAATATTGGAGGTACTAATTAATTCGGTGTCTTTTTTATATGAAATGAATACAGAACGGAATACATTTCAATCCTCGAAATATTCCCAATTATTTTATATATTTTTGCTTCATATGTAGGATAACTGATGAATCCTTCGTTGAAATAAAGATTTTCGCTTTAAGTCGATGAAATCGTAATGCATTTTCGAGCCTCTTCCACTGTTTTCGCATTTTTTTTATTTTTTTTATACATCACAACATCTTCTCCAAAAGATGAATAAGTCATTTCTGTGTCTTCGGTAGAATTTTTTCAACTGGGATGCGAAAATTATGCAATGCCTAAAATGCAACTTTCCGAACGCCATTGTGTTGATTATTGTTTTGTGAGGTTATGCCAACTGCTTGGCCAAAATATGTAGATTTATTTAAATGTTAAGATTGTCAGTTGAAATTGCTCAAGCGACAAGAAAATATTTTAATTTAAAACAGAGTTATGATTCATTGATTAATTCAATTTAAAGGCACAGAATTCAATTTTACACCTAATAATATTTTTAAATTTATGAATCATTCAATTTAAAAGCACAGAATTTTCTTAACACCTATCTTAAGAATATAAATCTATTGATAACTATTAATATAGTACGAATATAATATTTTGCCTCAGAGAAGGGTTCGAAATTGGATTAAAAATTTCAAAAACAGTCATACAATCAAATCCAATGACAGTATTGGATATGTTCTTAATAATGTTTTTACAAATACACTTGGGTCTTTTTTATCCGGTATTTTTTTTACATTATACACAGTTACACAGTTTTTTGAACACTATTTGTTCACAGTTACACGTTTTTTACACTTACTTTTATATGATTTAGACATTTTTTTCCATAGAATCACAAAAAAGACCCAATTGTATGTACAAAATGATTAATAATCTAGTGATAGATTTTCTTATTAGCCAGTTTTATCCAAGAAGTCATTTACAAAAATTTTGACATTCATTCGTTAGTATAAGTGGGTAAAATTGTTGGACTTTTTTTTTAATATTTTAGATTGTTTCATGTACAGGTAGGACATAGTTTTGTTCCTCTTATCAAAAATAGTTGTAAATAAAATAGTTAATTAGTTAAAAAGATTTATCCTCATTAAACACTGAAGTAAATAGTAGATACATATTTTTTTTGAATAATTGAAAACTTTTACAAAGAACATACAGTGACTTGTTGAAACCCAATAGATTTCAACATTGATTTAATAATGTAAATAATTCAGCAGAATTCATTGCTTAATATTAAGCACGTTTAATTGACGGACTAACGTGTCATAACTATCAGTGAAATTTATTATCCATATTAAATTTTATTAAAAAATTATCTATTTTTTTTGTAACTGACAAATAAATAGAATCGATCAAATATTTACTGATAATTTAATGAAAAAATATTAAAATTAAATATTTATATAATGAAAATCAATAAATAATTTATAATATTTATAAAAGTGATCAGTCAATATTAAATAATTAATAAAGGCAATCGAATCACAAATAAATTAACGTATTTTTTCTCTAAAATGTGCTGTTTGCAAAACTATTTAACACATTTATTCATATTTATGTACTCGTTATATTATATCAATGTGAAACCTTGTTGAAAATTAAATAGTAAATAATCGAAATACATATTAATAACCATCAATGTGATATGAGGAACAAGTTTTTAAAATGTTTAATACATGTTAATTCGATTGATAATTATATTGATTGACTAAAATGAAGAATATCTTATTAGAACAGTTAAAGCCAGGAAAAGTTTATAATATCAATCACTTGTTTTATAAAAATCAAAGCATATATGAAAATTAGTTCTTTTAAAGTTAACAAAAATAGTATTGTATAATATATCAAAAATACAGACCTACCTTTTTTGTCATTTATTAATTTTTGATAATAATTAACATTGAAACATCAATTCATATTATTATCTTTATTAGATACAAGTGATCAATGACTTTTATAAATTATAAACTTGTTCTTTATTAAGAAATCTTCAATGAAATTTCAGTATTTAAATATAGAAATAATTAATATAAACTGTGAATATGAACGGAACAAGAAATTTATTCATCGTGGAAACGATCTTTGTCATCAAATAAAACGAATATTGACTTGCGTTTCAGTAAATCAAAGTTAATATACTTAAACTTAAATATTTTTTAGGTTCAAGTAAGAATATTGTATTATTCGTTATACTCGTATATAGTGAATATATTTTTTTATTTTTTTATATTATATGAGAGAAATTGGAAAAATTAGCAATAGTCGATCTTATGTAGAGATCCTTTTCTTACAATATTTTTAAGAAATATCTACAGAAAAAAATCTCACATGTAATTAATTTTCGGTAATAAAATAACCTATAAAATTCTCAATTTATTTACAAAAAAATAATTTTAATTTTGCCCGTTCAATATTTCTGTTTTTTTCTCATTTCAAATCCAATACTCTATATTTACTGACACTATTAAACAGTGTATTGAAATTATCTGTTACCTGATTACTAATAGCTATTAAAGCCTAATAGCTATTATACATATATATACATATATATATACATATATATATATATATATATATATATATACATATATAAAGTAGATAGAAAAATAATTGCTGTTTATGCACCTATTTGTCAAGCATTTCTGATTTTCCTAGCTGTTTTATGTATACCAGAACTGTGAGATGACTAACGCCTATATATATATATATATAAAGTTGGTAGAAAAATAATTACGTTTTATGCACCCATTTGTAAAGTTTTCTAATTTTCCTAGCTGTTTTATGTATACCAGAACTGTGAGATGACTAACGCCTATATATATATATATATATATATATACATAAAGTTGGTAAAAAATAATTGCGTTTTATGCACCTATTAGTCAACCATTTCTTATTTTCCTAGCTGCTTTATGTAGCCTAGAACTATTGGATGACTAACGCCTAACTTTTGTGCAAGCTCTCGAATTGTTGTGCATGGATCTGATTCAACTAACGCCTTCAGTTGGTCGTTATGAACTGAAGAACAGTACGTTCCTTAACAGTACCCACACCAAAATCATCGTTTAGTTTACGAACAGTTTCTGCTGCTCTACTACCTATTTTGTACTCATACAAAAAACTAGTCTTATTTCCATTTTTAATTCAACAGCCCAATTTCAAATAAAATTAATAATAAACATAAATTCGATGTTACCAAAATACAGGCCGAAAAAGCACTTTAAAATGATTTTAACATTAACACGATGAAATGACACTTTCATTGAAAAAAAAGTTAGAATTCAGGAAATAAAAACCGCAATTATTTTCCTACCAACCTAATATATTCCATACAATTATGTTGAAGTATAAGCAGACCGTTTTTATATAATTCTATGAACGAGAAAATCTGTTTTAATATTGTAATTTAGATTCATGGCCGACGAAGGTAAAATTTCACATACAAATTTTAATGAAGCGGCCTCAGAAGAAAAAAATAATAAAATAAATCCGAAAATAAAACTAATGTACAATAAAACGTAAACTATTCTACGAACATTTTATTATAATGAAACATGAAGACGTGCGCTATAAATGAATGTAAATAAACTGCTTATGTTTTCGCTAAGAATTTTTATGCTCATTTCCAATTATATCTTTAGAGTAAATAAATTACATTAGTCGTTAATTGCTCTTAAATTATATACACGTGAGGAACGATAACAATAAAATATGATCATGGACGTACAAACGAAAATAAACATCAATTACAAATAATAGAAAAATTACACATACATGTTTTATTACATGGAAATTACAAAACCAAGGTCCATCAAATTAGTAAAATGAGTACATTCAAATCAAAACTAATTCTACACTGATTGTGTTTCACTTAGTGATAAACTATTCGATCTAACAAATACACAACATGATCGATCCACGGCGAGCACGTCCTCTTCGCAACAAAGACATCTTCATAGTTCGTACGATGAATGTCAATACTTTTATTCTTATTCTTTAGAACGGCGACCGTCCATATTTACACAGTGTTAATCATTTTAGCTGAACGACTGACTGCCTGTAAACCCGTATCGAGTCAATTATACAATATATTTGGTTAAGTGACAGTTTTCATATTATTATTACAGTAAGTCAGATCGTTAATATGTGTGCCTTTTTTTTAAAAGAATCTCCAGAGACCAGTCGGCATATTGATGAGACTGCGATAAATATAATTTGTCAATTGATGAATTCGGAATGTAGAAACATTACGATGTAACTTGAGATTATTAATAATATTATTTATTTCATTGATGTAGAAATATATTTTTTTTCAAATTTCACATAGTATTTTTTCAGGATTTATACATTTAGACTAGATTTGTGTGAAGTTTGTTGCTCATCGTGTTTTTATTCATTGTCCTAGATATAGATAGATAAATCAAGAATTAATCCAATTAATTTAAAAGTTTTAGTTCAGTATAGCGCGATAAGGAAGTGTTATCATTTATTCATGTCTTTAAAAGTTTAATTATATACAAGAAATTAAAATACAGTTACATTTTTTATTACATGTAATTATTTTGAAAATGTATATTTACCTTGTGAACAAGTAATAAATTCTGGTAGTTTTTTTTTTAATTTTAAATGTGTCTGTTCTATAAATACATTATAAATAAAATTATTATTACACAGAATGTTAATTTAAAAGTTGTAAATAATTGTTGTTTGTTTAAAAGTTGTATTATATATATTTTTTTACTCAAGAATTAATTTATTGATTATTATAAAATATTCGTTTTTAACCGATTTAGTGCTATACTTTTTTCTGTAAAATATGCCAAAAGTGTGATATAAATCTGATATTTAACAAAAAAAGATATCATGCGCCTAGAAAAAAAATGATAACTCACTCGAATATTAACGGATTTTATTAATTCGTCTGATATAATTAAAGAATAATTATATTAGGTGTTAGAATTAATTCGTAGCGTTTTATAAGAGATGGTGTAGGTAGTACATTGTTCCATTGTTTCCTTTAACCGAATATTCTCCGTAAAACAGCTGTCCTTTGGCGTCAGTCTCAGTATATGTTATTTGGTTGAAGCGTAAATAACAACATTTTGTACTTTATCGAATATGTCGAATTTCGTACAGGATAAATTGTTTTTGCGGGGAGTTTTACTTCATTACTTTAAGATGAAAAAAGTGCCACCGAAAGTCATCGTATTTTAGTGTAAGTTTATGGTCACCATGCTTTAGCTAAGCAAACGTGTCGGAAGTGGTTTGCACGTTTTAAAAGTGGTGAGATTTCGACTCGGAAGACAAGGAAGGCCCTGAACAGCCGAAAAAGTTCGACGATGAAGAATTGGAGGCATTGCTTAATGAAGACCCGTGTCGAACACTTCAAGAATTGTCTGAATCGTTCGGAGTTGACTTGTCAATGGTAGGAAAACGCCTTAAAGCCATGGGAATGATCCGAAAGCAAGGAAATCGGGTCCCATTCGAATTAAAACCGAGGGACGTTGAAAGGCGTTTTTCTGCCTGTGAAATGCTGCTTCAACGGGAGAAAAGAAAGAGATTTTTGCATCGAATTGTGACGGATGACGAAAATTGGATCAATTACGACAATGCCAAGCGCAGAAAGTAATGGGTCAAGCCCGTCCAACCATCAACACCAACGGCGAAGCCAAATATCCATGGATCCGAGCTCATGCTCTGTATTTGGTAGGATCATAAGGGTGTGATCTACTATGAGCTGCTCAAACCGAATGAAACCATCACTGGGGATCGCTACTGACTACAATCGATGCGCTCGAGCCGTGCATTGAAGGAAAAACGGCCGGAATACTTTGAAAGACACGACAAAGTGATTTTGCAGCACGACAATGCTCGTCCGCACGTCGCAAAACTGATCAAAACACACTTGGAAACGCTCAAATGGGAAGTCCTACTCCACCCCGCCGTATTCTCCAGATACTGCTCCTTCTGATTACCACTTGTTTCGATCGATGAGTCATGGCTTGTCTGGGCAGAAGCTCACTTCTTATGAAGCCAGCAAAAAATGGTTCGATTCGTGGATTGCATCTAAAGACGAGGCGTTCTTCCGACGTGGTATTCGTCTCCTGCCCGAAAGATGGGAAAAAGTAGTGGCTAACGATGGACAATACTTTGAATGATATGTTTTTTCAATTTCATTTAAAATAAATGATCTTTTTTCATGAAAAAAACGCTACGAATTTATTCCAACAGCCAATAATTTATTAAGTTCAACATTTAGTTATCATACAAAATAAAATTTTCATCAAATTTTAAAATAACAAATGGAATTTATGCTGAAATTGATTGCGTTTTATAATAAAAGTGTAGAACATCACAAATAAATATTAATATGATTATAAAATTAATCAGGAAAAAATCTATTCGAATATAAATTTGTCATATTTAAATTAATACGAACTATTTAATTTACTAATATCATGATATTTAATTATATGTAGTATTTAATCAAATCATTGATAGATAAATTGAAATGCGCATGAATCTTTAATGTGAATTTTCACAGAATTCATTGTAGAACTGAATGCATCACTGATTTTTTTTATTTAAAAAAATAATTGTATTAGAAGTACATACAAGAGTTTTAAATAAAAGAACAGAAATTAACATTCGGATGTTAATATTAGATTTATTCATTTCATCGAATAAAAATATTTTATTTACATAAAGATATTTTAATGATTAATGTATTGATTTAATAATAAATAAATATTTATAATAAAAAATCTAATCAAGTTTGAAATTTAAATTAGATGATTTTATATGAATTGAATAGCTTATATTTAATTATAATTCACAAAAAAATAATAATGGCCACGGAAAATTATACAGTTAAATTAAGATTCCAGATTTGTCACGCCATCGGATGAGTCGTTAAAAATCGATAGATATGTTATTTCTATTCCTATTTATTTTCTGTAGTGCAATTATGTAATTTTTATATATTTTATTATATTTTACGTTGATTTTACATTTTATCCTGTTATATTAGGTTGTAACATAACATGTTGCCGAATTTCATTCAGTCAGAGGTCGATCGCGATGGAGAAAGGTTCTGTGCAATATTTTACAAGTTCATCTATTTGGAATTGACCAATGTACTGTACCCTTCGATTGTTTTTAAATACGGAGTTATTGTTGTTATTTCTATTTTTTATACCCTTTAACAGAATGGTCTCCACAAAAGATTTCCGTCTACTTTTTTTAAACGAGTTCAAGTTGGGAGACAATGTAGTGGTAGCAGGTAGAAATATCAAAGGAGCTTTCGGAGAAGGGTCGGCTAGCCAGAGAACAATTCAATTATGGTTCAAAAAATTTCGTTCCGGTAATATAAATTTGGACAATGAGCCTGGAGGAAGGCCCAAAACCATCGTGAACGAAGAACATTTTGAAAGCCATGGTGGAAGCTAATCCACATATAACAGCTAGAGCTCTCACATGTGATTTAAGTGTTAGTGTTATGAATGTTTCTCGTCACCTCGCTACAATAGGAAAGGTGAAAAAGCTGGATGAGTGGGTGCCGCACGAATTGACAGATGCTCAGGAACTGAGACGCTTAGAGGTGTGTTTTACATTGATGATTCGAAGTGATAAAACTCCATTTTTAAATCGAATCATTACTTGTGATGAAAAATGGATTCTGTATGATAACAGGAAAGGATCTGGACAATGGTTAAATGCAAATGAAGCTCCAGGACACGCACCCAAGCCGTCATGATACCAAAAAAAAACTTATGGTTACTTTCTGATGGACAAATAAAGGAATAATCCATTATTCTTTTTTAAAACCAGGCGAAGCAATTAGGGCTGATTCATTTTGACGTGAAATCGACAATATGAATGAAAAATCAAAAACAAAACAGCCAATGCTAATCAATAGATATGAGCCAATACTATTGCAAGACAATGCTCGACCACACACATCTCGAATCACAATTTCCAAATTAAATTCATTAAATTATGAAATTTTACCGCATACCCCTTATTCACCAGATCTTTCACCGACAGACCTTCATATTTTTCGCCTCTTGGGATATTATTTAATAAATAAAAAATTCCGAAACCAAACAGTTCGAAGACTTTACAAGCTCTAAACTTGTCGATTTTTATAAAAATGGGATAAACAATTTAATTTCTCGTTGGCAAAAGACCATTGAATCTGATGGAGCTTATTTTGATTAAATGTATTTTGTTTTTTTTAAAAAAAAAATATTGCATTTTAATTCTCACCTATATATTCCATAATTTCATATGTTACACCCTAATATCTTAATCAATAAGTTATTTTTAAAAAAACGGATGCGTTTTAATCAAATCAAATCAAATTTTATCGACAGAAAATTAATTGTACATAGAACAGGATAATTTACATACTCTGTGCATTATTATGCTGTCATACACCGTCTTAACCGTGTGGGTTTCTTAGGTGTGTTTGACTTTAGTTAATAACTTATTAACTAAATTAATTTACTTTTAATGGTATTAATTTCATTTAATGTTAATCAGTTCAAGGTACCAGAAAAATTTGAATTGGATGCGTTTTGAAATACTCGATACTTGACCAGATTTTGAATAGAGTTTAAAAAATAATTCGCCGTGAATCAAGAAACCTGTATTATTGTTCAAATAGTTAAAAACTGTATACTTTCAAATAAACTGACTTTTATTGGTAATAAAACAATTGATTGCCTCACTCGACGAATTAAAAACCTCTACGTAGTAAAATTCCGGCCATAAATCGAGCACGTGTTAATGAATTTTATAAATTACAAACGGATCGTTTAGACCAACGGTCGAAAAACAAATCTGATCCGTTGCTGGCCGACCGTTCCGCGTACGTCTCGAAATAAATAAATTGTCGTCTCCCAAACGGCAGAAGGAGAAGAAAAAAAAGTACACCGAAATCAGTTCTTGCGTTTGTATCGGTAATTTAAAAGCGATTACCGAACCCGATAATCGAATCCGGATCTTAACAGGTCAATACGGTATATCAACACATTTCGAACTGTTTCACCGTATAATGCCCATACTTCACTTTCAAGTCACATACCGTCGAACAAAACAAACATAACATTGATTCAATGTCACGACAATTATATCCAAACAATACAGCATGTAAGAATTCGAGTTTAATTCCATACACAACGTAAATTAAATATCGTGAAGAAAAGAATGGAAAAAACGGCAGAAAGATATACTGTAAGTCAGTGACGTAATTAAATTTTTGATGGCCCTCGATCTAATATCTTGAACGGAGACAATTGAGCCGCCTAACAATGGGATTGGAAGCGACTGCCACAGAACACCACACATACAATCGTACGTGCATGGATGTACAAACACACATATGCGCAGTGTGGAAGATGTTGCTTGTACTGGTCTGAATGGGGGGTGGAACGAGACGAGTGGTGATATCACGGGGTAGCAGATTGTCACACAATGGTGTGTGATGAACGAACAATACCGGTCTTTGCTTCATCCGTGGTGAATTCATCGTTCCTCGTCGCTAAGTCTTTAACTTGATCGTTAACACAGCGAGATGCGGTTATCGTTTCAGACGGGCACTGATTATTTTTATAAAAATACGCGTACAAGTTTTATTCCTTGTTTTTTATTGATACAAGAAGTGTTAAGAGACACATACATGTCAAGTGATTACACTTAACCGTCGATAACTTATGGAATGCATATGTTTGAGTTAATAGAAATTAAACGAATTAATATATGCAAAATTAGTATACTTTTTCAGTTTCAATAAATTTCTTTTTCTTATTCAATTAATTCTATTTTTTAGAACTTAAACTTTAATTATATTCTTAGTGATAAATGAAAGATTCTATAATTGTTTATTAATAAAAAATGACGAATTTATATTCATCATTAGCAAATTATGACTAATAGTTTTTAAGATTTGTTATCGAAATTATATATATATATATGTATATATATATATTTATGTATGTATATATATATATATATATATATATATATATATATAATAATAATAATATGTGAGTATGTGTGTGTTTTTATTATACATTAAATTTTTGTTCCTTTCTGTATAATCAAACATATTCCTGATCTGACCATTCCTCTTCCTCTGGTTTTAAAGGTAAAATACTTTTTTTGAGATCAAAAATAAGTGCTGAAAAAACTAAAAGATAGATGGTACCAGCTCTGTCGAATTTCATTCTTGGGACAAACTTTTGTAATACACAACGAATACAAATAATTCAGTATACATTTGGTATTCGTTGATGGGCCAAACTTAAAATGATAAAAACAGCAATTATTTTTACACCAACGTAATATTTCAAAAATTTTAAATAAGCATTAAATTTTAAATGTTTTTTTATAGTAAATGGAGCCAGGTTCAAAAATATATAATACTTTTGTACAAATATATATATATATATATATATATATATATATATATATATATGTGTGTGTGTGTGTGTGTGTGTGTTTGTTTGTGTGTGTAAGTGTGTTTATTTTATTTCAGTGGCGCTATACCTAAAACTTGCATGACACATCATTGAAAAGTTTGATTATCTATGATTAACATATTTCTATGTACACACATTTTTATGTATGGATGTATATTTATATACATATGTATATATATATATATATATATATATATATATATATATATATATATATATATATATATATAAATATAATGATTACAAATGCTGAAGAAAGAACAATTTTGCTGTCAAAATATATTAATATTCTTGTCTGTAATTGATATATTCTTATGTTGGTGTTTTTATTGTTGAACAAAATTTTTATTGACATAGAATATTAATCATATCATATGAGTTTGTATGCTACACGTTTTTCATAAACTGTTAGACAGTGTAAACGTGCAGTAATCAACGAATAAAAATTAAATAATAAAATGAAAATTGTTCCGTAGAACTTAACTGGTAGGTGCTAATCGCATCGAATATGTTGTACAATGTCAATAAAATATACATTGTTACTAACATGTAACAAATATACTAGTTGTATACACACTTCTTAGAATAAATGCATACATGATTTTGTGTTTATTTTTTAATATTCTTCTCTCCATCGCCGTCTTCAATTGTTGCATAGTTTGAGCATTAAAAATCCTTGTTTGACTACCCTTAATGATTATAGGTAGAACAGATTGGTTAAATTTTTTTCTCTTCAAGTAGAATGGGATCCTCGATTTAAATTTCTAAGCATTTCGTCCAAATTAATTTTATCAAGTTTTTATTATTTTGTTAACCTCGTCAATGAATAATCCATCCTTGTTAATAAATTGATAATATATATATATATATATATATATATATATATATATATATATATATAGACAGAGAGAGAGAAAGAGAGAGAGAGAGTATTAAAAGACACTATCTGTTTCAGTGACATGGGGTGTTTTTTTTTAAAAAAAATGCTATGCTGGAATAAAAATACATACTTCTGGTGCAAATTTTTGTGTATTTGAAAAATAAATTTATTTAATATTTTTAATTTCGTGCAATTTATAAAGCAACCTTACACACATGTGAAAAGGTTAATCGACATTACTGGTGCATTTGGATGGATAAGAAGCCAACTAATTGAATGGAAATGAGACATATCGAAAATGAATGCTTGCCTTAGTATCATTTAGTCAAAGGTGTATGGACCTGTCTTCTTTGCAGAGGCTACGGTTACAGGAACTGTGTATCTTAACATGCTTGAAAAAAATCCTCGGACCTCAACTTCTTACAGACGACATCCTTGACACAGTGGAGTCATAGTAATGTATGTTGTGGAGTCACAGTAATGTATATTCGTGACACAGTAATCTAATGATATTTTCAACAGGATGGAGCATTATGCAATTAGTGTATGTGATTATCTTGAAAGATGCTTCTCAGATCGCTGGATTGATCGTGGAGGAATACGATCATAGGCAGCACGTTTACCCGATTTGACACCATTAGATTTTTTAACCTGAGGTTATATTAAGTCTAAGATGTACTCTGATAGAACAATTAGTTATATAGCCGAACTTCGTAATCGTATCATCGATGCAGTTCAGAAAATAACATCTCAAATGCTTGGAAGTGTGTTCCGGGAAACAAAATATCGCTTTGAGCTCTGTAAAGACACTGATGATCGCCTTGTGGAGACAGATACATAAATAGAATTAATTCATTATGGCACTTGCTTTGAAAAACATATATTTTTCATATCTAAAACCCGTTTTCCCTAATTCTCATTATTTTTCAAAATAGATAGTAATATTTGAGATATTCTCTATATTGAGTCAACTTGTTAACAAGGGTAGATCATTCATTGATGAGGTCAACAGAAGAATAAAAATTTGAATTCATTTGGACGAAATGTTTCAAATATATATTTTAAACGTACTATTATTTTTTGTCTTTTTCCTTATCTCTCTCTTTATATAAATATATATATATATATATAAATTTATACATAAATATATATATATATATATATAAATATATAAATATATATATATATATATATATATATATATATAAATATATATATACATATATATATATATATACACACATATATATATATAAATTTATACATAAATATATATATATATATATATAAATATATAAATATATATATATATATATATATATATATAGAGAGAGAGAGAGAGAGAAAGACATTAGGAGAGAAACATTAAATCTGAAATTAAGTTTTAAGGAAACAATTAATTGATTAAAAAAACCATTCTTAATATATTTATGCGTTTTTATATTTGAATAAATGACCAGTTTCGAGAATATTTTTTTTTATAATGAAATATGTCTATAAGTTAAACGATTATTAATTTTCTCTTTCCATAAAGGTGAACTTCTTAATTTTGAATTGCTGAATCTTGAGCATATTAGACTTTAGATTTAAAAATAGTGTATGTATATATATATATATATATATGTGTGTGTGTGTGTAACATGCATAAAATGAGCATATGAATATGTAAAATAAATAATAGCAAATATACAAATCTACTCTATCATGCAAGTTACGTATGTCAAACAGGAAATATTTGATGAAGTCATGCTTGTAAACCATCATTAAGTTATGATTAGGGAATTGCTTAGTTCATATTTTGAATATCAATTGGTCAGACGTGTCTTAAGGGCGTTTAACTCTTTGATTAGAATATGTACACCTCGATTTAAATAACCATTTAGTGTATTACAAAGAATGTATAAATGAAATGTCGTATTTCCATTATTCATTTATGATCAATTTATTTGATACAACGCACAAGAGTGATAAAACTACAGAGTACGTTATTATAATATTTTATTTGTAATAAACTGGTTGAATGGGATTGTGTGAAAAAGGTTTTTATTTCGTTTAGAATTAAATGTTAATAAATAATGAGATTCTCAGTTCTGTTTCGTTCGAACGCGTGAAAATAGTACAAACGTGTTTGTGTCTGCGTATATGATAGATGCAAATAGTAAAACGATTTTTAATGAAAAAAATATATATATTTTAAAGTACTCAACGTTAGATAATAAGTGAAAAATATTATTTATTTTTATGAATTGCAGTGCAAAATTATTTTATGAAACTCTACTATGTACAGTGTTAAAAATATTTTATTTATTAAAGGTATTTTTGTAATATTTATATAAATATTATGTAATTAAATATTATGTAATGTAATTTATGTAATATTTATATAATATTTGTATATATATATATAAATATTATATATATATATATATATAATGAATCTATAAACAGAAATCTCTCAAAATGTGTGGGTAATTTCTAACATCAGTTACTTGTTTATTGATAAAAAGTACGTTAAAAGTATATAATAAAAAAATTAAAGTACTTTTTTAATGTTATATAAAAGCTGTAAATATTATATATATATATATATATATAATGAATCTTCGAACAAAAATCACTCAAAATGTGTGGGTAATTTCTATTACCAATTATTTGTTTATTGATGAAAAAATATGTTAAAAGAATATATTAAGAAATATATGAAAAGTTTTTTTTAATGTTATATAAAAGCTATAAATATTATATATATATATATATATATATATATAAATAATGAATCTATAAATAGGAATTTCTCAAAATGTGTGGGTAATTTCTGATACTAATTACTTGTTTATTGATACAAAAATATGTTAAAAGTGTATAATAAGAAATATATTTAAAATACTTTTTTAATGTTATATAAAAGCTATAAATATTATATATATATATATATATATATATATATATATATATAATGAATCTATAAACAGAAATATCTCAAAATGTGTGGGTAATTTCTGATACCAATTACTTGCTTATTGTTAAAAAAATGTGTTATAAACAAGTATCAATGTTTCAACAGATCTACAGGACAGAGATTCTTATTTATAATGTCATTCTATTTATAAATTGAAATTAATTCTCATCTCTCATATTATTGGCATCTTTAGATGCAGATTAAGATATAACAGCATCGTCTCTAGTGTAGCTTGAATGACTCCCACACCTGCATAACAATACCAAATATTGGTGGTTATGACTCACACAAATCGAATATCCTGGTGGGTTCGTGAGTTAGGGGTTATCTCTAAGTACAGGTGCATTTTTCATTACTCCCTGACGGGGTTGCATCTCGTAGTTTATCCGAAAACGGGACCGAAGGAATATATTTTAAATACTGATTTTTTAATGATGACTGCTTTCATTCATGTGAATTAAAATGGAAAATCAAAATATCTATTTTTAATGAAATGATCTTCATGTTAAATATTATTTAATGATTGTTTTTACACACACTCACATATATGTTTTATATGAGTGTATGTGGGTGTGTGTAGGAAATGGAATATGTATATTTGCATATATGAATATATCTGCTCTTAATCATTCACATATGAATGAAAAAAGGTACTGAATGAGACAGTGCATGAATTTTTACATTAAAAGGTAGAGTGCACACATCAACGAGACCAGACGAACGTATGTTAAGAAAGGCAACGACAGTCTAACTGTAATTACAACTTATTTATAATAATTCAGGATTGCTTGCCCATTAGCGTAACAGAAACTCGAACACAACAATCGACATTATGTACAACACATTTAAAGCCGACTGACATTACTTATCATACGATTTAACTAGCGTGCAATTTGCAATTAGTTTGTATGGTTTTGATTTAATAATGTCGCATATCAGCGTTTGTAGGAAATGTGTAATTTTTTTGTAATTGATAATTGAGTAATGCTACACTGAGAATAAAAAAAAAATTACGGGTAGAAAATTATCGTATATGAACGTTTATTTATTGTTTGAATTTGTATAAACACGTATATCGGTTTCTTGCAATTGTAATCAGTAACACTGACTGTATAATTCTTGATCCTTGATGACTCTTGTTACAAATTTGATTACTAACATTTCAGTACTCTGATCTTTTTAATAATTGTTACTTGTATGTAATTTTCAATTAAAGCTCGTTATTTAGTAACAAACTATTACCTTTCTCCTGTACTGAAAACAAACGAGATATTTTTACTTTGAAACTAAGAAGTGAAGTATCTAAGATATATCAGAGATAAGAGGTCGTACAAAAATGAACAAGATTTGAAATTTACAAATATATGTGCTCAGTAACTGTTTTCTAAACGTGTCTCAGATTATCTAGATGTGTTTAAGACGAGTATTAGATGTAATTTATAGATGAGTAAGATATCTTTTCTAAGGGTTTCTGTCAAAATATTTCTTGTATAAAACTGTTTAGGATAGTTCATTGTAAGTACTGTGCAGCTGACTTTAATCGAACATAAAAAGATATCTTGTATTTTCATATTTAGAGAAAAAACTTGCAGAATAAATGTTTACAGTCACTCTAACTAAAACTGAATTATAATCAAAACAGATTATTCTATATGTTTAGTATACCGAATTATATTATAAAATCGTAATGAAATTGTAATTTGGTCAATTAGAAAATCTAAATAGGAAAATTTCTAAAAATCTAATAAAAAAGAATAAGTTCTTCATCTGGAAAATTCTTATACGCAGTATTTAATAATAAAACAAGGAAATTTAAAAATGTTTAATACAATATATTTTCAACCACCCATCTTATTACATCGACATACAATTTTTACTTTCACAAATTATAAAAAAAGTTTTCAGATCGAAAAAGTTCTCATTCTTACTAAAAAATCTGTATTTTTATTAGTTTAGCGTTTAGAGATGAAGGGATCGCTATCGAAATATGCAAAAGAATTCTTAAAAAATGATCAATAATTAACAACTGCGTATTTTTATCAGAAAATTTATCTGTGAAACTGAATTCATTTATAATTGTAAACCTATGTAATGATATTATTTCTAAATTATCATCTATTTAGATTTATAGAAAAAATCACGTTGAAAGTAAATTAGATAACTACAGAAATTTCAAAAATCACATTAGAATCTTTCACAGGTAAATACTCTGTACATTATATTTTTATTAAAATATGGTATCAGTGTAAAAATTCGTATACGATTTGAAATTTAAACTCAGGTGATTATTTTTTGCAGAAAATGATTTTTTTAATCTATTATGTATTCAACATCGTTTCTGTAATCATTTTTCAACGCCCAGGCAACTACTAGATTCCCAGTTCGTAAAATCTGTACGGTTTTTGGGTAAAAAAAGCGGCGAGGTGATTTTTGACGGCCTCGACAGAGTTATTTTTTTTACTGTTTAAAGTGTTCTGCAGCGACCAAAACAAATAATAATCTGAAGGTGCAATGTCCAAGGAATATGGTGGATGCGATATGATTTCCCATTTCAAATTCTTCAGTTTTTGTAGAGTCAGTTTTGCCGCATGTGGTTTTGCGTTGTCGTGGTGAAAGACGACCCCCTTAGGATTGACCAAAATCGGACGGTTTTCTTTAATTGCTGCATTCAGATTGATTAATTATTGACAAAGCTTCTCTTTAGTGATAGTTTCTCTCCATAGGAGCAGCACAAACTGAACAACACCGTTCCAATCCCACCAAACACACAAAAACACCTTCATCGGATGCAATTCAGCTTTGGCGACTGGTTCTCCCCTTTCATTCACTTGTTTTCACGTTCGTCTGCGTCAGACGTTGTTGTACAGGATCCATTTCTCATCGATAGTCACCAACTGATCCAAAAAAGGCTCTCTGTTAAGGCGTCCAAACAAATAAACTGCCGAAGAGGTGCGATCAAACTTTTTTTTCAGACAATGAGTGCGGCATCCACACACCGAGCTTCCAAGTGAACCCCAGCTTCTTTAAACACAGAAATGCAATCGATCTGTTAACTTTGGGTGTCTCGGTAACTTCTTCCGTCGAAATACGTGAATTATTGTCAACAACGTGAGTTATTGTGAGCAGGGTTTAGCTGTCCAGGGCGGGGTTGAACTTCGAGGTTAAAATTACCAAATCGAAATTTTGAAAACCATTTCTTTACATTTGGAAATTATGGTCTAAATAAATCTTCCGAATATGTTTCGTTGCTGTAATCCTTTCCGAAACTCGTACAACATAACGTGACAAAAGTATATCTTTTCGTTGTTGATTTTCAAAAATTTTTCTTACACACAAATCGAATCGAACCGAATCAATATGATGGCCAAACAACACCTGTGACTGTCACCTTTCAAACGATACATAACATGAATACATTTCAATCACGAGTGCCGACATTTGGCACTCTTAACACCACCTATTGAATCGTGTACGAACTTTTGCACTGATCCAATATTTGGATAATTGATTACTTTTATTTCAGTACGTATTTCGATAGAACTGATATCAAAGTCAACAAATGTATTCTATTTTTGATGATTTATGATTAAATTTTAATTGAAAAATTAAAAAAAACTTTGTTTATTTCATGAAAACATTTTCTTTAAAGTCTCAAGCAACCCAATATAAATAACCTGCTATTTTTCGCAGACTGTATGTTCATACATGTTGTATTTGAGTGCAACTATATATTGGGTTCTAAAAATGAAATATAACTGTCTGAACGAGACACTAAAACGTGCTCAAGTATAGAATAAGAAAAAAAATCAACTGAATTGCATAACGTGTACCCTAAAAAAAAATCGAATCATTGCTTAGACAACGAACACTAATATTTTGACAGAGCTCGTCTACTCAAATCATCCTGCTATAATGTATGATAATTAGACATGTACGTCGTATTGACACGCCATGATTATTTAGACGTAAGATAAACAAAAACTGCTATTGAGCGAGATCGTGGGTGCTCTGGTACCGTCGTATGGCCAACACAACGACCTACGTGCACATTAAGGTCGCGTGGATATGAAGAGGATATCCATTGTGGACGTGTTTCGGATACCAGATCGATGCCACTCCTTAATGACTTGAGTAAATTAAACATCTATCTCTTGATTATGGAATTTCCAAGTTATTTTATTTGTCTCTGTGATTTATTTGATTGTAACGAATTTAATACGGGATGTAATAATGTATTATAAGGTCATGACTACACACACACAGGTATATATATATATATATATATATATATATATATGTACAAATTTTGATACATGTGTGTACATGTATGTACTACACACATGTATACCAGTTATAATTTATGCAGATGTTTCTAGTTTTTTCGTTGTATCCTTTCCTCTTCAACGACATTCTCTATTTGCATATTTCTTTTTGAATAATTAACACATTTCGAAATAAATGTGACATTAATTTAGACATTTTTATTTATGGAATTTTTATTTAATTTCATTTGTATACGAGGATATTTACTAAAATTAACTATCGTATTATTTTATGCGTTAATTTATTACGCCATTAGCGCCTCCTATGAACAAAATTGTTGTCCGATGATGTACAATGTTCGACGTTAATAATAATCGTAAATTAGTGTTCTTTACGAGAATGAATAACATGTAACTGGTAATTATATATATATATATATATATATATATATATATATATATATATATATATGTATATACAAACGTGCTTATACATTGTGAATAAAAAATATGTAAGCTCGTTATAAATATTTGTGAATTGTTTTGGAGTAGTTATTTTTGTTGATTGTTTTGAAGCAAACGAGTGGATAAATTGTTATTATTAGTTTACACCTTCATGTTTAAAAATATGTGAATATATATATATAAATATAATATATATTATATAAATATATAATATATATATTATATATATATATATATATATATATATATATATATATATATACTGGATCAATGCAAAAGTTCACATACGATTCAATAGGTAGTGTTAAGAGTGCCACATGGCGGCGCTCATGATTGAAATGTATTCATGTTATATATCGTTTGAAAGGTGACAGTCACAGCTAGAACTTCAGAAATAAAGGCATTTGTTTCGATTCGAATTGTGTGTAAGAAAATTTTTTGAAAATCGACAACGAAAAGATACACTTCCGTCACTTTATGCTGTACAAGTTTCGGAAAGGAGTAACCGTTGGCGCGGCAATGAAAAATATTCAGGTGGTTTGTGTGGATCGTGCGCCATCACTTCCAACTATGAAGGAATGGTTTTCTAAATTTCGATTTGGTGATTTTAACCTCGAAGTTCAACCTCTCTCGACGACGTTGCGCATGCTTTATTTGGCAATAACTCACGAATTTCAACGGAAAAGTTTGCTGAGGGACCGAACGTTTACATATCGACTGAATTTTGGTATTTAAAGAAGCTGGGGTTCTCGTTGAAGCTCGATACGTTGGTGTCGCACTTGATCGCACCTCTTCGGCAGTTTCTTTACTTGGGCGCCTCGACAGAGAGCTTTTTTAGATCGGATGGTGACAGGCAATGAGAAATTGATCTTATACAACAAAATACGATGTAGATAAACGTGGAAACAAGTGAATGAAGGGACAGAACCAATCGCCAAAGCTGGATTGCATCCTATAAAGGTGTTGCTGTTTGTTTAGTGGGATTGCAAAGGTATTGTTTATTTTGAGCTGCTCGTACGGGTCGAAACGATTACTAAGGAGAAGTACTGTGAACAACTAACCAAACTTAACGCAGTAATTAAACAAAAGCGTCTAATTTTGATCAATCCTAAGGGGGTTATCTTCCACCAAGACAACGCAAAACCACATGCAGAAAAACTGTCTATGCAAAAACTGAAGCATTTAAAATGGGAAATCATATCGCATTCACAGTATTCTCCGGACATTGCATCTTCATATTATCATTTGTTTTGGTCGCTGCAGAACAGTTTAAACGGTAAAAAAAATTGACACCATGGAGGCAGTCAAAAACCACCTCAGCGCCTTTTTTCCCCAAAAACTGTGCATCTTTTACGAACGAGGAATCCAGTAGCTACCTGAGCGTTGGAAAATGATTGCAGAAAACGAAGGCGAATACTTAACAGATTAATGAAAGCGTTTTCTGCGAAAAAGAATTGACTGAGTTTCAATTTCAAATCGTATACGAAATTTTACACTGACCCAATATATATATATATATATATATATATATATATACTTAAAAAACAATAAAAGTGATACTTTACGCTCCATGTTAAATCTAAAAATATAATTTGTTGTCATAGTGCAATAAGATTCAATTTAAAATATAATTTCCATGAAATATGATTCAACTCTTATATTAATTAAATACTACATATTTATACATACAAACATATATATATATATATAAAGACAGAGAGAGAACTAATAACACCATTAAACGAGTGCGTTTTCTTTCTGGAAAAATATCCTCATCTTCTGAGCTTTCTTCTGCATCATCTTGATTTCTACGCTCTAATTTTTACAAAAGAACCTGTTATTTTTTGTGGTTTGCTTTTACCTAACAGATCTTTATAAATTTCGTTGTATGGAGCTAAGAATTTGTGAAGTTTGCTCTTAAATTTTACGTTTCTTTCAGTGGAACGATCTGCATTCAGAAAATAGAACTCCAATTTTTCGAATAATTTCATATCTTCCTGTACACTTCTTAGAGTAACATTTTGAGCATCGCTATAGCCCTCAGAATTAATTTTGTTTATCTCAGATGCTATTTCCATCAAATACCCCGAATTCTCAAACCGTGTAGTGGGAATGCCGTGTTGTACGGGGGTTATCTGTACTTATAATTAGAAAGTAATTGATTTCTAAAAAGGTTTTTGGTATTAAAGTCTCGAGAACATTTCAATAAAAATTTATATTGATTTCTTCACTGTTTGTTATTTTATGTATCTCTGTCTTTAGTACACACATATAAATATTTATTAATTTATTTGTATACATATATATATATATATATATATATATATATATGCTATGTACTAGAGAGGAAAAAACTACAGCATAGTGAAGAGATATAATCAAATTGTCATTAATTTATAGACAGGTGTGACGTGAACGATACGCAGATGATTATGATGGTCATATACATCCACGTACAGATACAGTCCGACCAGTTGTATCGACATTATAGGTGGTCAAAGAATGTCTCTCCTCAAACATCTATATGCTAATTACTCAGCACTAAAAATTTGTATTTTAAATAATCGACAATAAAATTTTATCTTATCTGTTCTTTGTCACAACATACATCACGGCCCGTTTTTTACATCCGCACTAATCTTTTAATTTATTCCGTAACGCTCACGTCTCGTGTTATTTCAATCGTAATTTTTTAATTATTATTACCTCCTTTTAAAATATATTGTACGATACGAACGTAAATCACTGACATTTGGATAATTCCGGTCCTAAATTATCGTTTCAAGTATGACATTTCTTTCTTTTTTTTATTTATTTTGTACCTGTGTCATTATTTACACACTCCAACATATACATTCACTCTCAATCACTCTTACACACTCAAACACACACGCATATATATATATATATATATATATATATATATATATATATATATATATTATACTCATAAAAATGAAGTTTGTTTGATACTTTTGTGTACATTATATATAAAACATACAAACAGTTTGGTGTGTATCGGTTATAAAGTACTATAACTTTATTATATTTTATAAAACTATATTAAGATATATATTTATACATAATTTCTACTTTAAATAGAGTCGAATTATGACATCTGGTCTAACGAAGAAGGTTCAACTTTTAAATGGAATTATTTATGAGCACAAGAAAGATAAAAATATTATTACCTGTTTTTTTTTAGAATCATGTATTTTCAATGGATGGATTTATTTTTCTAAAGGTATATATTAGGTGTAAAAATTCATTATATGCCTTTAAATTGAATCAATTATAACTCTGTTTTAAATTAAATTATTTTCTCATCGTTTTAGAGTTTTGAAATTTTAAAATTTAACATTTGGAAACACTATGTATCTTGGTAAAGAAGATGGTATAACCTCAGAAAATAGTAGTGAACACGATGGCATCCGAAAAACAGCATATTAGGTATTGCATGCTTTTCGCTTTCCAGTTGAAAAAAATGCTTCTGAAAACGTGAGAACGATTTGTTCAGCTTTGAGGGAAAGTGTTGTGACGCAGAAACATGCAAAAAATGTTAAAACAGTAAAAGAGATCCGAAAATGTATTATGAATTCATTGACTGAAAGCAGTCATCTTTTTTCGACCAGGGATTAGTCAGTTACATAACAGGTAAAGAAAAGTTATATGAAACCAGGGATCTGCTTCCTATTCATTGCGACTTCCTCCTACAAGAAGGTGCAGCCAGTAACCGTCCAGGATCTGGAAGACATCGTTCATGTCTAGCTGAGGAAAATATACAACGTATACAGGAGAGCATTGAGTCCTGAAATGTCGACCATGAGACGTTCAATCCAACATGGAATATCTCCGAGATCTCTGCAAAGAATTTTGGCTGCATTAAAAATGTTCCCATACAAAGTGCAGCTTGTGAAAGAGATAAAGCAAACAGATTATCAGTATTGTCTTGATTATGCAATTAGTTTTCACCAACAAGCAGAAGAAAATAATGAATTTATTCACAATTTGATTATGAGCGATGAAGCTTCACTTAAATGGCTTTATTAAGAGACAAAACTGTAGAATTTGGGACACAGAGAACTCAAGACCAATTAATCAGGGACAATTACACACACTTAAGTGTGCCGATTTGGCGCAAAGTCCTGAAGGATTGTATGTCCTTATTTTTTCGAAAACACAACAATTGGTGCTCAATTTCTTACGGTAAAAGAAAATTTTTTTAGACCAGCTGTTTGTTTTTTAAACCCATCGTTCACAGATGTGGTTTTGATAAGATGGAGTAACAGGGCATAATACTCGTTATGAAAATTTAACGGGACATTTTTGAGGAACGGATAATTTCAAGAAAGAGCAATTTTAATTAGCCTGATTTGAGCCCTTCCGATTTTTTCTTTGAAGTTTCTTAAAAAAATGTGTATACTTTAATAATCTAGAAATCATCCTGCAGGTAAAGAACAACCTACGAGAAGAAATTCAAGCGTTATGTCTAGAAATCCTGAGAGAAGTGATGGAAAATGTCTTAGAAAGAGTTTGACTTTATGAAACCGAAAAGGGTATTGATAACGTGATGTTATTTTTCATGCGTAATCAGGAAATGAAGAGATGAAAATATTACAAAATAAAAATATAATAATATTTTAAACCCTTTCGTTTCTGTACGCCACCCTTGTGTTAATAAATAAATTATAACCAAAACCTCATACAGTTAAATTCATAACGATTATATTTTCAAAATGAAGAACTTTTTCTATGTTTTGGACATTCATCTAACATGCAAGCATTTCGTTATAAAGAAATGATTAGAGTTTAATCTATTAGTTTCGTACAACTATAGTAAATGCATATTTTGCTATCTCATCGCATTTATTCTCATAACATATAACGTTTTTACATTTCATAAAAAGGCTGTAATTAATTTGATAAAAAAGTTTCAATAATAGTTAATAATAAATTATATAAATATCACTTTTTTTAATCAATTATTCAAAACTGACAACTAATAATTTGTTAATTGTTATGTTATTGTTGTGTATTATTGTAATTGCATGCACTGGCAGATAAAAGTACAAGTCTAATCAGTTATTAAAATAGAAAACTAATAATTAATTCATATTACTATTAATCACGATTGTAAATGTTTATTACTGTTATTTAAATACAATGGCTGTTTTTATTAAATAACTTTTTTTTACATTAAATGAATGCTATGATGTTGATAGAGCATCGATTCAAAGCAACAGTCAAAACTGTATAATAATCAATTATTAAACATTTCTCATTCGATTTTTTTTATATTTTGTATTATAGATTGAGTGAAAAAAATCCATTTGTGAAAGTTAATTTAGTCACAGTGCACGAATGATACTCTGATTTAATAAATGTACAAAAGTGTTCATATTTTTTCTAGTTTACATAAAAAAAATCAATTAAAAAAAATATTAAAAAACTTCTTATCCAATTTGTAATTGTGATAACCGACATTTTTCGGGTATCATTTTAATGACATATGGCATGACATGGTTTTTAAAATAATTTTTGAAACAGTAATAAAAATTGACGTTTTAATTTTGATCTACAATATAATTTCTGTTATTATTTACAACTTCTTTCCATTTTGAATCTTAATTTTTTAATACCCCGACGATAAAACTTCTTGGGCTTTGCATTGAAGAAAGAGTCGATCTTCCTTCAGACATCACTTTCTGTATCAAGCCGTTTTTTCTTGATGTGATTCTGAAGACTGGGAACAGATGATAATCCGATAGTGTTTTCAGATGATCAGGGGGGTATGGTGGATGAGTTATAACTTATCATTTAAATTACTTCAGTTTTTGGAAGGATTCGCGTGACGTGTGAGGTCGGGCGTTGTCGGGGTGAAACTTTATAACTTTTTTGTTGGATAATTCTGACCGTTTTTCATTAACGGATTGTTTTAGTCATGTTAGTTGTTCACAATACAACTTTTTTATGATGGTTCGATTCTTTGGTAATAGCTCGTAATGAATAATTCCTTCTATATCCCATCAAACAGACAATATAAATTCACATCTACACCATCTACACATGAGAACAGCGGCTTTGAATGCAACCTCCTGATAAATGAAAGACATTTTTCTGAGAACCGGTGAAAATTTTTCGACGATCGATACCGGTCCATGGACCAATAGTCGTGAAACACTGATTTAAAGTATGTGTCTATATCAGACAGTCTATGTCGGTGAAGAATTTGATTATTTTATTCATTAGGAGTTTCTTATAAAAAAAAATGCAAAACAACAACAACAATGTATATTTAACCCAGTTCCGGGAACAAGTGATTCACAGCATACCATGAGAGACGATCGCTGTACATAAAAACCGTATAAAATGAGCGAAGCGGCATGAGTCATGGGTGAACAGTTAAAATCGCGTAACGTCCCGAACCTGTATTAAAATCGTGTCGGTAATCGAGTCATGCACAATTTTAATGATAACTGGCAACTAGACAATTTTCTTTAGAATTTAAAAATGTCATCTGTTTTTAATTCCACCGACATAATCTCACATACAAATTAACATATAAACAATTCCTGGCCGAGCTTATTTATTATGCTGCATAGAAGTCGGGTTAATCCTGAAATGTGTACACCGTGCCGCTAATACAGCGATTCAGTTAATTTGTGCATTTGGTGTGGGGCGGACGAGGTGTACACTCTGTACGCAACATTCGATGCGGTCGACAACGCTGCACCTTACTTAATGTACATACAAAATGTGTACATGTAATATGAACGTGTGTTTTGCATATTTAATATAATTTTATGAACATTTTATACTTACTTTTTTATAATAAATATATTAGGTTTTTTTTCTTCTGTTTTATTTATATCTGAAAATCTGTAATTGCTGAACTTCTTTGAGGTCGTTTGTTAACATATAATATATCACACGACGTGACTTGATTAAATATTCTTCTTTGGTTACTTCAATAAAGTTTTTATTATATAAATGTGACTTATTTTTCGAGGAAAATTTAATCATAAATTAATTACAATGGGAAAAAATAAAAAATACCGACAAGAATGAGAATTAAACATTGTGGTTAAATACATTTTAGGCAATTAATCTAAAACAACAGCATAATATTCCTCTCATAAAATGTATAAACTTGTAATACTTTTAACAAAACACCGACCGTTTATTTATATTTTATGACAAAGTCAGCAGTGATATATTCTAAAGATTATGTACGGATGAAAATGATCTAAAACGCAGTATTTTATAATTAAATGTAAATATTATTTGAAAAAGTATTAGAAAAAACACTTATTTATATTTTTATAAATTCATGTTTATCGTATATGTGCTTCAAAAATGTTACATATTTTTCTAAAAAAAATATTTTCAGTTTGTTTAACTGTATGTCGTCTCCAAAATCATAAAATATTATTAATTACTTATTAATTGATTTTGATTTCAAATATTCAGATGGTTACAAACATCTCTTATTTGAAAAATATGATAACACTTTTTAAAATAAAATATTAAGCAAGAAAACACATTCTCTTTCACAACAATTTTAATAAAATTCTATAAAATTTATAATTTAGCACGAAAGTGTTTCTAAGTGTTTCTTCTGTAATTTCTTTACAAATATATATATATATATATATATATATATATATATATATATATATATATATATATTAGGCTAGTAGAAAAATAATGGCGGTTTAATTGTTTTCATTCAGTTCCTGCGGCGCCCATTATCTCGTTTTTTTGATTTTTCTAGCTGTTTTAATTGGTTCAAAACTATTGAATGACTAACTCTTAACTTTTGTGTAAGCTCTCGAATTGCTACGCGTAGTTCTGATTCAACTAACACTTTCAGTTGGTCGTTATGAACTGAAGAAAGACGTTCGTGACCTTTTTCATCTTCAAGAGTCCCCAGCACAAAATTTTTGGAACCACCATTACACAGCACACTCATTAACAGTAATCACACCAAAAGTATCGTTTAGTTTATGAACAGTTTCTGCTGCTTTACTACCTATTTTGAACTCATACAAAAAAAATAATTTTTTTCTTTTCCATTTTTAAATAAAAAGCACAATTTGAAGAAAATTAATAATAAAACCAAAGTCAACGTTACCAGAACACAGAGCGAAAAGTGCACTTCAAAATGATATTAACATGAAGACGATGAAATGACACTTTTATTGAAAAAATAAAGGTTAGAAATCGGAAAAAAACCAAGAAGAAAAATTATTTTTCTATCAACCTTATATATATATATATATATATATAATATATGTATATTCTATAAATAAAAATTGGTCCTTCTCCTCCGTAATTTTTATTGATGTTCTGCCTAGCTGATGGAGATTGCATGATCTCTATTCTGATTGGTTAATATCAGTCACAATATCAGTGTTCTGTTTCACGGTGTACAACGAGAGAGGGTATACGATTTCAGTAGAAACTGATAAGAAATATATTCAAAATATTATAAACACTCAAGTTTTAGAGTAAAAAAATTGTACAAATTTTAAAATTTGTTAATTTATACACAGTGTGTAATTTGTTAATTTCTGTTATTTGTGGATGGACGTGAGCGCTAGCAAGCTGAAACGAAACTCCCACCCACCTCCCACACATATGAGGGAGAGCGTAGAGAGTAGAAAGCATAACATCCTAGTATATATAAACAAAAATTATTTGCAAATTACATTTTTTGTAAATTGTTACTTGTTAAAATAATGTAATACTTTCACAGACAAACACAATTAAAATTAAAACAGATGCTGTACAGTTTAAATTAAACAATATTTTATTAAAATTTTATTGTATTATAAAGTAATACAACTTTTTACTAGTCATATCTGGCCGTTGCCCAATTAGTTAATTTAATAATTAGTATTCGAATGAAATTTAGAATTAAAATTCAAGGTGATGTTTTTCTGTATATTTTTAAATAATATTCTAATAAATTCTGCAGTAATTATTCTCTTGAATAAATAATTCTTTCAATTTAACTTGAGTCGTCAATATTTTGTAATATTTTGAACAAATTCGAAAATAATTATAGATTAATAAAAGTATATTAAGTAAGAAATATTATACTTTTGAAAATGGTGTAATTAGTAAGATTACTACATATTATAGTTTAGATACTTATCGATCTGACACAGAATTTTGTACATGGAGAATAAGGTAGGTCAGGCATCGTGATTGATGGCGACCAATCGAAGTACTTCATAGAATAAAGACACGCACAAAATGATGTGAAAATTTAGAAGAAAAAATGGCGTATCAATGAAAACTACTCTCTGGCAAAAGAATATTAGAATGGAAAGAAAATTAGATACAACGGTTCTTACAGGATTTAATCGAGAAATTTAGAATCTCTCATTATTAATATATGACATAAACGTATATTTTTCTTTAGTGATTTAATAGAATAGAAATAATGTTTCAAGAAACAGAATTGTAATAAATTAAAAAGGAGCATAAAATGTTATAGCTCCGATGAATTTTTTCAGTTCTAAATTGAAAATAAATTAAAAAAGTCATACGTATAATGAACATATTTCAGTTCGAATATAATAGAATTTAATATACTTTTGTATCATGAAATCTATATAATTGTATAATAGTGTCACTTTAATACAAAGATTGATAAATTTTTACAATTAATATTAAAGTATTTCCGAAATTTATTAAAGAAATAAAAATATCGAATTAATCAAAAAAACATATTATTTAAAACAGAACACATTAATAAAGAAATTTATATTTTTTACAAACAATGAGGTCTTTGTGCCATGTGTTAAATTACCATTGTTTTATATTCATAACTCTTTAATTCTGACAGTATACAAAAACACAGAAATCATTTGCTAGTTTAGTTCTTACATTTGTTAAAATACATTCGGTTTAAAAATTAATTCGAGCTTTTAAATAGAATCAATCATAATTCTGGTTTAAATTAAAATATTTAGAAGTTTAAAGTGTGAACCTTAACATTAAAAACGCTATATATCTTGGTCGAGAAGTTGGAATAACTTCACAAAACAGTAGTGAGGACGATGGCGTCCGAAAAGAAACATATTAAGCATTGCATACTTTTCGCATTCCAATTGAAAATAATGATGCCAAAGCTGCGGGAATGATTTGTCCAGCTTTGGGGGAGGGTGTTGTGGCAAATAAAACGTACAAAAAATGTTAAAACAGTGGCAGAGAGTCGAAAATGCATTACAAATTCATGGACTCAAAGCTGTCATATTTTTTTAGATAAGAGATTTGTCAGTTACCTAACAGATAAGGCAAAGTTATACAAAGTAATGTGAAATATTTTGAGGATTGATAACTAGTCTATTTTTCTGAAAAAACATTCATTTTCTATAAAACAAAGTGTACTGAATTAATTTTGTACATCTATAAAATCGATCAAAGTAATAATGGTTTTCATTCATAATTCGAAGAATAGTTTGATAAAATCAGCGTCGTTTTTATAGGTAATTAATATTTTTTGGCATAACAGTTCATATTTTCAAAACATTACTTTGAATTCTTATCTTCTTTTACAAAATTAATTATTTTAATTGGTTTGGTTCTTTGTTAATCATTAAAAGAATATCTGCTACGTCTACTAGTGATTTCATATCAAACTAGACTGAAAATCTTTTTTAATTGAAAATATTTTCAGTCAAGTCTAAGTTTATCATTTTTAAGGTGTAAGGTATAAAAAAATATCTCTAATCTATATAACTTACTAAGCATTTTAAATGTTTATAATTTCTAAAGTAATAATGTAAGGTATTCTTCTAGAAGAATATACTGTATCATTATACTATATATATATATATATATATATATATATATATATATATAGAGAGAGAGAGAGAGAGAGAGAGAGAGAGAATTGAAATGAGAGGAATATATTGCAAGAAGAGAAAACAACCGATTTTTTAGGTTTGTTTTAAAATATAAAACTGTTCCTATATTCCTCTATGTAGAATTTTTCTTGTTTCGGCTGTTCCTGTGGATCTTACTCCCTGAATACCAGCATCTAACTTCAATTATCTTATGACCTCTTCTTGTTACTAACCTTATTTAATTTACTAGAAAAAGTTATCTAAAAACCTAATATTCTTGTCAAGTAAAAATGCCCACCCCAAACCCTAGCCAAAGTCAAGATTTATCATATTCGGAAGTGATACGGTAAGATATGCTTTGCTCGTCTCTGTCTTTCTCCCAACCGGCTACACAGGAAAATTACTTTCGCTGAACTTATTTTCTGTATCAACTTGTCATAGGACTTTGGTTGGTAAAACTTCCAACTGAAATTCCCTATAAAATTTTAAGAGAACCGATGGACAATAGAAATTATTAACCAAGGAAGAGAAAGAAACTAATGAACATGTAGGATAAAGCAATTAAAATTTTGATTGGAAATCAGTGGAAAAGAGAGGCATCCAATCGTATAAAATGGAAAATCATGGAAGAGGTTTTATCCAACAATCGATTAACAGAGGGTGATGATGATGAATATATATATATATATATATTTGTATATTTATATATAGAAAGAGAAAGGGAGAGAGAAAGAGAGAATTAATTTTTTTATTGTAAATCAATGGAAAAGAGAGGCACTCAATCGTACAAAATAGAAAATCATGGAAGAGGATTTATCCACCAATCGATTAACAGAGGGTGATGATGATTATATATATATATATAGAGAGAGAGAGAGAAAGAGAGAGACAAATATTACATAATATTTTGGAATTTGTTAATATATCTTTTCGATATCATCGCTATCCAATCTTTCGCTTCGATCTCTCTCTCTCTTTATATATATATATATATACACACACATATATATATATAAAGAGAGAGAGTGATCTCTCTTTCTATACATATATATATAGAGAGAGAGAGAGAAATCTTATGTCATATTTTGAAATTTGTTAATAAATATTTTTGATATCATCGCATTATTTATAATCGATATTTTAATTCCTAAATAATATTATATCTCAACTTATTAAATTTCGTACCATCTCCATCACCAAAAACATAATTAATAAACATTAAATGAAATAAACGGATGAATATCAGAATTTTAACACAAATTATTCGATATTTAACTGACTTTACCATTAACTTATACACTATTTTTCTTGTCCGTCTGTAAACAGATTCATTCCACAATAACTATTTTTTATATACTGCCTCTATCTCTCAAAACATCGATATATAATGCAATACTTATGTTAAAAGAAATTTATTTTAATGGACAACATTCGTAGGCGTTTAATTTAATACTAACAAAATGTAAATGAATTGTCGAATGATAATTTTATTTATACATTATGAAACAATTATTAACGTTGTCTGTTGTAATATAGTTTTCTCGAAGAGATATTAACTGATAATTGAAATTTTTTGATAAGGAATTAAAAGCCTTTCATTCGAACGCGATAAAATTTTACGATTATTCGATATACAGGCAGATATTGAATGTTTGAGACTGGCTTTTGCGTGTTTTATGTTAATTCCTCATGCGGGTACTGAAACGATTTCTTATAACAGATCGTGACTGAATTATATGTATTTAATAGTCTAGACCGCGATGTCAATTAACATAGTGAATAGAATATTTCACTTGTAAACAGAAATTAACAGTTTCATCTGAAGAAAAATGTGTTTAGAAAAACTACACGGCCGGTTGACACTTCTAATTTCTATTTTATATATTTACTCTTAAAGCGTTCTGTGTAAACACAGTCTCCATTATAATGTTTATATAACGAGAAAACTAATTTGACACCTGGTGTACACAGTATGTGAAATGTATATTTACACATAATAAATTTTACGCGTCATTATTAAAACCAACTTAATTAAAGTGTCTTCAAAACGAGACTCGTTATTCATAAAACAGTTATTTGTAAATAATTTACGTTGTATGTATGTACAGTGATGACTAAGTTGGAAGACTTTTTAAAGACTGGTTGTAAGAAGTAATTACAAAATCAGTACGAACAAAGGCAACCATGTATAAAGTAAACACATATGCATATTATATATTTAAATATATATATATATATATATATATATATATATATATATATATATATATATGTGTGTATATATATATATATATATATATATATATATTCCATTGTAAGAAAAATAAAAAAAAAATACCTTTCTCAGAAACTTTTTTTCAACTTTTTATATTAAGAGTAAAAAAAGTGCTGTTCAAAATGAATTTAAATAATATTTTAACGTTAAAAGAATACAAATGATGTTTTCAATTCGAGCATTTAAAAGTCAGTACCTTTATTTATTATGTTTGTGGATGATTTTTATTGTCATTTTAATACTATTTTATAAACAATTTTTATTCTCACATAAATTGGTTTCGTTCACTATTAATAATTTATGTTTTACCATGATTGGACGACGTTTCATAAGGATTGTTTTTTTTTCTGATTCTTTTTCTTGTATCTACCAATCTGAAACGAAATTTCTTTTTCGACTGACTTTAATGTATGCAATTATTTAAGTTGCATCAGTTCTTTGTAGACATAAAAATATGTCTTGCAAATTTATAAATATGACAATAAGTTTTCAAACACTTACATATATGAAAGAAGATTAAAATAATTCCATAATAATAAGTGACAATAAAGGAAAATTGACATTTTTTTCTATTTTTCAGTATAATATATATATATATATATATATATATATATATATAACCTATAAAACACAAAAATCTTTTCTTTTCATTTTTTAAAACAGACCTTGTACTGACGAACTTTTATTTATTTTTGGAATCAAAGTAGATCGAATTTGAGTTTATATTCATTGAAAAACTTTAGAGTTCTTACAAGCGGTTGGTTACATTCCCAAATACATATCTAATCGAATATTTAGACAGTAGAATGAATTTATAAAAAATATAATATAATAAAAATACTAAAAAGATGTAAATATAAACAATAAAAATCAAAACCGTCTAAGAATTTGTATAGAAAATGGTAGAAAACTTCTTAAAAATTCTAATTAAATAATGTAACATTTATTGATGTAATAAAGTATTTACAAATTTGTGCTGAATCTTCTCCATTTTTATTTTTTTTATTATTTAAAACCACCGTTGTCGTATTACACGAACTTTTAGTATTTTCTTAAGTATTTTAAACCAATTGGAAATTCAAACAATTTATAAACCTTGTTTTAATTGTATAAAAACTCATTCTTCTTTTGATTGTTTCTGCAGATCAGAAAAGAAAAAGCAGTCACTCTGTGTTAACTGCGAAGGACAAAGAGGATAATTGACTAGTTTGAACTTGCATTTATTTATTAGTTTGGTAGGAAAATAATTGCGGTTTTTTTATTTTCTGAATTCAGGCCTTAATTTTTTCAATGAAAGTGTCATTTAATAGTGTTCATGTTAATATCATTTTAAAATGCATTTTTTGGCATGTATTTTGATAACATCGACTTTGTTCTTATTATTAATCTAGCTTCAAATTGGGTTATTTAATTAAAGATGGAAAAGAAGCAAATAGCAAAATTTTGGTGAGTTCGAAACGAGTGGTAAAACAGCAATTGTTCATAAATTAAATGATGCTTTTGGTGTGGGTACTGTTAAGGAACGTGCGGTGCAATGGTGGTTCCAAAAATTTCTTGCTGGGGTCGAGAGCCTTGAAGATGAAGAACGTCGCAGACGTCTTCCTTCAGTTCATGTCGACAAACTGAATGTGTGATGGTGTTTTGAGGGTTTAATTAATGAAATTTTGTACGATTTTCATATTTTCATTTATTCAAAGTAATTCATTTGAATGCAATTAAAAATTATAATTCAAAATCTCGTCAATGAATAAGGAAATGAAATAAATTAATAATACTGTCAAGTTTTTTAATTTATGTACAATTTTGCTTCGATTTAAGTGAATTATTATTTTTTGTAATGGAACTAAATAGTTTATATATATATATATATATATATATATACATACATACATATATATATATATATATATAGTATATATATATAGTATATATATATATATATATATCAGCTTACGAATACAGTTTTAAGATTGTACTTGAAATGTGCAAACGGGACATGCTAGCTCTCATAAATATGAAACCCTTATTTATTCTTTATTTTAAAGTGAATTATTGTCTCGTAGATGCTAGATTCTCAAGATACATCAGTTTGCTTTTATGTTATATGTACACCTTTAAGATTCAAATAAATAAATAAACAAATGTATTTTTTTACATATATAAATATATATATATATATATATATATATATATATATATATATATATATACACACAGTAATAAAATATAAAATGTGAAATAAATATTGTCTTTGAATTATTTCATATATATTAAAATTATTGGAACATTATTTAAGTTCTAACAAGCGGTAGGTTTAATTCTCAAATACATCTAATCGAAGATTCACACAGTAGACTGAGTTTATAAGAATTGCATGTAAATCAAAACCGTCTAATTGAACACAAGAATTTGTATAGAAAATGGTAGAAAACTTCTTAAAAATTCTAATTAAATAATATAACATTTATTTATATACTAAAGTATTTTCAAATTTGTACTGAATCATCTTCATTTTTATTTTTTGTTATTATTTACAATCACCATATTATGAAACGGTTAAATTATTTTTATATACTAAATGATTTTTGTAGTATTTTGAACCAATTAGAAATTCAAACAATTAATATATCTCGTTCGAGATGTATAAAGACTCAATTTTTCAATATTTTGTACTTTACTTAAGTTAAAATTATTTACTTTCACTAATGTATTAACAGACAATAAACTTTTATTTAAATGTTCCATTATAGATTATTCTCTATTTTTATACATATTTATGCAAACATCTCCCTCCCTCTCGCTGTATATATATGTATATATATATATATATATATATATATATATATATATAAGTAACGATTAAGTAAAAAAAACTAGTGTTGATTTAAGAATGATTCATTCCAATTTAAATGTATATTTCTGTGTCTATTTTGTTTGAGATATCAATTTATCTGTGAAAGTCATTTTTTTCATAATACAATTGCAACAAATTTTACAGTGACAATTTAGATTATATATATATATATATATATACATTTAATATTTATTGCATTTGTATTAGTATGTTAGTATAAGCGTTGTGCATTGTAATATATATTGCATTTAATTAACTGTATTTTATTCCATTCTATGCCCAACTGTCTATTTTATTTTCATCCTAAATGTTAAATTATTTTTAAGTGATACTAAAACGATTAATAAAGTTGAAATAATATCTAATTATATCCAAATTCTTCTTCGTGTTGAGAGCGCGTCCTCAGACATTAAAACAGAAAAAAACATTTCCATAAAAACGTTTCTATATCAAAAATGTTCAATTTCAGAAGTTAAGCATCTGTAATACAATTTCCACGAAGGAATATTACATAAATATAAATTGAATTGACATTTTAATTTATAAACATAGAGTAATATAATGGTTTGACATGAACAATAAGAAACAATACAAGAATTCGCATAAAATACATGAAAAATCATCATAATGTTCAAAAAGATGATAAAATGAATAAAATAGTCAACTACCTAAATATCATAAAAAATTTAATTATCCGGCTTCAGGTCTAATAGAATTAAAATGGAATAGTTTCCCATATATTCAAAAAATAAAATCAAATCAAAAAAATATTGACAAATATAACCAAAAAATTAAGAAAATCACGATGGAAACACATTTTTTGATAGTATCTGTTGAATTTATCTTAATCATTCTTATTAAATCTTTCCTGTTTAATCCTTATAAAACTGACTGCAATAAATTTAAATAGATAATTGTGGCAAAGAGATTGAAGAGTTAAACTATCTCACACTAATATGTCTTTTATATAAAATGTAAAGAGTGGAATTATATGATAATTTAAGCAGTATTTTCTTTCTAACAGATGTAGCACTAATTTTAATCAACAAAAGCCAGTTAAGTAGATATGTTTCTGCAAAAAGGGAATTTATTTTTAAACACAACCATTTATCATTTATATTCAGTATTCATTAGTAATTGTCAATATATCATATTTTGACTAAATAAATAATCCACTTAGATTATATACAGCATGTTTCCTTAGTCATTGTGTTGTTTAATCTGAAAATAGATAAAGCACAGCAATATCACTCATTTGAAATGAAACTAGATTTATATACATCGATTCCGTTTAATCATCTTGTTTATGAACGCTCTTAATTTCTTTCTATTTTTATCTAACCTCATTATTAATGATACCAGATAAATTATATTCTAATTATGTTGTGATGATTGTATGGACTGAAGATTCATGATCATCCGTCGACATCCCCTTCCTCATACTTGTAAAATAAAAATTGATATAGATAGATGTTTTTTATATAACGCAAAGACAACTGAAACATTCTGTATAAAACAGATCGTTAATATATAATGAAGCAGTGTGTATATACAGTGTTGCTTAAACGTGTGTGCATGCGTATTCAAAGTTAAAAATAATTAAATAAATAGATAAAGTTCACAAAATGAGAACATTAAAACCTATATATCAAAAACGTACTAATGAAAATCTATTACCTTTTTTTACCATCGGCGTCCTGTAATACCGTACGAGATATCTGTGTTTGTCTAACCCAAATATGGCCGCCGCTTACAGAACACAAGCGTACACATTTTCGTTGTTGATTTAAACAATTAAAATTAAATTAAGCGTAGCTACGAAAATCTGACGCAAGCAAACATGCTAATTAACGAAGCCGATTTCTGTAATTATCGCTAATTACTTTAAGTTATTTTTAATTATCACATGTACTTTGTCACATGCTATTTTAATATGTTACGAAAATATATTGTAACGTAGTTTCAGTATTCTTGTTATTTTAAGAACGTTTGGTTTGAAACTTTCAACGATTTTTTTATTATTTCATATAATTTATAATATACATATATATATATATATATATATATATATATATATATATATAATTAATATACTCATAAATTAGTTTTATATTTAAAAATGATTTCAGTAATCTTTTATAAATTATATCTAGTTGAATATTTTATAATGGGAATTTCAATCTATGGACAGCCATAAAAAGATTCTTGTATGTAATTTTTATTCGTGGGAGATGCGAATCAATAAATAAATAAATATTAATTTTCCAAGTCAAATATATATAAATATAATTATTAATGCTAGTTAGCAACTGATTCAATTTATCGCTCAAAATATTGACTTGAATCAGTTTTGATGTCTTTGTTTATTAATTTCAGTGTTGAATGGATTGAAAGAATCAGTGGACTGAGTGAACAGCATTCGTTTACTTTTCATACACTAATAAAACAGAAAATAAAACGTTTGAAATCTTTTTTTCAACAGTTTTTGTTACAACACATCACAGATTTCTAATCCGACTAAGTTTTGTATGATGCAATTAATTAGAATTATTTTCAATTCCATACAAATAATAGAATTGGCTGTATATAGGAGTGATTCAACTTATACTTCCACGAGAAAGTTAAAAAAATTGTAAAAATTTTTTTTAAAAAAAACATGCTATTCCCCATTTAATACTTTAATTGTATTTTAATTTTTTTTATAATTGTTTTTAATTGTATTTTTATTGTATTTATTTAGTATTGAATTGACTTCATGAATTATAACATGACTTTTTAATCCCTACGCCTTCTTTCAGTACTTCCATGTGGAAGCCTAAATTTAATCAGTCTATATTAATAGTGGATAAATGATAATGGCGATCTTATTTCTGTTCAGACAGAAATATTTCTAGTCATAGAACAAATCATTTTTCTCCAGCAATACATTTCACTCTCATTAATTACCCTTTTGTCACTTTTGTAAATAGACTAAGTTTTAACATCGTACTAGTAAAAATTAAACTATTTATAATTCTTCATCTGGACGGTCTCTGTCTTTTTGAATCATCGCTGTGTCTGCTCTCCAATATTAATTTCATCACATATGCCATTTTCAGATAATTTTTAAAAATCTATAGTGTTTTTTTTAGGACTGGTTTGTGCATATGCTTGTCATGAGATGGAGAATAGAAAAGGCTTCTACGTGGTCGTCAGAGACTCGATAACCAGCATGTGTCGCAACATGGTAAAAGAAGGAGACGTGATTTTGCAACGAATCGTTAAACTTAGCCTTTTGGCCGGATCTAGGAAAAAAATACTATAGTATGTAAAATCTGTCTGTATATGGCAAACGTATCGAAACTGTTTGCAAGACTGGTTAAAGGATCCGAAAATGTAAAGACAATTAGGACAGGGCAACAAATTGATTACATCTTGATAAAACGTACACTCATAATTTGATGGTTACATTTTTCAGTTTTATGTGTGTTTCATTTAATATTATTTTCTCTATTATTACCATAAATTTTATTTTGATTCTCTAGTTGATTATTAAACAAATGTTTTAACTGAATTGCTTAAAACTGTTTAAAAGAAATAATTATTACTTATAGAGATGTATTTACTTACATACTACTGATGTTAGCTTTAACTATAAAAATATATAGGCTGATTCAATCGAGGCTTCCACATGAAAGTATTAAAAAGAGGCACAGTTGTTAAGAAAAGTCATGTTATTTTTTATTTAGTATTTTAGTTTAATTCAATACTAAAATAAAATCGAACTGAAATACTAAATGGGAGATAACAGGGGTGTTTTTTAATTTTTGATTTTTTTTAATACTATCTTGTGGAAGCCTAAGTTGAATTAACCTATAGTTAATAATATTAAATTTTCCCGATCCATTTTTTGAAAATCTATCTCATTCATTTTTGCGATTTTTTATTGCAGTTCTTAAATTTAGTCATGATAGTCAAAATGTATAACAGTTCTAGCACTGTGTTGAGAGTCACTTTCGTAGATCAATTTTTCAATCAGCTCATAAATTAAAGAACGTTTTTTTGATCAAAAACGTCTAATCATTATTGATATATCATATATATCAATAATGATTGATATCATTATTGATTGTTAAATATACACATTTCGATATAGATGCAATTCTCACAGCAAGAAAGAGCATTAAAATTCTATTTTCTTAAAGAGATTTTTCACTACATTAGTCCTCTGAGGATGATAGTAGTGACATTAAAAAATATATTGATTTGAAATGATTATTAATTAACTATAGAACATCTTTAAGAGTTAAAAAAATTGTGGTTTATAGGATCAGCAGTGAAATAATCTGTTAAATAGTCATGGGAATATTTTTTATAGATAAGCGCATGTTTTTTTTTTGAAAAAGATATAAAAATATTTCTTCAATAACATCTCTTTTAAATTGTAATCTGTTCTAATTTAAACCTCTGTATTATTTTTCATAAACCCATTATTCTCAACAGTTGCTCTGCGCGTATTTAATTCCTCGTCATACAATATAGAATACGAACGATAAACGTAACTCGAGCGTACACTTTTGAGAATATTTAATGTAAATTATTACTGAAATTTTTCAAATCCATTTATACGCAACGATTCTATATAATTTCGGTAACGAAACGACTGAAAAACAATGTCTAAAAGCGTACAGAACGAGGCCGCAACGTATATGGCGTGTCTTTTAACCATTTTATGTTATTTAGTGAACTAACAACACGGGTTCATAACTTGAATATTTCATTTAAACACGCTGATATACAATGCCTAGGTACTTCAATTTCCTGTAAATGACACAGTCTATAATTAACAAAATATATCACCGAGTTAAAATTAACCTTAAACGATTCATAATGCTAACGCGCTGCGAAAACAAACGTCACCGAGATACGAACTACGTACCAAATTTGCTTAAAACTCGACAACATGTCCAAGTTTATGACTGCGCTACATATTCGAAGCAGCGCTGATGTTACAATGATCGGTGCATCTCGCTCGCACCCGTCGTACGATCGTGCGTCGTGTCTCTATCGCGCACAGTACAAGAACGTACGGAATAACTATATTAGTTTTAAGCGGACCTGTGTTAATTTCCGAGTTGGTTGATATTCCGACGAGGCTATTTTGCATAATTGACTTGTAATTGTTTAATGGAGTGTACATTTTAGCGTATGTCATCGTGGTATATGATTCGGTTTCAGTTATTTGCATTTCGGCCCGCTTTAAAATAATTTACATGAACACCGGAGATTGGATTCAATGAGTTATTTGTAAAAGGTATAAATTTCGGTATTTAAAACGCACGTATCGGCTCCTTACGCTCTGAATGAATCAGATTAATATGTACAGATATTAAATTCGCAATAATAGCTATGTAATAATGATTGGACGAACACGATACGACGAATAATATATGAGCGTTGTTTAATGTTACAGGGATTGTGGCTGTGTTTAGAACGCACGCTTGCGAAAATAAGTACTGATATGTTAGTCATGACGTTTGAAAATTATCACAATATCTGAATCACTTTAATAATTATAAGACAAAGTGTTTAATTCAGGGGTGAACGTTTCCCACAATGAAACGTTATACATACACGAATTTAGTATTGTTTTTTTCTAAAATTATATTTGAATATTTTTGTACATTGATCTTTATTCGTCGTTTAAATAAAACAAAACACAAAAAAAAATTTAATTAAGTTTTAAATAGTAATTATAAATTATCTATGTAAATATAACGAAAATAACATTTTGTAGGCCCAGAATAGGATTGAAGGTAAGAGAGGTAAGATAATCAAAAAGGATGAAGATAACTACTAATAATGCACTAACAAAATGGCAGGTACAACAACAAATAATGTGTTCTCTACCAGAAAACTTAATTGAGAAAAACAGTTCAGAAATAAACTATTTTTGTACTGTAATTGATTCACTTTTCATAAATAAAATACAATATAATGATTGAAGTACATCTTTTTTTATTAAAATACATAAATGAGCATTTTAATATCAATTTCATTATCCTCTGAGTGTTGTTAAGAAAATATTATATATTCAGAGTCATGTGGTTAACATTGTTTGATTCTGAGAATCGTTTATCTTCCCTTGAAATAAAGATAAACGTATCAAGAACACAATAATAATAATAACTTATTAGATAGAAAAATAAACAAATTTATGCTACTTGGGGTATAAATTATTTTCGAGAAATAATTTTTATAGAAATTTATAAATCTTGAAAAATATATAAAAATCTCTTATAGGGTGATTCAATTTAGGCTTCCACATGGAAGTATTAAAAAATGTGTCAGGGATTAAGAAAATTCATATTATTTTTTATTTAGTATTACTTCAATTCAGTGCTAAAATACAAGTGAACTAAAATACTACATGTAGGATAAAATGTTTTTTTTTTTAAATATTTATGTGTAGAAACCTAAGTTAAACCAACCTTTATATATAAAACTTTTATTTTTTAAATTAATCTTTTCAATTACTTGGAAAAAATTGATTGAATAAAATTACTTATTTACAAGAAGATAATCGTGATGTTTACAGAAATTTAATTAAATAATTTCTGTATTCCATTAAATAAATTAAATTTATCACAGAAACAGTAGAATTTACTCTTCATTCTAATTTTTATCTTACCACATTTAAATATATAGCTCACATTAAATATGTTTACAAAAAAGTTCTTTTATAAAAAGAATGATGTTATTTTATAGAAAATGAAACGAACAATTAATTTATATCTACATGTATTTAGATATATGTACATCCGTATACTTAAATGTGGTCTAAGAAAATGTATATTTATAAATGTATTTATCTTCATTACGTGACAAAAGAAAATAACTAAATTAAAAACGAAATGAAAGAAACCGTTTATGAATAAATTAACAAACGCACAGCTACAAGACCGATACGATACGACATCTAAATTTATACAAATCAGATCGATATATTTTACGCTATCATTATCTATTTTCATTAATATTCTAGCCTGTAATCTACACGTCAACAATTAAACATTCTGAAATTGATCCAATAGTCGGTAAATGTCTCTCAATCCATTAAAATTATACAAATCATCCGGCGCATATATAATTTACATAAAATAACTGATTGTACTAAACGATCGGAACGTATAGATTATTTCCTCTAATCACCGAAATTAGTCTTGATTACAATCTGTAATAATAGCACTATTATACTAGATAAAAGCCAATTTTATTCCGATTGATTATTGATACACTAATTACTTAATGGCTGTGCGGCAAATATTTCTTGACATATACACGTCGTGCTTGTAAATGTATGTCGGTTTATATATATATATATATATATATATATATATATATATATATATATATATAAGTACATGCAGTAAAAAATCTATATAAAACATACTTTTGTAAAAAATAAGTATAATTAGTTTACTAGACAGAGCTGGATTTGTTCTTCGTCAATATTATGTAAAAATATTTATAATGAAAATATTTTTTATAAAAAATAAGTAATATTTCCCACACACACACACAAACTCATATATATATATATATATATATATATATATATATAAGTACATGCAGTAAAAAACCTATATAATACAGACTTTTGTAAAAAATAAATATAATTAGTTTACTAGACAGAGCTGGATTTGTTCTTCGTTAATATCATGTAAAAATATTTACAATAAAAATATTTTTTTATAAAAATAAGTAATATTTCCCCCTCACACACATATCTATCTATCTATCTATCTATCTATCTATCTATCTATCTATCTATCTATCTATCTATCTATCTATCTATCTATCTATCTATCTATATATATATATATATATATATATATATATATATATATATATATATATATATATATGTGTATGCAGTAAAAAACCTATATAATACAGATTTTTGTAAAAAATAAGTATAATTAGTTTAATAGACAGAGCTGGATTTGTTCTTCGTTTATATCATGTAAAAATATTTTTTTATAAAAAATAATTAATTTTTCACACAAACACACATACAAACATATATATATATATACATATATATATATATTTGCTAACTAATATAATTTTGCCATAACTGAGTATCACCCTCGCCCTCGCCCTCTTGATAATAAAAGAGAGAATGTAACTTATTATCTTCCTTCTTTTAAATTTACTGTAAGTATTACAACTCAATTCATCAAGGGAAGGTGTGACGCATAAAACATGCAAAAAATAGTAAAACAATGGAAGAGGTCTGAAAATACATTATGTCTTCATCGACTTAAAGCCACCATCTTTTCTTCGACAAGGGATTGATTAGTTACAGATGGAGTAAAGTTATATAAAATAGTGACGGATATTTTCAGGTTTGAAATATATTTGATTTCTCCGTTACCATTCATTTTCTAAAGGTACAGAATTAATTTGTAAGCCGAACATAATTTTGATATATACATATAATTTGGAAAGTTACTCAGTAGACTTTCAATTATTTTATTGTAAAATATAATGGATTTATTTATTTTGTTTTTAATACACTTGCTGTGAAGTTTTATTTTTAATACACTAGTTCAAGTTATTTTATTCAATTACCAACTGAATCGAGTGTTGATATCATCTTGTTCTCTAACAAGTACACTTAAATCTCCCCAGTTACTGTTCTATGAAGAAAATGAACCGTGCACATGCATGCTCCTTAATCTACACCAGATATCTTTTTGAATTCTTTTGTTTCAGTCGAAAAAACAGTAAGGATGTTCAATACACTAATGAGTTCTACTTATTTATTCCTTCGTTTACTAAATAGTTATACATTCATATACATAAATGAAAAATGTTTATTTCCAGAATTCCCTTTATTTCTAGAAAGTTCTATAATATTCAATACAATCTCATTTAATAGGCAATATAGTTCAGTTTAATGAATTTATATATTTTTTTATGATTATTTTAAACGATTACATATACACTCTTAATATGCATTTATGAATTTTCGAATGAATATATATATATATATATATATATATATACGTGGGTCGTTTGATAAGTTTGGTAAATTTCTATGATGTGGCGCCACCATTCATTTGGTAACGTAACGGCTATAAAGTGTTACTTTTTAAACTAGCATAGGTGAAATTTCAGCCAGAAGCGACGCGTTGTTTAGGTTCTACAGCTGTTTGAAGCGAGAATTGTAGCAGTAGCCGCAAACATGGAAAAAACGAATAGACTGTCACTGTGGTTGAAACATGGATCTACCACTATACACCTGAATCGAAGCAGCAGTCAAAGTAGTAGACAACGACTGGTGAAAATGCCCCGAAGAAGACGAAGACCGTTTTGCCGGCTAGGAAGGTGGCAGGCACTGTTTTTTGGAATTCCCAAAGAATTATCTTAACGAGGGGGAAAATGATAACAGAAACATTATTGTGCGATTTAAAAGAAGAGCTGAAACAAAAACGGAAAAGATTGGCAGACAAAAAAGTGTTATTTCACCAGGGCAACGTGCCGTTCCACAAATCGACACTCGCAGTGGCAAAATTGCACGAATTAGACTTCGAATTGTTTCCTCATCTAACCTATTCCCTAAACTTGACCCAATGCAACTTCTTCCTCTTTCCAAACTTGAAAGTTTGGCTCGGTGGGAAGAAATTCTCGTCTAATGAGGATGTCATCGCCGCCGTCAATGTGTTCTGCAAACTCTCTGGACAAAGTGTACCGCCTTCAATAGAGGTTATGGTTGAGAAATAAAATCATTTTTTTCCAAAAAACGGTGTTTGACTTGCTGTTTTATCATACTTATCAACGACCCACATATAGTTAAATATATATACAATCATATATATATATATATACAGTATTGAATCAATAATTAATTATTTCATAGATAATCTATGAATATTCGTGGAAACAGACATTTTCCTATACAATAAGCTCAATGAAAGTATCGATATGATTATATTGGAAAATAATATATTTTTTTCCAAACAAATTATACAATTTTATATTATAATATATTTAATTTACTCAAATATGTACATACCTGTTGTAAGAAGATCAAGAAGAAACGAACCTAGAAACAAAACGAAAACATTAGAAAATATATTACATTCTTTACAAATTATTATATTACATTTGATTTCAAATATTTTTTCGTATTTAATTAATATTGCTTTAAACACAATATTTTTCTCAAACGCTAATGATTCATTTCAGAAGCAATCATTACAAATTACACATTTTACCAATGGGATGTCAGTTCACGGCTGTGATAATCTTTATACTTTAAATTATAAAACTATAGAAAAAAATATTTATTATACTTGAACATTTTTAGATTTGGTAATCAATTTTGAAAAAAATACAATATTATGAGTAAGTTTCATTACGTGTAACACATTTATATATAGATATATAGAGATGTTTGATGGGGGAAGGAGCTACCTTGCCTCCCGGCCCCCCACACCATCTATACTTACCGTCCGTCCTTCGACTTTGTATATGTTCGTGGTAGCTTAGTCTCCCGTGTCCTGTGACAATTCGCACCAGGAACCGGGAGAAAGATCTGCCACTTGTATAGATTATCTTTGTCCAATCCTTATTTCATATATATATATATATATATATATATATATATATATATATATGTATATATCTAAATGAATACATATATATATATATATATATAAATTTATACAATAACAAATTTCGAAAGTAATGTTACCAAATATTTACTTTAAAAAATATATATATTTAAAATTCAATTTTTAAATACTTTAGCTTAAGTCCATTATTTAATGTGCGTGTTAGGAATTTTAAAAACGACTCAATTCAAAAAATTATTGCGAAATAGATGTTTGTTGCACGGAATAAAATATATTTACACTTTATTTTGTTTATATTCGATAACATAGAGTGAACATAAATTTAGACTGACAAGTACAGCATATTAAGCTTAGTGCGAAATGAGAATTTTAATATATTTACACACACACACACACACATATATATATATATATATATATATATATATATATATATATTTATACATAAATCTAAAAAAGATTGTTTTGGAATGATTGTGTATAGAATTTTTGAATTGTTTATTATTATTTAAGTTCGAATTTGATTTGCATTAGTTTTTTTTAATTAAACGATAAAATTAATTTAATAATTACTGAAGAATTTTAATTAAAAACAATAAAATATAAGAAAAATTAAAATAGAACATTCATATTTTTACATATCAAAATGATTACTAGTACAATGAAATATCTTTATAATAGTTGTGCAAAATAATTCGGTGCCTTTTTACATAAAATGACTTTTTATGAAAAAATGGAAGACATTTTAATCCTTAAAATGTCCCTCATTATTTTATATAATTTTGCACAATTTGAAGAGTGACTGACGACTCACTTGTCGAATGAAAAATGGAGTATTTGAGTCGATGCATTTTCTGATCTCAATCACTGTTTTACCATTTTTTACTTATTTTATATGTCATAATACTTTCCACAAAAGTTGAATAAATCATTCCCGTGGCTTTAACAGCATTTTTTTCAACTGGAATGCGAAAAGTATGCATTAACTGAAATGCTGATTTTTGAACACTATTGTGTTCACTACTGTTTTGTAAGGTTTTGCAAACAGGTTGGCAGAGATTTATAAAGTTTTTAAATGTTTAGGTAGCTATTGCAACATCCAAAGACGACGAGAAAATATTTTAATTTAAATCAGAGTTATGATTGATTCAATTTAAAGGCACAAAATTAATTTGTACATCTAATAAAATAATAAATAATCATTTATTAAACATATTTGATAAGGAAATTTTTTCTTTTTCGAAATTATATTTTTTTGTTATAAACTATCATCATTTATTTTTTTATAATGACAAACTAAGCGATAAAAAAATATAATATTATGTATGAAATATCATATACTCTTCTTCTCTTCTGACTTTCAATTTCATTTTAATTTTAAATGTTATTATATATAATTTTTAATTATTTATTTTTTCGCCTATTAAGAAGAAATATTAATTAATTGGTTTTACTATTAAACCAAATTAAATAATTTATATATATATATATATATTAAGTTAGTGCAAAAGAATTGTGATTTTTATCATTTTAAGTTTGGCGCTGATTTTTCTAGTTACCGTTATCTTTTGTTATAATCATGTGATACATTATTGTTAACAATTAAATTAGCACTACTGATTTCATCTTACATCTATTTTTTTCATTCTTCTGTATTGTTGAATATAACCTCTTAAATTAGTCGTAGAAAAAAGAAAATTCGCATGATTTTGCTGCATGAGTTTAAATTTGGATGTAAGGCAACAAAAACTTCTCGAAATATCAAATTTATTTCTGGTGAAAAGTCAATTAGTGAACGTACAGCTCAACACTGGTTCCAAAAAATTTATGATGAAACCGAAAGCCTTGATGATGGGAAAATTCGTCGGTTTCTCTCAGATATAGACAATAATAACTTAAAAACCATTATTACAACAGACAATAAGCCTAAAACAATTCGAAAGGTGGTAGAAGAACTCAATGTGAATCGTTTAACAGTTGTTTAACATTTGAGCTTAATCGGAAAAACAAAAAAGCTGGATAAATAAGTGCTGTATAGACTAAACGAACATCAGGCGATTCAGTGATATGAATCTGCTCTGCGCTTCTTTTGCATAACAAAAGTGATCCTTTTCTTGATTACACTATTACATGTGATGAAAAGTGGATTCTTTACAACAATCGGAAACGTTTATCAAAATGGTTAGACCGAGGAGAAGCATCAAGACAGTTTCTTAAACCGAAGTTTCATGAAAAGATGATTATGGCCACTGTTGGATGATCGACAAGTGGCATTATTCACTACAACTTCTTAAATCCTGGTGAAACAATAACATATTCACAGGAAATTAAAAAAATGCATGATAAGTTGCATCGTTTATGGCTAGCATTAGTCAATCGAAGAGGACCAATTCTTCTTCCCGTCAACTCCCGACCACACGTCTTACAGATGATTTTAAAAACATTAAATGGAATGGGTTATGAAACCCTACCACATTCACCTTATTTTCCAGGACTGTCTCCGACAGATTATCATTTTTAAAAAAACATTTGATTAATTTCCTACGAGGGAAGATTTTCAAAGGTCAAGTATCAGCTCAAAGCGATTTCTATAAATTCGTTAATTCCAGGACTCCAGAATTCTATCTTGTAGGAATAAACAAACTTGTTTCCCGTTGGGAGAAGTGTGTGCAGGTCAATGGTCTTTCTTTTGATTAATAAATATAATTTTTAATTGATATACGCATCTTTTTACTAGATAAGTAAAAACCGCAATTATTTTTGCACCAACTTAATATATAAATTTTAAATATCTATTTTCCATATCTTTTGTGATACAAGATATCTTTATTAGTATTATTTATCTATAACACCATTGTCTATTTTATCAGTATCAAATCATTTGAATTTTATTGACTCACAAGCGTTCCAAACCGTATTATCAAACATAAATCGAATCGTTTAGTTTAATTTATTCTCGTTTATAGTTCTTTTTTTCGTCAGTTCGAAATACGGCTCTGATGATAGAGCCACTACGACAGGCGTGTCTCGCGTGAGACTCCATCACCACTGCGACCAACACAACGGCAACAAACAATAATTGCACATTTCGTCAGTAATTACTCGTAATTTGAGCTAGCAGATAGCGATCGGTACGATCGATAGTTTAATTGCAGTCCGCACGACCCTCTTCTGCCCCTCAGTTCGAATCTCGTCAAATCAAAATATCATACACGTATTTAATATTCACAGACACGTACATAAACTCTTGACTCTTTATTATGTGTGTGGAAGAACGTATAGGTGGTTTAGAAGAGTATTTACTTGCCTTCAAATATTAACTTTTTACTTACTATGGATTTAATTTATTTGTCATATATATATATATATATAAATTAATATTTTTTTATAATCCCTAGTAATCCTTAACCTTATATCTTCCATATATGGTTTTAGATATTCCTTATACAATCTATATAAGAAACAAAATCTTTATATGTGTAACTTAGAATAGAAGGTTGCATTGAAAGCCGCTGTTGATGGCTCTAGGTGCGTATGCTGTAGCCAGTGACAGATGTATCTTATGTCATTTTGAAGTATGAACACTTTCTACTAAAATTCAGTCATCCGAATTCATCCTATGTTTACACAAGTGCTTTTCTATAGCCGAATTAAAATGGAACGTTATAAGTTGTTTTTCCGATATGTACTTCTACAATACTTTGATTTGAAAAAAAGTGCAGCTGAAACTCATCGTTTGCTTCCGAAAACTTATGAATAATCTGGCCCATCGGAAAGAGTATATAGAGATTGGTTTCGATGATTTAAAAGTGGTGTTTGTGACGTTCACGATAGACAACGGCCAGGTCAATCTAAAAAGTTCAAAAATCAACAATTGCAAGCTCGATTTAAAGAAAACCCTGCTCAAACACTCAAAGAATTGGCTCAACAGATTGAAGCCGATAAATCAATCATTTCATGACGTTCACAAGCTATGGAAAAGATCCAGAAAGAAGGGAGATGTCTGCTACATGAATTGACCGAAAATACCATCGCTAATCGTTTAAAATCTAGACTTCTTTGCTTGCATGGCATAAAAAGAAGAGTTTCTTGTTGCGTATCGTGACCAGCGATGAAAAATAAATCTAATTCGGGAACTTGAAACGCAAAAAATCATGTGTTGATCTTGGCCAAACATCAACGTCGACATCACAGCGAAACATCCATGGTCACAAAGCAATTCTCTCTATTTGGTGAGATCTGGAGGGTGTCGCGTTTTATGAGCTGTTGAAACCGAAGGAAACAATCACCACCAAACGTTATCCACAACAACTGGAGTGTTTGAATGATAATTTGATACAAAAACGACCATCAATTACATCAAATCTCCAAAAAGTGATTCTTCTCCATGATAACGCTCAGCTCCATGTTGCTATAACCGTGAAATAAACACTGATGGAGCTCGAATGGGAGGTCCTTCCACGCCCAGCGTATTCTTTGGACCTGCCTCAAACTATTACTATCTGTTTCGATTGATTGGACAACACGCTTTGGAAGATACAGATTTCCATAACTACGGAAAATTTGAAAATTGGGTTACTGAATGGATTGGCTCGAAAGATAGACCATTCTTTCGTCGTGGAATTCAACTTCTGTCAGAAAATTGTGAAAAACTCATAGATTTCGAGGCCAAATACTTTGATTAATATATTCACACATTTTGTTATTGAAATAAATGCTCAAAAATCACAAAAAGCAGCGGCTTTCACTGAAACTTCTTGATATATAACTTATATTAATCTTAAAAGGCTAATAAAGTGACTTTTTGTGATCCTTATATGGGGAAGAAGGACAAATTTTATAGATTCAACAACCACATATGGATGATAGTGATCCTCATCTTATACAAACCATATATGATTTGTATAAGATGAATTTATATATTCTTTTAAGGATTCATATAAGGTTGACGTTTACTAAAGATTGTATGGGAAAAAATCAAAAATTAACATAAAAACATGTTATTTCTAAATTATATAAATTTGGTAAGGAATTTAATTATGAAATATAAACGTCTTATAAAGGAGAGATGAATTGATAGATTGAGATTATAAATTTTCCTATAAGAATTGCAAATATGAAGTTAAATATATTTATAAAATAGATACTAGATATTCAATCATTAGCTCACGAGAAAAAAATTGAGTTAATTATTTTATTAGATCAGTCAAATCTTTTTGAGAAGGTCGTATGATAAATTTGATAAATAATAATGATTATACTATTTATTATTTTTTAAAAAAAACACCCAAATTTCAATTAAATACTAAATTCATTTTTTAAAAAATACATATTTAAAATGTTCTCCTTAAAAACACAAATTTCAGTATAACTTATAAAGTAAGTTATATTGATAATTATTTCTGGCTCTACAAAAAAGGAAGAGTTTTTCTTATCAATTTTTTTTCAATAATTGGTTATTAATCGTTTTTGATTATTGCTTAATCGTATTTAGATAGTAATGCTAGAAGAATATAATTGTCTGAAGAGAATAAGAAAAATAGATATTTTTATATCTTGAGAGCGACGGTACTGCTATCGAAATGTGCATGAGAAACAATCAAAAATGATCAATAATCAATTATAGGAAAAAGCTTGATAGTTTGTGAAGGACTGAACGTTTTATCTGTGACAATTCATTTAGCTACCAATTTATTTAGTGTCAATAACTGCACTTCGAATGTCTTCTTTATCTGATTAACACTTCTTAAGGCAATGAGCAGAATGTCCTTCAGATTGGATGAAAAACAGAAATAAATGATGCATAAGTGGCCGAGTATGCGACCAAAAGACTATTTTAAAAGATTCATCCACTAATTAAGCACTGGTGGACTTACATTGACTATGTTGAAAAATAATATAATTGTATAACCACATCGTAGAGACAAATTATTTTTTTTTTGTTAATATCTATTATAAAATGAAGAAGAATTGAGAAACGTTTGGTCATTGTAAACATGTACAACTAAATGGGAACTTGAAAGCAAGCCACATTGACATTCAGCAACTCAATATATTTACAAACTCTATTAAATTATATCAAGAACAATTGTTGTTTAAAGATATGCATATAGTCATTTATGCATATAAAAATTAGTGAATCACCTTTATATATATATATATATATATATATATATATATATATACATACATACATATGTTGTATATAAAATATAGTGCATTATACTTACTTGAATATATAATTGCTGAATGTGAGGTTACGTGGGTGTTTTGTATTGTTTGATAGCGTGACACGCAATTATTTAGCCATTTTGTATAAAGATAATTGTTGTTTTCTTCGTATCTGAAGATATTTAGAACTGTATATAAAAATACACATCGACCGTTGTTCGTTTGTGAGTGTATGTGTGTGTGTGTGTGTGTGTTTTCATGCGAGTCGACTTTTGAATAGAACGTTAAAATTAATCGTATCGTACTTTTGTGTTCTGATATATTTTTTTTATAATGTAACGTCGTATATAATTAAAATTGCAATAATAACAGCTTAATATTAGTCGTTAAGATTGGATTCGTTTTAATTATAATTATCCGAAACTATACAGATTTGGATAAGGATTTCTGCTTCAAAGTACTCGTTTCGTTTCACATATTCTTTAAATTAATTATTACATACGCTACAATTTATCGATATGTGTATGTATATATATATATATATATATATATATATATATATATATATATATAATCATATGTTTAAAACAGACTTGCTTAAATTAACTCGAATGAAGTTTAGGTAATTTTGATTGTACTGAGTCATGTAATATAACATTAAAAATGATTATTTCAGGTCAAACATTGTCAGTCAATCAAAAAATATAAATTCAATAGTTGTTATGTGTAATTGCAACATAACTGCTTTTCAGTTATAAATTTAATCGGGCTCTGCAAACCGTTAAATAATTTTATAATTATTTTTACCCTATATATATATATATATATATATATATATATATATATATATATATAATTATTTCCATATATAAATAATTATATATATATATATATATATATATATATAATTATTTCCATATATAAATAATTATTTTCAGAATTTCCTTTATTTCCAGAAAGTTCTATAATTTTGAATTCAGTTCATTTAATAAGAAATATAGTTCAGTTAAATGTATTTCTATATATTTTTTTATGATTATTTCAAACGATTACACTTACACTTTTAATACGAATTTATGAATTTTCTAAATTTATATATATATATATATATATATATATATATATATATATATATATATATTAGGTTATAACATATCAAGTTGCCGAATTTCAATCAGTCAGAGGTCGATTGCGATTGAGAAAGTTCAGCTATTTGGAATTGACTAAAGTACTGTACACTTCAATTGTTTTTAAATACGGAGTTATTGTTGTTATTTTTATTTTTTTATACCCTTTAACAGGATGGTATCCACAAAAGCTTTGCGTTTACTTTTTTATATAAGTTCAAGTCGGGACACAATGCAGCGGTAGCAAATAAAAATAGCAATGGAGCTTTCGGAGAAGGGTCGGCTAGCCAGAGAAAAGTTCAATTATGCTTCAAAAAATTTCGTTCCAGTAATATGTATCTCGACAATGAGCCTCAATGAAGGCCCAAAACCATTGTGAACGAAGAACATTTGAAAGCCATGGTGGAAGTAAATCCACATACAACAGCTAGAGCTCTCGCATGTGATTTAAGTGTTAATGTTATGACTGTTTGTCACCTCGCTGCAAAAGGAAAGGTGAAAAAGCTGGATAAGTGGATACCGCATGAATTGACAGATGGTCAGAAACTGAGACGCTTAGAGGTGTGGTTCTTCATTGATGATTCTGAATAATAAAACTTCATTTTTAAATTGAATCATTATTTGTGATAAAAAGTGGATCCTGTATGATAACAGAAAAATATCTGGACAATGGTTAAATCCAAATGAAGCTCAAGGATACGCGCCCAAGCTATCATTACACCAAAAAACAAACTTATGGTTACTGTTTCGTGGACAAATAAAGGAATAATCCATTATTCTTTTTTAAAACCAGGCGAAGCAATTACGGCAGATTTGTCGCGAAATCGACAATATGAATGAAAAATTAAAAACAAAACAGCCAATTCTAATCAATAGATATAGGCCAATATTATTGCAAGCGAATGCTCGACCACACATATCTCGAATCACAATTTCCAAATTAAATCCTTTCAATTATTAAATTTTACCGCATCCCTCGTATTCACCAGATCTTTCATCGACAGACTATCATCTTTTTCGCCACTTGGAATATTATTTAAGAAATAAAAAATTCCGAAACCAAACAGAAGTGATTCAAGGATTCGAAGACTTTATAAAGCTCTAAAAATGTCGAATATGAAGAAAATGTAGAATAAAAAAATCCAATTTCTCGTTGGAAAAAGACCATTGAAGCTGATGAAGCTTATTTTGATTAAATGTATTTTATTTTATTAAAAATATTGCATTTTAATTCAGACCTACAATTCCGCAATTTCATATGTTACACCCTAATATATATATATATATATATATATATATATATATATATATATATATATATATATATATATATACAAGAGGGCTTCGCCCCCTGTTCTTGCTCACTTGCGTGTACATGTAACCGTATGAAACAATAAACATATTTTTTTTACTGATGATATCTATATATTTATTATCAGATATAAAGCAACATAATTGTTATATATATATATATATAACATATATATATATATATATATATATATATATATATGACAAGCAATTATTTTTTGCAACCTTTTAATTTTTTGTGACTAAATACTATTTTATATAGAAGTATATATATATATATATATATATATACTTATACATACTTATGAGACAAGAGTGTCCTCTTCTAACATGTTTGGAACAATAGTGAATAAAGAAAGCATTTCAGTATTATTATACATATTAACACAACCATGATAATGGTTTGACCAATGTCTCATCTACCCCGTATACAAAATCGCGTTGACACCCCTCGACGTGGAGGGTTGTTGCGGGTCGCGGTGGGACGGCAAGTGTTTATATGACGTGTGCTAGTAGACGAGTCAGCAGTCTCATGTACATACACATGTATATACATATATATATATATATATATATATATATATATATATATATATATATATGAATGTATTTATATATGTGTACAGTAAACGGACCTCTTTAAGGATAATGATTAATGATCTACAATACCTTGGCGTGATCTATTGATTAGCTCGTTAGGGAGTTCAACATCCGACCATGCCGAATATTCGATACGTTCGCATATGATGTAAACGTGTCGACGATTTGGATGACACGAACAGATATATAATGAATTGAATGTATTTCTGTATGTATTTTGTATTTGATATCCCGTAGTGGTATTGTTAACGTGTGGAATAAAGAATAGATGGATGGATTCGGTCGACCGTAGTGTGGTATTTATCATAACTGATACTGGTACGTATGTAAGTACTTCGACTTGTGAAGAGGTTGTTATTCTTATGAATTTCGTGTCATATTTTTCGAAGACAATGAGACTCTGTTGTGAAATGTACGATTTTTTCCGTTAATGAATGTACGAATAACAGATTAGCAGTTATATCAAATTCTGATATTGATTTATTTACATCTACGTGAAACAGATTGATTGATCGATGATCGATAACGACTCTTAAAATAAAATAAATTATATTTAATACTAAATCTAATTTCTTTGTAAAATATATAATTTATTTTCAGATTATTCATAGTATTATTCGTTCAATTTATCTTGTGGTAATAGAATAGGAGTAAAATGATTTCAATCAATGTTTTTTAGTCACACTTAATTTATTTTTTTTTTCAATTAAGGAAATAAAATGATAAATTACTAATTAGTTGATTATATATTTGTTAATTTATAACGTAAAATATCTATTAACATTATTATTTACAATGTTATTATTTATACAAAATTTTTTTTTGTATTTCAGGTAATATTAAATTTTTAAACACTTAGTTTGTCATAAAAAAATAATTGATATTAGTTCATAATAAAAAAAAATAATTTCGAAAAATAATAAAATTGCTGATCAAATATGGTCAATAATTGATTACTGATTGTTTTATGAAATGTAAGAATTAATTCTGTGCCTTTAAATTAAATGAATTGGCAATCTTTGTGTTTTGATCATTTTTGATGCAAACACTGTTTATTCACAAGCTTAGACCTAATGCTTGATTTTGATTTATATTCTTCGGTCATGCACGATCTTAAATGAAGTGTTCTTAATACAAAATACTAATCGTTCGAACCAAGAAATTCGAGTCCCTCGCAATGATTTTGCTATTGTATCTGTTTTGGAAACAGACTTTGCTATTCTTTAATATATTATAGTAAATTAACAAATCATTATTTTATATATATCTGTGTATTTTTATATAAGTGGATTTTCATTTAAATAAACTCGATTTTAAAATGTTTATTTCTCTTATTCATTGTTGATTCGATTTTTGGCGACATTATTGTTTGGAAATTTTGAAAGTGATTTATACAATCAGCATCATTCCTAGTAATAAATTGTTCATTTAATAGATGTAAAAATTGATGGTGTGCCTTTAAATTGAATCACTCATAACTCTGTTTCAAATTATTTTCTTTAGACTTTTTAGAATTTTGAAGTCCCAACCTTAATATTTAAAAACACTATATATCTTGGACAAGCAGTTGACATAACCTCACAAAACAGTAGTGAACACGATGGTGTCCGAAAACCAGCATATTAGGCATTGCATACTGTTCGCATTCCAGTTGAAAAAAATACTGACCGAAATCGTGGAAATTATTGGTTCAGTTTTGGGAGAAGGTATTGCAACGCAGCAAACGTAAAAAATACTAAAACAGTAGAAGAGGTCTGAAAATCCATTACGACTTCATTGATTTAAAGCCACCATTTTTTTTCAACAAGGTATTCTTTAGTTACTCAGCAGATAGAGTAATAGTTATTCAAAATAATGAGGGATATTTTGAGAATTTAAATATATTACATTTTCCCATAAACAATCTTTTTCTATAAAAAAGTACCGAATTAATTTGTACATCTTATATAAATATATATATATATATATATATATATATATATATATATATATATGTATATATATATATATATATATATATATATATATATATATATAAGAAGGTAGAAGAACGGTAGAAAGATAGGAAAGGTAAGGAGGTAAATGTAGAAAGGTAAGAAGAGGAAAAAAGTAGTTATGTTTCCGGTTTCAAATTTATCTAGGAATGTGTACCTTCAAATAGATTTAATAAAATATTTTATATTTTCTATGTAAAAATGACATTTATAACATAGTTGATTAACTTTAAATAAACTATTTTAAAAACCACTAGTTAGTTTCACACTTTCAATGGATGTAAATAATAAATATGCAAAATTTGAAATGAAAATAGAGAGGAAGTAAGAATGGGAAACAGACAAAAATTGGACAAACGTTATAAATCAGTCTTCAAGCTTTCTCGTGTCTTAAAATTAAATTTATCAAATTTGATAAGTACAGATATGTTTATTTTTCGATTTAAAAATTTTTAGATTAAGAGATGTTAAAGATTTTTGAAGATAGATTTCATGTGTGTGAATTACAATTTTCAATCGAAATTCAAACGAAGATATTCGAAAAATAATTAAATTGTTCCAATATTACTTTGTTTTAATGTCTAGAAAGTATTTTAAAAACGAATTGTTCCTATTTTTTAAGAATATTCACTATTTTTACAAAATAAATCCTAAAGAATTGCTGACAAAGTATGTAGGAAAATTAAGAGGGTGAGACGTAGATGAAATGAAATAATATATTTACTGTTCAATAAATCTACTTGATTATTATAAATATTTTATTTTCCGTAGTCGAAGATGTCTTTTTTAATACGGAAACGCAGAACAAACAAGACAAACAAATTTGAAATTTAAATTTTAAAAACTTTAATAGGAAAATCATACTGAATTTGTTTATTCAATCACACATCGACCATCTTTTCTCTATGAACCGAATTTTTAATCTACGTGTTTAAATAAACAAGTCTCGCTGCTTACAGGAACTTAGAAATAATATTCAAGACAAAATATTAAATTTATCACAACGAATGTTCAAGAAACAGATGCAGAATACTTTGAATGGGGTTATGTTTCGTTAAACCAGTAATAACCATGAAAAAGATATCATTTTTCATTACAGTTTCATGGAATAAAGTTTATTATATAATTCGAATGTGGTAATTCTGTTCAGTATTTTAGATGTTATAAATAATCCGAATAAGGTGGTACCACATGGCCCACCTTGTAGTAACGTTTTATATATGCACATAGTTATCATATTTTGTTTTGTAAATTAGAATATTTGAAAGCAATATATGTCGAATTTAAACGATCTGGTATTGAAACAGTTTAAATGAAAGTGAGGAGATATAGATAAGTGTAAAAACATATATATATATATATATATATATATATATATATATATATATATATGTAGTTATAAATATGTAAAACATTATACCTACATCAAAGATGTATGAATGAAACTGTTATAGAAAAATTATGTATAAAAAGTTGATCTGACAAGACTTGTGCGTATAAAAAAATACATATAATTTATATTTTCATTGATCCCGTCGAAGGTATGTTTATAAAAATAAAACTTCTCAGATAGCACTGAGCCGTGATCTGGCATTATTGTGGCTTACCACTAATGATATTCAGTATCATCGTCGAGACCAACGTGCTCTCTCGAAACGATCTGGTCACACACACGAGCACAACACGCATATTTATATCGTTGTACGTTATTCTTTGTAATTTGAATATTTTCAAGCATCATTTCGGTATCGGCAAGTGACACGATTATTGAGACAATTGTATCTTATTATAGAACTTATAAATATGAGAATAGTTCAGTCGTTAGGTGTAGTTTCTATAAAACACATAAATGAATGTTTTTGTACGAATTAAAATATATTATTTGAAAGATTCTCCGTACACTGTTTTGTTACAACTGGAACAGGATGAATATGTTTCGGAAACCGTTTATGTTTTAGAAGGTTAATTATATGTTTAGAGCGACTGTAAAATTGTAATTGAAAAATCTGTTGATAAATCAAGAATTTGTAAAATTTATCAAAAGAAATGATAGAATTTATAAAGTATTTTATAGTTGACGGTTGGTAGAAAAATAATTACAGCTTATGGCTTTGAAATTCATTAATTTTTTTAATTTAAGTGATTTTAAGTGGTCCAAGACTATTGGATTTTTAATGCATAACTTTTATTTAAGCTCTTAAAGGATTGAAAAATTAAAGAAAAATAAAAATGATAGTAAAATTATACCACAATTTACATTTTGTCTAATGTTTCCATATACTTTAAAAACACTACTTATTATTTCATTTATATAGCTGAGTACCATCTATTAGTATCTAATCGCCATTTAAAGATTTATTAAGTGTGTAAAAAAATAATTGCTAATTATGACCTTCAAATTCATGTTAATTTTAAGCTTTTTTGATTTTCTTAGCTGTTTTAAATGGTACAGAACTGTAATATCACTAATGTCTAACTTTTGTGCAAGCTTTCGAATTGTTGTGTGTGGTTCTGATTCTAACGCCTTCAGTTAGTAGTAATGAACTGAACAAGGGTGGAAACGACCTTTTTCATCTTCAAGTCTCTCGTACTCAACACAAACTTTTTGGACCATCATTGCGCTATACGTTTCTTAACAGTACCCACGCCAAAAGAATTGTTTAGTTTACAACCTGTTTCTGCTGCTATACCACCCGTTTTAAACTCATCGAAAAACGCTCTCATTTGCTTCTCCATCTATAATTCAATAACTCAATTTAAAGTAAAATTAATAATAAAACTAAAGTCGATATTACCAAAATACAAATCGAAAAATGTTTTATAAAATGATACTAACATGAACACAATGAACTTTCATTGAAAAAATTAACCTTAGAATTCAGAAAACAAAATCTGCAATTATTTTCCTAGAAACCTAATACTATTTTAAAGATTTTTTAAATAAATATTTATACAATTATTTATAAAATTTAAACAATTTAGAAATGAGAGTGACTACAAACAGGCATAATTTGAATTAACATTTATTATAAGAAATTATATAAGTATCTACAAATTTTAGTAACGACCATATAATTTCAATCTTACAAAGAAAACTATGAAGGAGTGTAGCGTTAAAATAAAGAAAAGAAAAATCTAATTTAATTGAATTAAGAAGCTTTATAGTAATCAGCAGTAGCATATAAGTTGTGAATAATATTTATAAAACTCAGGATATCTAGCAGATAGAAAAAAGATGCTTGTTCCTTTTTAGATATTATAAATATGAAAACTTGATTAAAGTACTAGGATAGATTAATTAAAAAAAGACATTTCGACTTTTAAATAAGTCAATGGATAATCAGTTTTGGGAGGGTTTCATAAAAAAAATGTTTTTTTTCATTTTACATAGATAATTATAAAATGTTATAATTATAAAATTATAGCAAATAACCGTAGAATAGATGAAGATAAATTGTTTTTTTGTGCTAAATAGTGAAGCAAAATAAAGAACAATAATTAAGAACAGTAAAACAATACGAATAACATTTTAATAAATTTGATCAGAAAAGAATTACAAGAATTTTTTGTTGAGTAACAAATTGTTTTTCAATTTAATCATATTTTACTTATATTTCAAAACATCAGCGATAAAGGGCTGATTCCTTAACAGTACCCACTCCAAAAGCATCGTTTAGTTTACGAGCAGTTTCTACTCCTTCACCACCCGTTTTAAACTCGTACAAAAAATGCTCTTATTTTTTTTATATTTAATTCAATAGCCCAATTTGAAGCAAAACTATTAATAAAACCAAAGTCGATACTACCAAAATACAGACCGAAAAATGCTCTTTAAAATAATATTAACATGAACACAATGAAATGACACTTTCATTGAAAAAAATTCAGGTTAGTATTCAGAAAACAAATACCGCAATTAATTTCCTACCAACCTAATATATGAATAACTATTATTCTTGTACTCATAACTAAGAACAAATCATTTCCGTAAAATAAATGACAATACATATTAGTCTCGTCATATATTTGTGTCTTTGTTGTTTCCACCTTATGCTTTCTCACGCATCTCTTTCAGTCGATTTTATGTATCTATAATAATTTAATACACATTTTTCTTTACGTTGATTAATTATTTTTATAATATGAACATGTTGAATACTCCTGGACTATAATAACAATGTCTGCGTGTATATTTCACACATTATTTTTGCTATGTGTATAATATTATTATTTAATAAAATATCGCCTTGCAATCTAATAAAATAAGAAAGAAAATTAAACAATTTATTCACGACGTGCCGTCACGCTTCTGTAACTTCTTTAGATATTCAACAATTAACACAATCAAAACAACATATTTTCTTATATACAGAAAGATTACATTTTAACAGGGCATACATATATATATATATATATATATATATATATATATATATATATATATATACCCAATTTATTCAGTAATATTTAAACTATAATGAAAAACAATTTTGATATAATGAATTTTGAATACAAAAAAAATATAATACTAATAATTATAGAATATTGAAAAGTTTCTTCAATAATCATGAAGATAAAACATTTATCCATTATTTATATATATATATATATATCCATTGTCATTTTACAATCGAATAATTATATAATACACTTCATGTTTAATATAAGTAGTGGAAGTGTTACCTACTTTTTTCTCGACACAATCGACTTTTTTCTTGTTTTATTGACAAGAAGTGTATATAATATTTCAATTCAAAAAATAATATATCGTTTGAATATTTGTTTTTAAAATATTGATACTTTGTATGAGATTATGTCAACTGTTTGGCCAAGATGTATAGTGCTTTTACTTGTTAAGCTTGTCATTTTAAAATCCTAAAACGATGAAAAAATATTTTAATTTAAAACATAGTTATGATTGATTCAATTTAAAGGCACAAAATTAATTTTTACATCTAGTAATGTTTTCATAATACAATCTTAGTTTTCATTCATGTACATTTTTTAATTTCATTTATTGTTACAATTATTTTTTAAAAATTTCATGAAAACTTCCTAGTTTTTATTTAGATTAACATCATTATAAGAATTAAATACATGCAGCATTTAAAACTATTTTTTAAATAAATGTTATATAAATTACATAAATAATTTGTTCAATTTTGAGAATTATTTTTTAATGTCATAGGTGGATTAAACTCAATCAAATTCACAATAAGATTTTTGGTATAGTATTACAAGATGAAATTCGAATTAGATTTCCGATTAATACATTCAGTACTGATGAATTTATTTTTTAACTGGTAATATTTTCTGCTTAAAAGGTATGATATTGGGAAACAACACGTCATAACATATATATATATATATATATATATATATATATATATATATATATATATATATATATATATATATATATATTTATATATATATAAGTTAACACTTTTGTGTTAGTAAAATTCTTCTTATTATTATTATGATGAAGCTAGGAACAATTTCATGTTGGTTTGTCTCTCACCGGAGCCTGGTCAATGACGATTTCCAGCACTATGCCCATCTCTTGGGTGGTCGTCCAGGTAATTATTTCCTGAATGTCGTCCATTTTTACTAACCCAGACAAGTCGCTCTTCTCCCATCCTATCTACATAGTTCTTCTTGTTCCGAGGAATATTGTAATTTCTACGAGCATTATTCTGTTTTTGCAGAAGTCAGAGTGCTAAATTTCCTTTTCAACCTACTTCCTTTATCCGGGTTTAAGACCGGCAACAATTGAATAGGACTACTCAATCCATCTGATATAATTGTAGGCGGAGTTGTTAGCAATATTGATTAAATAAATTGAAGATCACAGTAAAAATTATGTATTACATTGATAAAAATGACACTTAAAATGTTAATTAATTAGATGAAAATGTATTCACATTAAGAATAAAAATTGATGATTTCAAAGAGAAATAATTGAAATTATATTACGATTTAAAAGTAATTCATAAATACGGTTGAAGTTTTCATAAAATCACAAACATGGTGTTTGTAAGTTCAGCTATTCTAAAAGACAAAGTCCGGTTTCATTAATATTATAAATCATATTCAAAATAATCATTTTGACTATACATCTGTTAAAGGATGAATAATAATTTAAACTCCTTTCAAAACATACAACTGTTAATTTCTCTTCAGATTTTACTTTTTACTTTGAGCCAATCCATTCAGTAACCCAAATTTCGACTTCTCCGTAGTAATGGAAATGTGTATATTCCAAAGTGTGTTGTCTAATCGATCGGAACAGATAGTAATCGCTTGGAGCCTGGTTCGGATAATACATTGGGTGTGGAGGAACCTCTCATTCGAGCTCCATCAGTGTTTGTTTCACGGCTATAGCAACATGCGCCCGAGCGTTATCATGGACAAGAATCACTTTTCGGCGATTTATGGTCGTTTTTGCATCAAATTATCACTCAAATGCTCTAATTATTGTCGATAACGTTCGGTGGTAATTGTTTTATTCGGTTTCAACACCTTAAAATACACGACACCCTCCATATCCCACCAAATAGAGAGCATTGATTTGTGTCCGTGGATGTTTCACTTTGGTGTCGACGTTGATGGTAAGCCAGGAACAACACATGATCTATTGCGTTTCAGTTACCGAAATAGATCTATTTTTCATTGCTGGTTACGATACGTCACAAGAAAATCTTATTTTTATGCCTTGCAAGCAAATAAATCAAGATGTTTAAGAGATTAGCAACGCCATTTTAGGTCAATTCATGTAAGAGCTATCTTCTTTTTTCTGGATCTTTTCCATGGCTTGTAAGCGTCTTGAAATGGCTGATTTAACGACTTCGAGATGTTGAAGCAATTCTTTGAGTGTGTGAGCAGAATTTTCTTCAAATATAGCTTGCAGTTATTTATCTTCGAACTTTGACCTGACCGGTGTTCGTCGTGAACGTCACAATCACCACTTTTGAATCGTCTAAACCAATCTCTACATACTGTTTCCGATAGAGCAGATTCACCATAACTTTTTTCAAGCAATCGATGTGCTTCAGCTGCACTTTTTTTTTAAATCAGAGTAGTGTAGAAGTACACATCGGAGAAACAACTTATCGTCTTCCATTTTAATTCGGTTATGGAAAAGCACTTGTGTAAAAAAGGATGGCGTCTCATGACTGAATTTTAGTGGAAAATGTTCACACTTCAAAATGATATAAGAGACATCTGTCACAGCATACGCACCTAGAGCCATCTATATGTGAACAGCATCTTTCAATGCAACTTGCTAATACAAGATATTCCATTTACTGCTGGGCTTGAACTCGTTTCACAGATACATTTCAGGATATTTATTATCTCGCCTCGTACATATTAATTTTTTAATACTCCTATCATCTTCAACATTTAACCGGAGTGTAATCTTTCCATCCGATCCATCGTTCGACACATGCACCGCCGTTTATATCTGTCAAACAACACTTTTCCGTACATTAATAATTATCCGCATGGGACGTAAATCAATTAATTTGTACACATGACGTTGGAGGAACGCCGAGCCGTCCGTTAACTGACGATAATTATTCATTGTTTATATAATTCGGCGCAACGGTCGAAAATACGTCACTCCTCCGCCGTTCGTTCAGGCGTATCGATGGAACAACAATATCAAACGCGGCCAATGCACGACGACGCCGTGTTTCGTACACACGAATTTTTATAATAATTTCAGAAATTACTCATCCAAATTAAAAAACAATTGAGCGGCACGGAACCGTGAACGGGAAACCGCAACGATTGACATTAAGTAAGAAAATAATTACGTTTGTGAACGAGAATGGAGAAAAATAAAACGATGCGACGTAAATTATATTCCGAAACCGTACTGTTATTTTCATTCCGATGGAGTCAAGCACTCTTATGTGTAGCATCGACCTAACGCTATATAATTTCATTATAAATAAATTACGAATTAGAAATACATTTTGAATGTATAACAAATTAGCCGGCGATTGAAAACGAATTGTAAAAGGAGTACGTGTACGGATTTTTATATGTCTGAGTTTATATTTATAGCCGATTTTTGATTCGATCGTTTCAAATGTGATTCATTTCATTCTGTTATTGTTATTCTTATTCAACATGAAACAGGGATCGACTGTTTGACGTTCGGCTGATTTCTCTCGCTCGCTCGAATTATACAAATCCAATATCTTATTACGGTTTTAATTTTGTAGACTTCCGAATATTTCTCAACTGTAATAAAGTTTCTTAATAGTTTCAATCATAAAATGTATCTTATTCAATCAACGAACAATGCTCGGTTATGCAGTATTTCAAAATTTAATTCATTTATGTTATTTTATGAAGAAACACTGGAGATGCTGAACATTATTTGATTGAAGATAAATGAAAAAATAAAGAATTTCATTTCAATTATTGTATTTTTAAAAATCAAGACTATAAAATCTAGCAGTTTTTCTTTCTGGTATTTATTCGGAGGTTGCATGGAAATCCGCTGTTTTTTGTGTTTTTTGAGCATTTATCTCAATAACAAAATATGTGAATATATTAATCAAAGTATTTGCCCTCGGAAGATATGACTTTTTCCCACTTTTTCGGCGAAAGTTGGATTCCTCGACGAAAGAATGGTCTGTCTTTTGAGCCAAACCATTCAGCAACACAATTTTTGATTACTCCGTAGTTATGGAAATGTGTATCTTCCAAAACGTGTTGAACAGATGGCAATCGCCATGAAGTCAGGTGCAGAGAATACACTGGGTGCGGTAGAACCTCCTATTCGAGCTCCATCAGCGTTTATTTCACGGCAATAGTTACATGGATCCGAGTGTTATCATGAAGAAGAATCACTTTTCGGCGATTTATGGTCGTTTTTAAGTCAAATTATCATTAAAACACTCCAATTGTTGTCAATACCCTCATCATATCATCTGGACCATAAAGTTTCCACATTTTTTTCATTGTAGAGTTGTAGTGTTGTTACTCTGTTGAAAGTCGCAAAGCAAAATATCCCTAAAATGCTCTTTTGACACTTCCATAACCACAAGTATTTTTTAATGTAAATTTGTGTGAACACTGTTAATCTTCTACAATAAGACTGAGAACCCATTATATGTAATTGAGCAGCACATGCATTTAATACGTTATTGCAATAATTGTAAAATATTGCATCATACATTTTCACCTATATGAAAATACAGCATTACTTATGTAATGACCCAATATCTGTTTGACCCTTTTTCACCATCACTGATAATTATTTCAATATACAATAAGTCTTTTTAATAGAAAAAATTAAATATTTCTGTCTACTATGTTAGCACTCTTTTGATAGTTCAAAAAAACAATCAGTACTTTCAGATAATTTGGAGAACATATATTAAATTAATGATGATTGTAAAAAGAATATTAAATTAATTTTTTCTAGTGACCATAAATAATAATGAATATGTGAATAAAAATAATAATTTATCTTCAAAGTACATATAATATGTAATGCAAAATAACTTACAGATTTCAAATATAGAGGATTCAATTTAGGTTTCCACATGAAAGTATTAAAAAAGTTGCAAAAATTAAAAGTGACATAATTTTTTTTAATATTTTCAAGTGGAAGCCCAAATTGAATCAGCTTATACAAAGAGAATTTAAAATGCGTATCTTTATGTTAATATATAATAAATGTAAATATAGTCGTCTACTACATATTTGAATAAGAAATGTATTTTTAAAAATTGTTTGTTTTTTCAAAATTTGAATTAGATGAAAACATTTTTTTATTTAAATCGGTATTTAAATGACCGATAAAAATAAAGCGATTCATATTTATCCGATACTATTCCACATTTTATTGTTATAAGTGAAATGACCGATTTTGAAGCTTGTAAAGTTGGTTATCTTTTGATGAATTGAAATTGACAGCAAAGTTTACTTGTTCTATAACAAATTAAATCGTAAAACTAATCTTTGATAACTTTCTTCTTATTTTGTCAATGAATTAAGATTGAAGAAAGTCATAATAAATTAAAGTCGATACTGGATTACAGCAGAATTCATGTGATTTTTTAATATGGATTAAAATTATCCTATAATTCTATTAAAGTTTCTCGCTTATTATTTAGTATAAAAAATAATTCTGTGCCTTTATCAATCTTTATTTTGTTTTAAATTAAAATATTTTCTATTCGTTTTAGTCTCTTAAAATACCAACCTCTTAACATTTGAAAACATTATATATCTTTGCCAAGCAATAATCAAACCTCATAAAACAGTAGTGAACACGATGGCGTCTGAAAAGCAGCATATTATGCATTGAATACTTTTAGCATTCCAGTTGAAGAAAAAATACTTTCAAAGCCGGAGGAATGATTTATTCCGCCTTAGGGGAAGGTTTCATGATGTATAAAATATGCAAAAAAATGTTAAAACAGTGAAAAAGGTCAAAATTTTGACTTCATCGACTGAAAGCTGTCATCTTTTTTCGATAAGACATTAGTTAGTCACCAGACAGGTGAAGTAAAGTTAAATAAAACAATTGTGGATATTTTGGGATTGAAATTTATTCCATTTTCTTAAAAAAAGGCACATAATTAATTTGTACAGCTAATAATTATAACTAAATTGTATTTCTATTAATATTTCCCTTATTAATACAGCCTGTGAACCGATAATAAGAAGATGGTTTCAAAAATTTTGATCGAAAGATTAGAATTGTTTAATTTAATCATGGAGTCGTCCCAAAAAGAAATAAAAAATTATAAACTAAAAGTTTTTATTGATATTATATAAGATAAATTTTTTGTAAGAAAAAAATTCATCCATCAATATATATATATATATATATATATATATATATATATATATATATATATATATATATATAGTTGGATAAAATCTTTTCTTACACAAACCACAAAAAAAAACAGATTTTTCTGTATCTCTACTCTTTGCAGATAATGGCATTGCCATAAGCGACAATTAAAAATAATCCATAATAAATAATTGATTATTTATGACCAGAATGTTTGTGGTTTATAGGGTGAGAAAAAAGAAATCATTTGTGAAAAAAAATATTGGTTTATTTGAATTACTTGTCTAGGTGCACACCGTCTTTTCTAATCAATCGATTTTCTGTCTTCTATTACTAATTTCAGTACATGTGCTATCCTTAGATAGATTTAGATCAAAGTAGATGAATATGATACACACACTGTTACTTTTAATAAAAGATTAAAAACTGAAATGATGTAAAATAAAGAAGAATGTTAAGATAATGAGATTACAGATATAAAAACAAACAATGAAAACTATATTTTACATAAAGTTTTAATAATTCTGAAATGCGAACAGTGTTGTTTCGTATTGAAGATGTAATTTCTATCTAATTGCTATTAATTTTCATTATATATATTTTAAACAATACACAGTAGTTTAGAGTGAAATGATTATATATACTATCCATAAATTATAAGTTAAGGATTGTAAACATTTTTTTTAAAAAAAATAATATAAAATAATAATACACTATTAGAGAATCAACGAATAATACAAAAATATACACATGAAATCTACCTGCAATGTGACAATAGTGTTTAGTGTATCAATCAAAACCGTATTCATTGTTTCTCTACGTATCGTTAACTATAAAGATTGATAAGCGTGTCTGTAATGTTCATATAAAGGTACACATAAACTACTCATACATAAATATTTATTTTACCAAACGTATTCATTCAACTAACTGAATATGATTTGAATGACGTTGCCTTTATGTTGTTCTTTGAATTAAACCTGGAAAAAATGTACATTATAATATAACATTCTGTATTCGTTCAGAACTCGTAACTGTATTTTTATACATAAAGTATTTCATTAATTGTATCACTGTTTATAGGAGGTGGCTAGAAATACTTGTCAGTTTCAATGAAAGTGCATGCAAAATATTTAGTGTTTTCTTCGGAATTAGCAAAAAGATATATGGTACAAATTATTGTAAATTGGAAAAAGGGTTTTATTCAGTAGAGCATGTAACAATTCACAAAAAATTAGATTTTCTAATTGAAGCAAAACTCTATTAGTGAAATTCTAAATCTAGGAATTAATTTTCTGCCTTTGAATTGAATCGACGATTGACTATGTTTTAAAATCAGATATTTTCTCCTCATTTTAGGATTTTCAAGAGGCAATTTTCACATTCAAAACATATAATATCCTGGTCAAGCAGTTGGCATAACCTCACAAAACAGTAGTGAACATAATCGTGTCCGAAAAGCAGCATATTAAGCATTGCATACTTTTCGCAGTCCAGTCGAAAAAAAATGCTGGATCGTATGAATGAAAGTTGTGGTGACGCATAAAACATGCAAACAGGTCTGAAAATCCATTAGGACGCCATTGACTCAAAACTGTCATCTTTTTTTAGACTAGAGATTCATCAGTTACCCGGTAGTTCGAGCAAATTTATACAAAATAATGGTGAATATTTGGAGTATTGAAATGTTTTCTATTTTTTTGTAAATAAACATGTATTTTCTATAAAAATGCACCGAATTATTTTTTAAATCTAATAGATGTAAAAACTAGTATTGACGAATATAGTGAAATAGACAGTGGTCGGATAAATAGTACAATATTTTAATTGAATTAATGATATCCACAGAGACTAATAATATCATATATAAGTTCATATATTTTTAAAAAACATGAAAACAATCGAAAATGATTTACAATCAATTATTGAACATTTTTGATCAATGCAAATTGTGGGTCATGGGAGAGAGAAAGATTGATTTGTGGAAGTGAATTCAACCACAATGCCAAGAAGCATTTTGTAAATATATATTTCATTGTATTAATTGAAAAGTTAATAAAATGTTATTATTTTTCATTATTTTGAATTTTATTATATTTATATTAAAATAGAAAAACAATTATTTTCTACTTTACTTGAAAATGTCATGTTTAAGATACTGATTCATTTCTTATAATAAATATTTTATAATATAAAGTTTATTGTTTATTTTATTCGTTCAAACGATTAACAAGTATTTACAGAATATATAAATGAATAAACTATATGTAATATATTAAATATTATATTGCTGTATATATTTTACGGTTTGATTTCTATTAAATGATTATTTGTAATTGATTTTTGAATGGTAATTTATTTCTTTCAATTACATATAATTATTCAATTTATTATAAATTACTTTAAGTATAATTAATTATGTATATTCATATAAATACACACATATGTATATATATATATATATATATATATATATATATATATATGAACATATAAATATTCGGATTTCATTCGATGAAAACAAAAATCTGTGCAAAAAATAATTTAATTCGGTTTAAGCCCACGATTCCCTTTGTGTATAAAATATACATGTATAAAAGTGTGAACATTTATTTATTTCTTAGTAACAGTTCTCAGAACTCTGGCGAATCGAAATAACTACTATAACGATATATTCAGGTATTTTATAAATTCGAATCCAATCCTACAATGTGTCATTTTTTATCACGAGAGCAGATATTGTTTATAACCGTTTATTAATATCAGTTTAAGTGACTTTTTAAGTGTCTTAATATAAGATTAGTAATTTTTTGTCTTCATATATATATATATATATATATATATATATATATATATAGCAAATATGTATATTTTTTTTATTATCCTTCAAATTTGTCTTAATCAAGTGATACATTTTGCAATCTATTTACAATAAATTTTCGTATATCTTTGTTCTACACACTATTTCTTTTTTTTTTGCAAAATTTCCTGTAATTCTAGATTCTCTTTTGAGACTTTAGATCATCAATTTAATAGTTTGATTGTAAAATAATGTTTTTTCTTTTGTTGAATTTCAACCTTATTTTTTTTCAATGAAAGTGCCATTTCATCCTGTTTATGTTAACATCATTTCAAAATGCATTTTCGGACTGTATTATTGTCACATCGACTTTGATTCTATTATTAATTTTGTTTCGAACTGAACTTATGAATAAAAATGAAAAAAAATCAAATAAGAGTAATTTTATGTACGATTTCAGAACGGATATTAAAGCAGCAGAATATGCTTGTAAACTAAACGATGATTTTAGTGTGGTTACTGTTAAGGAACGTATCATGCATTGGTGGTTACAAACATTTCATGTTGGGGATGAGAGCCTTGAAGACGAAGAAGGTCATGGGCGTCCTTCAGTTAATAACGACCAGCTGAAGGACTTAGTTGAATCAAAATTGCAAACAATTCTAGAACTAACACAAAAATTAGACGTTAGTCATTCAACATTTCTGGACCATTTAAAATAGCTAGAAAATCAAAAAAGAAAAAATGTATATGAATTTAAAGGTCATAAACCGCAATTATTTTTCTACCAATCTAATATTTATTATATTCTCTTCTTAGCATATTTCAATTATTTTATTATTATTATTTTTATAATATTTATATGTTTCGGTAAAAAATCTGTTATTCTTCTATCTTGTTGTTAATCGAAATGTGTATTTTTGTATGATGATTATTTATGTTATTCACAATGAATGTTTACTGTCCAGAGGTAAAGCGTTACAAAACTAAAACTATGAAGATGTGTACAGAAGTAAAACTCTCAAATAAAAAGGATTTTAGATTATTAAAGGATCAGTAGAATACATTCAGTAAATATATTTCTCTTTAAACAAATTAAAACTTCTTGTTAAGTACACAAACCTTTTTTCCAATGAACTCTAATCACTTTTCTTCTTCATTCTTAAAATTCCTTAAATAATAATCTACCTTTATTACTAACAATGTGTTAATTTTTTTATTTCAGTTCATCTCATTACAATATTTTTCTAAATTTTTAAAGCTTTACTTTAATTTTCCCGTTGTTTATATTCAAATCTCAACTCAAAATTCTTAAAAATAAATTATTTCTACATAAGCATGTACAAAACTAATGTTCTCGAGTTAAAAAAAAACCTTAGAGTTCTTAACAGACAAAAAAATAAATAGTAAAAATATTTTAATCTATTTTTGATTTTTTCAAATTACATCAATGTCTTGAAATGGTTTAAAAAAAATTTTACATAAAAGTTTCTAAAAAAATTGATATCTTCAAGAAAACTCACTGTTATCAACACTACTGTTTGATATTTATTTTGATTTCAGTGTTGGTTTGTCCTCTAAAATTTGTATAACTTTTTAGTTTACTACTTCTTATTTTGCATTCGTTTATTATTTGCTTTTCAATTTTTTAACTCTGATAAATAACTGTTATTATCTTCAGAATATTAATCTATTAATACATGTTTATATAAACAAAAGAGTTCAAAAAATTACTCAAGTAAGAATTTCAGAAAAAATAAATCCAACATTGATTTTAAAAAATAATTGTCTCGAATTTACTCTAACTCATACTTGTATTTTTATAACAATTTCATTCTTAATTATCTATATTATTAATTATATTTTTACTAAAAATTATATCAAATAGATTCTCAATTCTGTATAAATATAGAAAATAGTTTATTATGAAAAATGATAGGGTTGATTATTATTATTATAAATAATTTTTTTTTTTGCAATTTCAGTATTAAATGAAATCACTTTGTAGTATTTTAATGCAACTATACTTATCTAAAAATGGAAATATTCTAAAAATATTTTTCATAATAAATTACATTCTTTTAATTAATTAAAAAAAGTGTTTCAGTGCTGTGATTCCAAACCTACGTACGAATAAGATACAATCAGATTTGTTTACAAGTTCATCGAAAATTACTTCTTATTACCTGTCTACAACGAACCGAACACAATAAATATGCAATAAACCGTACACAACGTATGGAAATGGACAAAGGAAGATGAAAAAAATGCATAGTTTTAAGAAAGAAACGTTATCTAGATCTGAGAGTGGCGTGGCACGCATTAACAAACGTCCTAGCAGTATTTAAAGAATTTCGCCCGTGTGATTCGAAGACAATGAGTGGAATGCGGCTGATTAAGCCGGGCCCCGTGTCAGGGCCACGCGGCGCAGCCGATGCTCGTATAAATACTCATAATTTCTCTCGGTATGGTGTTTAAAATCAGTCGACCGGCCGCACGTCCTGTGACCACACGCCAATCACGGGAAGTGTTCACATGATTGGTCGACTGAAATGTCATACATAACGTGGATATTTTAGAAAAGTTTGAGATTATGTCCGCAGATAAGGCGACGATCGTAAAATTGTACACTGTTTTTATAAAGACGTCGATTGTATCGTTTTGAATTACTCGTTAAGTCTTAAATATCAAGTAAATGTCCGCTTCTTAGTGTGGAATTGTTCCTTGAGATTAAAATATATATAAAAAACACGTATTTTTATTTTTGTCGTTTTAATAGACTTCATGTATAAAAAATTAAATGTTTTAAACCAGTCTTAGAAACATAAATCATTTCATTATTTTATAATAATAATAAAAATCTAATTATGATTTTAATAGCACTACTGCACTATACCATTTATTTGGTTTGCATAAAGAAACACTAGTATTAGTAGAGCCCAATATAAAACTATTTTAGTGTAGATAACTTAATAACATTCTACAAAACTACTAACATCGTGTAGTCCTGTACTGTGATACCGCTTATTTTATCACATCATGACCATTATGTTTACAAATAAAGCTCATAAGATTAAAAGAAACTACCATTTAAATTACATAGACCATCAAATATTCAATTTACTATATAGTAAAAAGTGTGAATTTAATTTGTAAACCAGTCATGGACAGATGCATAAGAATATTCGCGAGGTACATGAAATAAACAGTCATTCCAATCAAAGTAAATCATATTCGATACGAATAATTTTCTATACATTTTATTTAATTGAAAATTTAAAATAAGATGCCGTACACAGAGATTTGTATCCGAGGGTGAGTTGAATGAAATTCTAAATTATTTTCTTTTTCATTGTGTACTACAAGAAAGTGTTATGTAATTGTATTATTTTTAACATAGTCTCTGTTGTGTTCAATGTAAGTCCTCCAGTGCTGAACTTGGGCATTGGTTTCATCTAAAAAAAGTATTTTGGTTGTAAACGTAGAGATTCATGCACTAAAGTAGGAAACAGAATGACTGGAAACTGAACCACTTAGTATAGAAAATAGAATGACTTTCTAATAAGAAGTGAGACTGGAAATGAAACCTGTGTATATATATATATATATATATACATATACCTGGGTATATATATACTATCACTTGAGTACTTCTACAACCAGTCAGAAACTACTAGAGCGAGCTAGGAGTAGTGTTTAAAACCAAACCATTAAAACCAAAAAAAGTAACCCACGCAACTACATACAGAAAATGTGATTCTGTCTCTTTTCTATCAGAAACATGGTCCAATTATTGATCACTACTAGTATCTAGGAAAAAGATCAACACCATTAACAAAAAGAATCAAAAAGATCAACTCTCCTTAGGAATCATCTTCAATCAGCAATCAATCAAATCAAACCGAGGAGGACTACTGAGTACTAGCTTCTTGGTGCAACAGGACAACGTTCCAACTGTGGCGACCATCAAAGATCCGTAGTTCGAGTGTCTTCTTCATAGACACATTTCGTTCCAAGTGATTACTATCTCTTTGAACAAATCAAAGAGGCAATAGGTGGAAAGATTTTCAGCTCGGATGAAGCAGTGTAGCAGGTGATACATGAGTCGTTATATACGCTACCAAAAAATCTTTTTTTACAGGAATCCAGGCACAGTTTAAGCGATGAAAGCTCAGATTGAACACAATAGAGACTATGTTGAAAAATAATATAATTGAATGACACCTACTTGCAATACACCATGAACATTTAATAATTGAAGTTTTCTTTTGACTTTCTCTTATATATATATATATATATATATATATATATATATATATATATATATATATATATGATTTTACAATTTATTTAAGCCGCTATTTTGACTTTCCGCCATTTTTGACAGTTATTATGTGATACTTCATCAGTGTAGAAGTGGGAAATTCGTTATGGACCGTTTTATGGGATCGTAACTTCTGTAATTTCATCCTACTCAGATTAACTGTTAACTTAATTTTTATCAGAAAATCATTATGTGTGATGAAGTCCATTTGGACCTCAGTATTTTTGTTAATAATCAAAATTCCCGGTATTGGGGTAGTGAAAAGCCTAGGTTAATTCATGAACAACCGTTTCATCCTCATGAAGTGACAGTGTGATGTGGAATTTGTTCAGGAGGTGTAATTCGAAATTCTTTTTTGATACGGATAATGCTGTGACGACGAATTGTAATAGGTACCGTGACATGATCAACAACATTTTATTATATCAAACGAACGATTTGTGCTAGAGAAACATGTTTTTCGAACAAGATGGGGCTACATGTCACGCAACACGACACACAGCAATGTTAAAGATGATGTTTCCATGTCAGTTAATTTGCAGGAACGGTTACATTGATTGGCCACCAAGATCACCTGATCTAACAGTGCCGACTTTTTTCTGTGGGTCTATCAGAAGGGACATATCTATTCCAATAAGCCAGAGACTGGTGAACAGCTCAAACACAATATCAGATGAGCTGTAAATGGAATATTGCCTGAAATGTGAGAAAATCCAATAAAAAATGCTATCGTAAGTGCTCTCATATGTGCCTCAACAGGAGGGGGTCATTTGGAAGAAATTAAATTCCATTAAAAATCGCAAGATCCAAAAAAAGTATTTACTGAATATTATCGAATGTTCTTTATTTATTGTGAAACTAATTTCAATTTAAAGTTGTAAATGGACACCTTGTAGATATATATATATATATATATATATATATATATATATATATATGCAATTTTTACAACTTATCTAACCAATTCATACATTTATTTAATTAATTATCCAGAATATTAAATAAGCTTTAACAAGATTAAAAAAGATATAAAACAGAAGAAGAAAGTCTTTCTATTCAAGAATAACTATAAAAATATTCATATTAAAATAGCCAAACAGTAAAAATGTATACTATATTATTATTAGACTAAAAAAGTACTTTGATAGTCTACTAGATTGACAAATAATACTACTAATATATCAGCAGCAGCAGCAATCTCTGTTAATCCACTGCTGGACAAAGGCCTCTTTCATGATATTTCATTTTGTACGAATAAAACTAATAGTACATATACATTGTGTGTATACATAATATATATATATATATATATATATATATATATATATATATATATATATATATATAAGAGAATAATAAACTAAAATTTATGAAATACATAAAATTTATATCCTTAAATGAATCATTATAATAACATTTATTATATCCTGAAATGAACGGTAGAATTTTCTAAATAAAAATGAAAAAAACATTATCAATAAATATTACAAAAAGGTTTTAACACTACAGAATAAATTAAATGAAATGACAAAAAATAGTGATATATAGAAGTAATTTTTATAAAAACTAGCATTAGTATTAACTTTCTGCTTTAAATTATTTTTGCAAAGTTAAGTTAAAAAAACTGTTTAAATATGAAATAATAAAATTAGCATTGATTTTAATCTCAAGTGCATTGATTAAAAATTCATTGCCCATATACCAAAATTTCATAGGTTAAATTTGAACATGTAACTATTTTTTCTATTAAATAATAATTTATTTTTATGCTACAGAATATTTTCAAGATTAAATCGCTTCAAAGCACCTTATACCAAAAATTTTACTGAACTAAAATTGAAATTTTATTGAATTTTATAATTTTTCTAAAAAATAAATTATGGTTTATTATTTATTTGACACATATATATATATATATATATATATATATATATATATATATATATATATATCACATGATAGTAGTTTTCATAAAACTTTATTAAGTGATTAGTTGATTAATGAATTCTTCATTAAAGAAATATTCATTAATCACCGGCGTTAATTTATGATTAATGAAACAAATACACGAAATAAAACCCATTTCATACAATTATTGATAGACAGTTATTTATATTGAGTAAAATTCATTAATTTTTTTATTTATAATGGTTATCTCAGATTGAACAAAAATGTAATAATACATAAGAATACTAACATTTAATTATCTGACTTTATTTACTTGTTTTTTACGACAAATATGTACTACAATGGAAATAAATAATTGTGTCTTGATATGTTTGTAAACTCTTGTTGCATCAACAAGAGGCGGTCATTTGGAAAAAAAAATAGATTCTACATAAAATTTCAAGGCCCAAAAAAGTATTTATGGACTATTATCACATGTTTCTTATTTATTGTGAAATTAATTTCAATCGAAAGTTGTAAATTGGCCACGCTGTAGTGTATATATATATATATATATATATATATATATATATATATATATGTAAATGTATGTACATATATATATATATATATATATATATATATATATATATGCAGTTTTTACAAATTAACTTGGCAATTTATATATTCATTTAATTAATTATACAGAATATTAAACAAGCATTAACAAGATTTAGAAAGATATAATGGAGAGTAAATGAACATAATTTTTCATTATTAAAAAATAATCCCAAAAAATTTATACAAAAATAGTGATATTTCATATAAATATTACTTTTATCAATTCTTATTCATGCATAATTTGAATGATCAAGGTTTATCAAAATAGATATATTTCTATTTATTAGTAATTTTTATATTCTAAAGAGAGAATATATATGTATGTATGTATATACATATATATATATATATATATATATATATATATATATTAGAAAGAGAATAAAAAGAATATTCTCAGGTTATCTATGGAAATATTTATAATTTCAAATCTAATATCAAAAAAAAACAATTCAAACAAAGAAAACTTCGAGAAAACTAAAAAATTAACAAAGCGTTGCAATTATTTCATATTAATATTTATCAAAAAAATGATTAAATTCTCTTGCAAAATTATAAAATGTTTATTAAATTTTCAATAGCAGAATTAAAATTAAATCGGAACAATAAAAGAAAATCTTTCATTTCTACAATTCCATTTTTTATGTAAAAAAACCTTGAATAATTAATAGAAAATTAAATGAATTAATATATGTTGTAAATATCTTTCTTCGATAAATGTGGCATGTCAAATTATGGTCAAAATTATTTTATTATTATATTTTAAATTCATATAGATTTCTGATAAAAATCAATCATGTGTCATAATTATTAAAACATCAATTTTAAGTTGCTCTAATTCTAAATCTCTGAAAATCAGTGGTTTTGAAAAATTAAATTAAAATAAAAATGTTATTAAAATTATATCATAATTTACATTTGTCTGATCATTTCATACACGAGGGTCGTTTGATAGGTTTGGTAAATTTCTATGATATAACGCCATCATTCATTTGGTAATGTCACAGCTATCAAATGTCACTTTTCAACTAACATAAGTGAAATTTCTGACATAATTGCCTTTCAGTTATATATTTAATCGGGTTCTGCAAACCGTTAAATAATTCTATAATTATTTTAACCGTTATATGTATATAATTATTATTTCCATATATAAATAATTATTTCTAGAATTCACTTTATTTCCAGAAAGTTCTATAATTTTGAATGCAGTTCATTTAATAGGAAATATAGTTCAGTTAAATGTATTTCTATATATTTCTTTATGATTATTTCAAACGATTACACTTATACTTTTAATATGGGGTGTGAATGATAACAGGAACCTATTATGCAACATTATTGTACGGTTTAAAAGAAGAGCTGAAACAAAACAGGTAAGATTGACAGACAAAGTGTTCTTTCACCTGGGCAACGCGCCGTCCCAAAAATTGACCGTCACAATCGCAAAATTGCACGAATTAAGCTTCGAATTGATTCCTCATCCACCCTATTTTCCGGACTTGGCCACGTGCGACTTCTTCCTCTTCACAAACTTGAATATTTGGCTCGGTGGGAAGAAATTTTCGTCGAATGAGGATGTCATCGTTGCCGTCAATGCATATTTTGCAGACTTGCTGGACCAAGTGTATATCCCTCAATGGAGACTATGTTGAGAAATAAAATCGATTTTTTCAAAAAATGTTGTTAATTTGCTTTTTTACTATACTTATCAAACTCCCCATTAATTAATTTCTATAGCTGAGTGCCATATATTTGACATCTAATCGCCATTTCACCATATTGTTCTTTTTTATCTTCTTTTCATACCCTCCATTACTTCCTCATTCCGATACCATCTAAAAAGCCTTCTTGTGTTCTTACATAATTTCAATTTCTTTTTATATTCTGTCATGTCTATCATGTCCTCAATAACTTTTTTCTGTACTCTATCCCTTCAAAAATTTCTTTGCACATTATTACAAATAATTCTTTCTCAGTGTCTTCATTTTCTGTTCATCTTTTCCTAACATCTTTCTAAACTCACATCTTCTTGACATTTACTTGACTTCACAGATTATTTTGTTAAAGAATATTTATTTTAATTACTTAGATTTTAGAATTGTGAGGTTCTGACTAAATTTCCTTTCACAAATCAATTCTTCTCTTACTCCGCAAAACACAAATCTCTTTTTAATCAAAAACTTTTTAGATTTGTTTATTGATTTTTATCATTTTTGAAGTTAAACTTCTCTGCGCACAGTAGGCACGAGTAGAATCGTTATGAAACAAAATTGTGCGACGGAAATTAAGTGCATAGGAGTGGGGACCATGTCAACAATACGGGTCTAAACGCTCTGAAACAAAATTTTGTGACTTATTCACTTTATCATTGTGATTTATTTAATTATCTTCCTCAGATTCTTCATTTAATATACAGAAAAAATCTTATATTCTTCTAGTCACGGCAGCCTCGGAAATACCTAATAATTTTGTCAGTCTCTTCCTTTTAAACTTTCTCAAGATACTCTAAGACCTAACTGAGGTTTACAAATTGGAGTGGTGTTGTACATAGAAATAGGGTGGGATGTTGTGTAGTACAGTGTGTACGAATGCGTGTCCGGTTTTATATTTTTAAACTATCACAAGACAATTGTTTTATTTTTAAATTATGATGATGCATAACCCACAGCATAACATTTATATTTATATTAAATATATAAACAGATCATAGCTTCCTGGTAAAATAGAGTTTACCAGGAAAGACATATTTTTTAAAAAAATTATTCTATATTTACAGCCTCTTAAGTTTCACTTCAACCGCGCGTGGCCTCACACACAAACATTTTTTTATAAATAAATTTATAGAAACTAATAGGAGATATTTCAAGGAATGAAATGTATTTCATTTTTCCATAAACATTCATTTTCTATAAAAAGGCAACGAATTAATCTTAACATCTAATTAAACAAAATATAAATATTAAACAGAGATAGAAAACGAATATAAACAGATAAATATTTATTTGATACACTTTCAGACATCTACTTGTTATATGTCTATATTCATTATTTAAAAATCTTATTTATTGAAATATTGAAAAAGAATAACATTTTATTAAATAAGTAAATATCCAAGTGAGCTGGTTTAATGTATATATATATATATATATATATATATATATATATATATATATATATAAATGAGTACAATACACCCGTGAACGATTGTTCGTGTGATTTGTATACAGTCGAACACTGATCGTATGGAAAAAAGAGTGAACGCGTTCGAACACCTGTGGTTTTATACCTGTACAATTCTGATACGATCTTAACTTCATATAATTAATTGTATTCTTATATTTTGTTTAATCATGACATGACTCGAGTTGACCCGCGTGACGTCTGTCTGCCGCAGAACAAACGAACAAAGATTTCAAAATCCGGATCAATCAGCGTCGACCGTCGCGCACCGTCCGTCCGTACTACAAACAACGCACACACACATTTACTCACTCATATACACCACGGATCGGGCGGGAAATTCGAACGATAGAGACGGAACGGTGCATCTGTTCGTATGACAGGTGAGATAGTTTCAGATATATTTTCGATTAATGTCGTCCGAGCGTATATGGTACGGGCCGGACCTAAAAAAAACCGTGTTCCGTATCGTACACGGCGTGATCTGTTGGTGTCTGTTTTGTTGGCCAGAAGACGTGTCTGATGTCCGATATCGATTTATTGGACTCGAAAAACAATAGAGTTTTTAATTAACAAAAAGTTTTTTTTTCTCCCGACGATTGTTTGACGGCGTTGCTGTTATTGTTTTGTCTTTAGTTAAATTTTAATAAAGAAAAAAAAGGTATGCCGCGGGTACACGATCGAGAGATCTTTTATACTCATTAGAGATTATATAGAATTGAATAATTATTCGATACTGATTTGCAATAATTATTGATTATCAATTGAAATATTTTTTTTATCGGTCACGGTTTTTTAATGGCTGGTGTAAATGTATTGTTTAAAAACAATTGTATGAAAAAAGGTGCAACCGAGATCTGTTACATAACTGTTCATGTTACATTTGAAAGGTCTTTACTGTGATTTGATTACGTCTGATTAAGTATTCAGTGCAGATGTGAATAAATTTATTTATATTCATTTATATGTAATCACAAAGGTGTTTATTATATATATATATACACACATACATACATACATATATATATATATATATATATACATGTATATATATGTGTATATATATATATATATATGTATGTATATATACATGTATATATATATATATATATATATATATATATAACAACATTTACAGTTATAAAGACTCATAATTAAACTCAAAAATAAAAAATCTTAATTATTTATTTATTATTATATAGATTTCTGAGAAATTTTACATTCAATATTATGTCATCAAGATGACACAGATATTGAAGACTGCTGAACACTGTAAATACCTTTTTATATTATGTACGTTTTTATATGTCATTTATTGGGTAATTGTGACATTTACAAAATTATTTCTGATTGAAAGTTTTGAAACAAAAAAAAGAACTTTATCGAAAACCGTCTTTTGATTATTATCTCATGACATATTTTTAGTTCAATAAAAATATCTTATATCTGTTATGAATTTTTCAAAATATACAAAAATAAGAATTTTGAAAATATATTTGTTTATGTACATGGATTCTGAAATTTATAACAGATTTTTTTATTTTCTCTAAAGGATTGGTTGAGAAGAGAATATTTGCGGTTCTTTATTTATTCTTCTCTATTTATTATATTTGAAACGTAGTAGGACTTACATGTACATGGAAAAATGTCCTTTTTTGATTGTTGAATTTCTTTTTACATCTACGAATTATTTTTCATCTTAAAAACTATAAAAAAATATCTGGCCAAAACATTAGGTCATTATTGATCATTTTTAATTATTAATTATGTGCATTCAGCTGACGATACCATCATCTTCAGAGCGAAAATTTACAAAAAAATTCGAGGAATACTCAATCAAAAACACTTATCTGACATAACAGAAATATTTTTTGAGCAAAAAAGAAGATAAATGTATATTTTTTTCATAACCGTTTCATGTTTTTTATAAAGAATTTCTACCCTATGCTCGCTATGTTCCAGGGGAGCTTCGCACCTCGATCGATGACATTCAGTCTCCTCTAACAAATAACAGAAATTAACAAATTATATGCACAAATAATGTGCATAGAATGTAAGTCGTAAAAATTTTATAAGAAAAGTTTATAAAAATTAACAAAAAAATACAAATATAATGTTAAATGTGTATAAATTTTTTTTACTCTAAAGCATCAGTGAATACAATGTTTTGAATAAATTTCTTATCAGATTTGCACTGAAATCCTGAACTCTTTTTCATTGTACACCATGAAAGAGCTATGTACATGTGACTGATATCAACCAATCAGAAGAGAGGACTTGCGATATCCATCAACTAATCAGAACACGAATAAAATTTTCGAAAAGTGTGCACTTTAATGATTTTTAATTATAGAGAGATTATACTTAAATGAATAAATAAATAGACTGATACTTCAACTACCTTAATTTACACAAGCTAGTCAATATTGTTTCTTAGAATAAATAAGAATAAAAGTAAATTAATGCTGTAAGGTAGGTGAAGATTAAGTTAGAACGTCACCATCGATGATTACAATTTCAAGCTTGTAAAGAATTTCACATACCTTTGCTCAAACAATACCAGTGAAAATGAGGAAACTCAAGAAGTTCAACAACGAATAGCAGCAGCAAATAAAACATATTTCGCTCTCTTTCCCATAATAAAATCCAGAAATATGCATAGGAAGACAAAAATCCGACTGTAAAAATCCCTCATCCGTACTGTCATATCTTATGGAGGTGAAGCGTGGATCATGTCAGCTAAGACCGCAGAAATGTTGGACACCGTCGAAAGAAGAATGTTGAGAAGAATATTTGAGCCTGAAAACGATGGATATATACGGATAATACGCTACAATTTCGAATTATGTAAAATCTATAAAGAACCAGAACTATCGGTCTTTATAAAAATGCCTCGCCTGCAATAGGCACGTCATACTGAGCGGATGTCGAACTGAAGAGTATTACATAGGGGGCCTGGATGTACAGCCTGGCAGAAGAAGATTTGTGGGCAAACCAAGGATTATATTGATAGACAATGTAGAAAATTTTCTACATTGTCTATCAATCTAATCCTTGGTTTGCCCATTGTATCTTTACAATGGAACTTTTGGGAGTAAGGAACTGGACAAGGACTGCCAGGGAGAGGGATGCCTGAAGGCAGAAAATTGTGGAAGCCAAGGCTCGATTTGGGCTGTAACACCATCGAAGAAGAAGCCAATATCATTTTATATATCAAAAATAATAAAAAGTCTATTCTTTAATTAAAAATTCATATAGACTGATGGATGAATTCTTTTTTATACAACCAACAAAAAAATCCGAATTTTCTATACCTCAATGCTTTTTAAATAATGAAATTACCTCAAACAACAATCAAAAATAATCAAAAATATTTTTTTTAATATTTTATCTATAAAAAAATGTTCAAATTTTTAGGGTGAAAAGAGAATTCATTTAGGAAAGTGAATTTAGTCGCAGTTTCAGAATTGTATTGTTACAAAACAAGTCTTAAACAAAATAACTGATGAAATTATATTCTCTTTTCATTCAAAAAGAAACGAACTTGCTTATTAGAAATATAAATTTTTATCTACTGACCCAAATTATTTCAAACAGAGCAGTATTTCATACTTTTATGACGATTACCTAGAAAGATCTAAGAATAAAGATCAAATTAATAGGCACTACACTAATTCATTTCATGCTCATCTGATTATGAACCAGCTTTAGACCGTTTATTTTATAATTGACAGTAAATGCCTTATCTTAAGTTCTACTTATATGACAATTTAGTATAGTATTAGTATATGTCATGAGTATATGTCATGAAAATACTTTTTTATGTAAATATTAATATGTTATGACAATATTTTTTTAGCTCTGTGGATTAAAAATTCATTGTTGCAAATAAATGTCGAATTCATAAAAAAAACTGGTACAAAATTTTTGATTGATTATTGAAGATTTTAATTGATATTTATGTAAATTAAAATATCGATCCTATTATCTTTAGAGCGATAAGATAGAGAAAATGATTTTTATGTACGAAAATTGAATTTCTGAATATGAATATCAGAAGATTTATTTAATATAGTTTACAAATAAAATTATTATAGATGAGTGTTAGATAAAGTAAGGCAGTAGTGACTTCAACTTTCATTCTTATTCGATTCTATTTTAAATAACGAATGAAAATGATATGTTTTTGAAGATGAGGATAAAGTGAAAATAAGAACTCTGTCATCGTTAATGAATTTGACCTTTAGTATAAAAAGAATCATTATTTTTTTACCTACACAGTTATTTTGTAATACAACACATTCAGTTCACTCATCTCGAAGCATAATTCAATGTGTTATTGATACAAAACTGAAATAATCAACATGCATTTAAGTTATTATAAATGTGTTTATCTGAAATTATATTCTTATGAAAAAAGAACGAGGATCATTCAAAAATATCATCAATATTACAGAAATTTTTATTTTAAACATTGGATATCTGGTTACTGATTCTAATTAAATATATATGAAAATATATTTAAATTATCGTGAAGAGCAAATATTTTTTAAAAAAAAGAAATTAACATCTCGTCTACGTGTGATATTTATTTACGAAAAAATATATGACAGTGTTCGTTTGTAATTGGAAACATTTAATCGTTTTCCATCCAGGGGGTCTTACAGAACGAAAATCGCTAATATTTATCAATATATATTTAAATTTATCGCTATAAAATAATCAAATAATCTATCCCAAACCAGTGTTCATAAAATGAAAAAATGTTGTAAAAGAGGTGAAACGCATACTTACACAAACACACACATACACACATATATATATATATAATATATATATATATATATATATATATATATATATATATATATATATGAAAGAAGAAAATGTCTTCTTCAAATATCAATCGATTCAGACGCAGATAGACACATACACACACACACACAGGTGGCCCATTATTCCAATTTAATGTCCAAAAATTCTGCACGGTAGTCGCATGTTTACGGACAGGTTTTTTTTTCTTCGCTCCGTCCGCGCGAAGACAATATTTATAAACAAAAATATTACTGAAAACGACATTTATTGCTCTAAACAAGCAATAAATGTAGCATATTTAACACGTTTTTATTTCAAATTTCGTGTCGGTTATTTATTTTATATAGAATTTTATATCTGTGATGTCTTCAAACCTGTTTCATTTTTATTAATGATACGTTTTAACGCGTATGACATTTTTTGTTTGTTAGGGAAGTCGATGTGGCCAGACTTAATTATTATTTTCAATTCGAAATGTTCTTACATATACCCATATATACATATATATATATATATATATATATATATATATATATATATATACACATATATATTTATATGTATGCTTATGAATATTTTTTATTGTGTGTTGTCGGTCACTTGTTTGTGCCGACCGAAAATTATATTCGAATGATAAGGATACCGTAAAGATATGTTTGATTTATCAACGGATGGTTAGATTCTGAAATAAAGGAACTGGAATGTAGATATGGTTGATGATGTGTTGTGTTCGAACGTAATGGATTGAAATATTCATATTATTTTAATATGTTTGGAAATAATTCTCTGGAAGATGAGAACGTTTCACATGTTATTTTTTTATTCCCGCATGTGTTTGTATATATATATATATATATATATATATAAATGTTGTAGTCATGTAATTAACACTAGATTGTAGACAAATATGTCATTACTTCAAATCTAGTCTTGTAGCATATGTCAATTTTCATTAAATGTTGATTGTCTCGAATATTTAATGAGTTTTGATCTTGACATATTTCTTAGAAAAAATAATGAATTATATATATATATATATATATATATATATATATATATATATATGTGAGTTAAGTATAATGAATTTATAGTTATACTGAACAAATGTTCATATGGATCATCATACAATCATATACTTTTTGTACGATGGGGTTTCAAAAAATTCGTAGAAGTGAATAGTTGTGTGAAGAAACTATAGTTAGAGTAGTAAAAATTAATTTTATTTTTCACTATAATCTGTCTTAAAGTCAATACATTTCATCCAACATTGCTCTAGTGTCCTTATGCCTGGATTAAAGTGTGATTTCTTAAGCTCTTAAAAATAGGCGTCTACTTCGACTACTACCTCCTCATCTGTGTTAATTCTGTTGCCAGAAAGGAATATTTTCAGTTGTGGAAAGAGATAGAAGTCGCAAGAGGACAGGTCTGGTGAATATGGGGCATGAGGAACAAATTCGAAGTCAAGAGAATGGATTTTGGATTTGTTATGTTAATTTTTATAAACCTTTCCAATAAAAATGTTATGACTTACATTTCACACGGATTATTTTTGTGTGTAATTTGTTAATTTCTGTTATTTATTATGGGGTGTGCAAGTGTTGGAAAGCTGGTGGAAGTTCTCCGGGGATTAGCTAGCGTAGCAAACAGCGGGCAGATCCCGTTGTAAATTAAAAAATTAAACTCTATTGACAACATTTTAAGTTTTTGAAGTGAACTGTTTAATATCAATTTATATAAACATAGGACATTTACTTAAATAAAAAGATAAATTTAATTTATCCATCAAAAATATATGGCTCAAAAACAGATTAACACATTAATAAATGATGAACGGATTAAATGATATAAGAAAATATAAAATAGATCCATGGAACATACAAACATTCAACTTTTACACACATTTTAAAGAACACAAAGTTTGTAAGCTGGATTTCGCCTCATAACAAAGTAATATTTAATTGAATATTATTTTTAAACAAACTGAAAAAAAAAACAAATCATATCAACATACATTTAAATTTAAAAAATACAAATCATCAGATGTATTTATCAATCAGTAAGATGTATTTAATTTCTTGAGTAAAATGTATTTTACTCTAAATATAAACCTCTCTCTCTCTCTATATATATATATATATATACACACACTTGTGCGTGCATGTATTTAAAGAATAAAAATATTCTGTTATATAATAAAATAATAAATCATGAAAAATTAATAAATTTAAAAACAAATCTTACAAAGGTGTATTTAAATTTAAAAAATACAACTAGTAAGATATATTTAATTTATTTATATAAAATGTATTTTACTCTAAATAGAAACCTTTAACTTTCTCTCCCTCTCTCTCTTCTAATAAATATACGTGTATGTAAGTGTTCAAGAAAATAGAAATATTCTGTGATATAATAAATAAAAAACCATAAAAACTTAATAAATTTAAAAACACATCAAACAAACATATATTTAAATTTAAAAAATACAACCAGTAAGATACATTTAATTTCCTTATGTAAAATGTATTTTACCCTAAAAATATAAACCCCCCTCTCTCTCTATCTCTCTCTCTCTCTCTATATATATATATGCGTGTATGTGTGTGAAGAATAGGAATATTCTGTCATGTAATAAAATTATTAGCCATAATTAATTAATAAATTTAAAAAAAATCCGCACATTTGTATGAATCAAAAATGAATTTGAAAGCAAATTTGAAGAGTAAATTTTAGATTCGTCTATTGATTTCTTAAATAATATGTATGTATATATATAAATATGTGTGTGTGCATTTGAAAATAGAAGAAAAAATTTAATGAATATTTTCATTCATCCTTGATAGGCGAATATTCAATAATCGAAGATAAGCCCACATACAAGAATTATAAATATTCTTATTAAATTAACATTGGACACATGAGGAGAAGTATTTATAAAATAAGGAAAAAAACCATTAAACACATTAATAAATTATAGCTAATAATAATATGAGTAAGTAAGAAAAACTATTAAGCATTACGGGAAAAAAAACTTATTAAAAAAATTAATAAATTATATGTACGAGCGTACGCAATAAATCTTGTATATAAAAATATACCATTTGCTCACTGTCTATAAATACGAAATTACCTTTTTTTTAATAAGAAAGATATTAAAAATATTTTTAATTAATTATTACATACGGTGAATATATTAAGTAAATCCGACGCAAATCCTACATAAATTCGTAGGTATTAAAATATGACTCGGGACCGAGTGTAATGATCTGTACGAAACCGTACACAAAAGACAACAAAAATGCAACGGACTCCTTTTTACAATATCAAAATTGTTAATGAACTTTGCATCGGTTTGACTTAATATGCATAACTGATTAACTTGAGAAATATGCTAGACAGCCAGTGTCACATGACCACCAAACAAGTTTGAAATACGGCACGGAGGAGATAATCAACAGTTTCTTTGGATATTTACATAAGACGTGTCTTTCTTTAATGGGATTCATTTAAATTATTATTATTTAACAGCATATCGTCTTCAAGATTTCATGTATAAGGTGGTCTTACAAGACATACACTTTTAATGAACTTAATGACATCCACAATTATTCATTAGTATTTTTAGATGTGCGGATTAATTCGGTGGCTTTTTTTATAAAAAATGAATGTTTATTAATAAAAAAAATACAATACATTTCAATCCACAGAATATACCCCATTATTTTATTATATAAATATCCTCTATTTGTGTGGTAACTGAAGAATTTCACGTTGAAGAAAAAATAGAATCTTCGAGTTGTAATGCATTTTCGGACCACTTACACTATTTTAACATTTTTTGCAAGTCTTATGCATCACAACACTTTCTCTCAAATCTAAATAAATCATTCCTACAGTTTCGGAAGCATTTTTTAAACTGGAATACGAAAAGTATGCTATACCTAATGTGCTGCTTTTCAGACACCATCGTGTTCAACACTGTTTGTGACATTATGCCAAACTATTTGGCCAAAATATATAATGTTTTTTAATATTAAGGTTAGTACTTCAAAATCATATAACGACGGAAAAATATTTGAATTTAAAACGGAGTTTTAATTGATCCAATTTAAATGCACAGAATTAATTTTTACACCTAATATACGAGGGTTTTTGGATAAGTTGGGTAAATTTCTATATTGTGGAGCCACCATATATTTGGCAACGTCACGGCTATCAAGTGTCACTTTTCAAATTAGCATAGGCGAAATTTCAGCCAGAAGCGATACGTTGTTCACGTTTTACAAATGTCTGAAGCGAGCGTTGTAGAAGTTGCTACAAGAATGAAAAAAAGAGCAGGTCTTTTGCGTCGATTCGTCACTTTGAATGAAACATAGATCCACCACTACACACTTCAATAGAAGCAAGATTCAGATTAGTAGACAATGACTAGTGAAAGTATGCAGAAAAAGACGAAAGCGGTTTTGTCGGCTGAGAAGGTGATGGTCACTGTTTTTTGGGTTACCCTAGGAAACATATTGATCGGCTACTAAACGAACTGAAAAACTATGACAAGAGCATATTATGCAACATTATTGGACTGTTTGAAATAAAAGCTGACACAAAAAAGGGCAAGATTGGCACACAAAAAAGTGTTTTTCCACCAGGACAACAAATCGACCAGTCGCAATGGCAAAATTGCATGAATAAAGTTTCAAACTGATTCCTCATCCACTCTACTCTCCGGTTTTCGCCCCATAAGACTTCTACCTCTTCCCAGACTTGAACTTTTGGCTCAGTGGGTAGAAATTCTCCTTGAATGAGAGTGTCATCGCCGCCATCAATTAATATTTTGCAGACTTTGTGAAATGCTACTTTTCTGATGGAATGAAAAAATTGAAAACTCGCTAGACCTAATGTACAGCCTTCAATCAAAACTGAGTTGAGAAATAAAATCGATTTTTTCAAAAAACAGTGCTTAATCTGCTTCTTTACCATACTTATCGTATATCAATGAATTGTTTTCAAAGAATGTACTCACAACTTACATGACTATCATACATATGTCCATATAAATAAATGTATTTGGATGTAAATTAATATTAAGACCTTAAAATTTGACAAAATATTATTTTACAAGGAAAATAATAAGATATTTCTGTGTTTTGGCGCTTTGAAAATAATGGAGTTGCCATCGATGTATGCACAAGTAATAATCAAAGATGTTCAATAATATTGTATATATTTAATTAGAAGAATGTTTTGTGTTCTTGGAGAAAAATAATTCATTTATAAAAGAGGGAAAAAGTACTGACATTTTTCTCTAATTTATTTAATTGTTAATTAATAAAATTTTTGAATAATTGTTAATAAAATATAAACGTTTAAAATGACTTTTTGCCTAATGAAAATATAGTTAATTAAATGAAATATTTAACCTTTTACACGTCAAGAAATTAGGCTATACAGCAGATTAGTAGTTTCTATACTATGAATTAGCATAAGAGTACGATAAACATAGAAAAGTATAAACACCCGATGATATTAATGAACGAAAGCTTATCAAAGCTTTTATTTGTAAATGATAAAATCTGGACAGTAAGTTCCTGGGCAGTACAGCTGGCCATATGAGTGCAAAGGGTTAATATATATGAAAATGTCTATTAAAATAAATATGGCTGATTCATCAATACAATATTTCATATATAAGTTCACATATTTTAAGAAAAACTATTTAAATCTTTTAAAAAAAAATATAAGACTAATTACTTGTAACAATTTTCAAATATCAACAATAAGCAATTTTGATATTTTATATTAATATTCATTTAGCATAAATATTAATATAAAATATGATTTCAAAAAAAAATTAAATCATTAATGATATTTTTAAAGGGAAGTATTTTTGGATAATTTGACATTACTGATTTTAGAAGATTTAATATAAAAATTAATTGACTATGAAACTATAATCTGTGACTCTTTTCATGTCAAGGGAATAGACCTGCGTCTATATAAATTTTACATAAAAAATTAAATGAATTAGTCCTTTTGGAAAAAAGGGAAGGATACAATTTAAAATTAATTTGAAAAAATGATATTGAATAGTAAAAGATCATACTTTAAATGAAGGTAAAACATGAATAAAATACTACTGTTATTTTTTTAAATATTTTATCAAAATTTAAACTTATTAATAATCTATGAAAATCATTTTTTTAATAAAATATAACAAACTATAATACATTAATTAATCCAAAGCATATAAGATTGAACTATCTATTTGATTACTATTTAATAGTAAATTTAACACATTTTATAGGTAAAAGTGAACGAAAAATATTGGAAACTTTTGACACGACCACCCTGTAGTCATCGGATCGTGAAACCTATCTCGTTTCGATAACATAAATTTCTTGTTTTCTGTCTTTTGTTTAATCAAAGACACATTGTTAGAAATGAACGCGTGGGTTAAAGTAGTGTCCAATGTATAGACCGAGAAGAAATATTTAATACATATAAATGTTCGGGTTGTCACACCTTAAATTAAATAAATTCCAATGGCAGATGACTTTAGAGCGATCTTTAAACTCTACGGAGGTAGGCAGATGCTTCAATTGTTATATCTAGAATTTTATGATGTTTTAATTTCGATCCGTTTCAAAAGATATTTCTTTTTATTACCAGATTTTATACACATACACATTTATATCATATATGTGTATATATATATATATATACACAAGTGTATAGTAAATAAATATTTAATTTCTTACTCAAATGTAAAAAATAAATTAAGATAAAGTATCGGAATGAAAAATAAACTTGTATGAAATATAAAGAAAGCTTTAAATAAATTCTTATAGATTAGTGTTATTTATTTTAATACTTAATAATATTCAAAAAAAAATAAAAATTCGAGTATGAAATCGTTTGTTTATTAAATTATAAATAGGAAATTACCTAAATTTAATAATTTTAACAGATATTAATTTTTAAAGAGTATTCTTTTACTGAAAGTCAAATATTCGTAAGTTGAATTTGAAGTATTTATTCTTAAAAGTATTACATTTTTTTAGGATTCTAAAGAACCGAAAATTATCAGTTTCAAAAGATGGGGTTTTGTTATTACCAGATTTTATACATATACTCATTTATGTCATATATATATTCAAATGTATAATAAACAAATATTTATTTTTTTAATAAAATGTTTAAAACAAATTAAGTATCAGAATGAGAAATAAACTTGTATGAAATATGAAGAAAGCTTTAAATAAATTCTTATTGATCAGTGTTATTTATTTTAATACTTAAAAACATTAAAAATAAATAAAAATTCAAGTATTAAATCGTACGTTTATTAATTTATAAATAGGAAACTGCCTAAATTTAATAATTTTAACAAAAATTATTTTTATAGGATTTTTTTTTACTGAAAGTCAAATATTTGTTAGTTGAATTTGAAGTATTTATACATAAAAGGCTTAAATTTTTTTTTGGATTTCGAAGAACAGAAAATTATCCGTTTCAAAAGATGTTTTTTTATTACCAGGTTTTATACATATACATATTTATATCACATATATATATATATATATATATATATATATATATATATATATATATATATATATATACTTATATATATACACACAAGTGTAGAGTAAATAAATATTTAATTCCTTACTCAAATATATAAAACAAATTAAGTATCGGATTGAGAAATAAACTTGTATGAAATATGAAGAAAGCTTTAAATAAATTCTTATTGATCAGTGTTATTTATTTTAATATTTAAAAACATTAAAAATAATTAAAAATTCAAGTATTAAATCTTTGTTTATTAAATTATAAATAGGAAGCAACTTAAATGTAATCTTTTTAACTAATTTTAAATTTATAAATTATCAAAAAGTTTTCATTTTTTTACTGAAAATGAAATATTTGTTAGTAGAATTTGAAGTATTTATTTTTAAAAGGCTTAAACTTTTTCAATAGGATTCTAAAGAACAGAAAATTATAATTAAACAAAAAAGTAAATCTAATTAATAACAAACTGCCATGATTATCATGACATATTTTTATAAATGTATTAAAATGAAATATTTAGAGTTGAAATTAAACGTTTTTAGTGTACATTTTGAAAAATAATTCGTAACTATAATACATTTTTTTGTAGTAAAAATATCAGATAGTTGAATTAAGAATTAATGACTTTTTTTAAATTATTTTCCAGAGATGTTTTAAATTTATATTAGTATCTGTTAAAGGAGCTAAATATTATAATAAACAAATATTATTTTCCCAACTGTGGTTAAATTAACTTTTACAAATTTATTTCTAATTTTTTATATGAGTTGCATAAAGTGAAAATTTATTAATAAAATAAAGTGTGTTATCTCGATGAAAATTGTTATATTCAAGATGTCTATAATGTTTATTTTTGAATAGTTTTGTTTCAAGTAAAAATAAATATTACAGTTGGGGGAATATGGAGAGGTTTGTTCCTATTCAAAATACACGGTAATGGTAATATATAAATTAAGTCCTTTGAAAAAATGTTTGATTGATTTTACTTTGATTTTCTTGAAAACAGGTCCATACCTTCCCATATTTCTTTACTCTATATAAAAAGATATATGGTGTTTAGTTTCTATTAGCAACGGTAGCATTTTTAAATGTTAAGGTTGATATTTCAAAATATTAGACCGACTAGAAAGTATTTTAATTAGAACAGAGTTCTGACTGGTTCAAATTAAAAGAACTGAATTAATTTTTACACCTAATAAATGAATTTACAATTGAACTTGATATTTCAGTTCCTTATTAGTGTTTAAAAAATTTGTTCCTTAAAAATCTGAACGCTATAGAAATACATATAAGAATTAATGAATGACAAATTTTTAATTAAGAATTTTTGATCAACAAAAATATATTTTGTAGAGTGAGTGAAAGATTCGTTTATGAAATCAAATTTAACGACGAAACCAAAACTATTTCATGGACAACAATATAGTATTCTATTAACAATTACAAATGCAGTATTTAATATGTTAATATGATATTTTTTAAATTTATATTTCTATTTAATACAACAGAGTCTTCATTCCATATATAGCACTAAAACTTTCTACAACCATAATATGAATGTACACTTTTCTGTATCGACTTTCAAACCAATCAGTCTATTAATGTTATTAAAGATGTTATTCTCTTGAACATTCAAGATAGTTTGTTTTTATTTTTCAAAATGTATTCCTAAATAAAACTTTACTATTTATGTACATCTTAAATCTCTTTAAAAAAAAATCAACTCGCAGATTATATTCACATTTACTTCGATTTATAATTCCATATAACCAACATTTAATAAATAAATTTAAGAACGTTGAATAATAACGTTAATAAAAATATTTTTAGGTGAGAAATTTGCATTTTAAATTAATATTTATTTCTTTTGATTCAACAAACTACAATATTTCGTTTTAGTACATCTTAAAAATAACAACAAAAAACATTTTATTATATAGATAACAATAAATCTTGAAGAGAATTTATTTATTTTCAAATTTAGTATACTTTTTATTTTTTTTAACTAATAATATTTTAATTTAATTTTTAGAAAAATGTTTAAGAGTTGAATTTTAATATTAGAATTTTATTCAAATAATATGAATTGATCAAAAATATTTTTTTGTTAATTAAATCTTCATATGTATATATATATATATATATATATATATACGTGTCAATAAATATATAAATATTAATACTCGAACTTGTCTAACTCAATCAATATACAGGAATCTATGAAGAAATGATTTTAATTACACGTGATTGACCCATACAGGATCTAAATTATAATAATTTTGACGTACAATATATTTTATATACGATTTAGTTTTTATTGCCACACATGCAGCTTGTGATTGTTAGAAATACTCAATTTTACGACCTAGTACACCCACACACAGGTAACCATGATGACATAATCACTATGTTAAATGAATAAATTCTTTAAACTTGTAAGACATCACGAAAATAAACGACCGGTAATAATTATTGTACTTTTTTTTAGAAAACATTTACGTGTTCTGTTGAATTTGTGTATCAGAATAGAGAACTCACGTTTTTGTCATTCGAAACGAGTATAATATAAATTCTTATGCATACATTTGGTAATATATATATATATATATATATGTATATATATATATATATATATATGTATATATATATATTACACACACACCTATACATACAAATAAATAGAGATAAATAAGTTGACATCAATAACATAGTACAAATTAGATAAAAAGTACAATCATATTATTTTTTATCACTTACTTTTTATTTTAAATATCGTATAAGGTTTTTTTCTGAGTATAAATGATTTCTTCCGCGCCCATAAATATACTAACAAGCACACAAATGTTGTTTATATATATATATATATATATATATATATATATATATATATATATATATATATATAAATAGATAGATAGATTTGGCAATTTAATTACCGGATTGACGCCGCAGTACTGGAATCATTTGAAATTAAACCAAAATTAAAATAGCATAATAGATTTCACAGTTTTATTAACAGAGGGTGGTCAAGGGAAGATCGAAAAGTTATTAATTTCTGTCCAGGAAAGCGTCATATACATCCTGTTTCTGTCGGTCGTTCTCGAGAAACGAATGAATATTAAATGATGCTGTAAATTAGAGAAAACTATGACAGAAACTTATGAAATGTTGAAAACTGTGTACAGTGATAACACCTTAAGTCTTACTAATGCGTCTGAATGGTTTAGACGTTTCAAAGATGAACGTGAAGATGTTCAAGATGACGCTGAACCGAGCATCCGTCGATCTCTTGAAATACAGATTGTAGAAGTTTATGAAATTGTGGTAAAAGATCAGTGAATGTGCCTTCGAATGAGTAGAACATCAATACAGAGATGAATCGATAAATTTTACATGATGATTTAGTAAATAGGAAGAACTGTACAAAGTACGTCCCACACAGTCCTAGGGAAGAAGTAGCAAAAACAGAAAACAGTTGTATTGTGCACAAATTTCGTTCAGACTTGTCGCTGGAATGCAAATTTTCTTAACTGCATTGTCGGTGGTGATAAATCATGGGTGTTTCAGTACAATCCTGAATCGAAACGCCAGAGCATTCAGTGGATTATAAAATCATCGCCAACGCTTAAAATGTATCGTTTGAAAAAAAATCAGATTTTCGATAAACTCCTTGTCCTTCAAGCACAAATGTTTTTTACCTCAAGGACAAACAATTAATAAAATATTCTATGTTGAAGTGATGAAAAGATTATTGGAACAGATTTCTTGAGCACGACCGCAATTTCGAGAAAATTATCGTAAGTTTTATTACATGACAATGCACTCGCCTATTCTGGACTGATTGTGAAGTCATTTATCATGCATTGTTGAGATCAATCACCTGATTTGGCACCAGTCAAACTTTTTCTCTTTTCTAAAGTGAAAACTGTTCTCAAAGTGAAACGATTTCAGGATATAGAAGACATTAAGGAAAATGTAACCGCCAAATTGAAAGCAGTTTTTTCAAACACCTTTATCGACTGTTTTCAAAACCTTTAAGAAACTTGCAATAGGTGTATTAAAGAAAATAGAGATTAATTTGAATGTATATCAAACATTTTCCATGTTACTTCAATTGTGTTTGTTTCCATTGTGCCAATACTGGAATTAAGTTGACAAACCTTGTATATATCGAATTAGAGCATAATTTTTACTCCAAATTTGTAAAAATGAAATTTATTTTATAAAATAGAAATATTTTAGAATATTTCTAAACAGTTTTCTCTTTGCTTCGTGAATCTTACGTCTGATATCTAGAGAAGGTGTTATAGGATGTAATAGAAAAACTTGTGAACTGAATAATATTTTTATTTATCCTCCCAGATGAATTTTATTGATAGTGATCAAAATATATCTTTAACGGAAAAGGGCGATAACACCTGTAACGTCTTCTGATGAAAGTAGTGATGAAGTTGAAGAAGGTAACAAAGATGCGGTTTTACATACAAGGCCACAGAAAAAAATATCAGTAATTTCAACGTCCTCTGATCAAAGTAGTGATGAGGATGAAGAAGGTAATGAACCAGAAAAAAGAAAATAAAAATTCAAATGTACAATGGAATATTCGAGGTGGAGAGCGAGCACCATTTAAAATTACTATTAATCCTACCCCAAATTTCACTATTCCTCATTCGTCACAAACCAAATATGTGTTCTATATGGACTTTTTTTAGATTATGACTTACTAACCATAATAGTGGAGCAAACTAATTTATATACTAAGTAATATTTGGAAAGTTGCCTGAATTTGAAACAATACTCAAGATTAAAAAAATAGATGCCAACAAACAGTAATGAAATATTATTGGTGAATGACTTACCAATAAATTTAAAAAAATTCAAGGAAACAATCGAAAAAAATTATCATTTTGTTGTAATTTAACCCAAACTTAGCAAATGCATTTACTGTGTTTTCGTCGAGTACACTCGTCATCGCCTAGAAATAATTAAACACACCAGTGCACATTCTCAAAATAAAACAAAACTCTTAAGGGGTTAAATTAAGCACTCCAGTGAACATTCTCAAAATGAAACAAAACAGGGTTAATTATCCGTAAAATTTTAATTACATATCATCATGTTTATTGCAATTGTTTACATTCTAAGAGTGGCAGTTTTACACAGAAAATATTTTCATTTGTCTTAATTTTCTATTAGGAAAGTCTAGTCACATTACCAGTCTATATATATAATATACTAAGTGATGTATTTGCTGTCAATTAATTTTTATAAAGTTATTATAAAGAAAAATATTTACAGACTTGTTTAATTCTGTTATTTATTAAACGAATCGTTAAATGTTTGGATTTTTCTATAAAATTATATATATATATATATATATATATATATATATATATATATATATATAAATGAATGTAATTAAATAATAAGAAAAAAAATCAATGCTCGATAATAAAGGCACATTATCGTCAGTTCCAATTTCTCGAGCAGAAACGTTTCTGTAAGCTCCGACGATCATAAATCCCATTTTAAAGTCATCTCCCATTCCAGCGTTCCGTTACGTTCTTATCAGATAGACTTGGCGAGGCGACGGACCATTCCAGGGGTGGTAACGCGGAGAACATTTTGTGCAAAGACAGTGTCGCCGTGTAACGGTCGATTACGCGCACTAATTGCACACTGTTCGTCACGGTGGCTCAGCAGATAGGTCTCGTCTACATTGAGTGTGAAACGAGTCCGTGGCGGAGGGTTCCCGTCTCTTTGCGCGCGTGGTGGGTGTTCGAACGCGTGTCAACACATACGAGAGACACCTTCAGTCGTCGGACCTGCGGCCCGTGTTGTCTTTTCCGTCTGTCTTCTGCGTTGTACGCGCGCTCCTCGTCCGTTTGTACGTTCCGTTCCACGGTGGTTTCGGTAAGATAGACAGTGCGGCGCTTCTCGGATGCTATCGGAAATTGGGATAATCGAAACGTGGAACGCGACATGAGTACTAAAAGCAGATTACGTTGCCGACGTGTATCCATAATTCAACTTTCGCTGTTTGCTGTTCTTTTGAGGAGAAAAACACCAATTAAATGATCGCTCTTAACAATGTTTGATCGAAAATGGTACTATAAATGTTTTTGTACTCGAACGCTCACTGAAAAACATTGACGTGGAATGTGAACTGATCGATAGGAAACGTCACCTTTTCTATACAAATTATTCTTTGATCCGCTGATTTCAGACAATTCATGTATGAATATATATCCTTACTATTTCAATAGTGTTAATAAATATTCATATCATTTTTTAAAAAAATTATAAAGTGTAATTCGATCGTCGATTGATTTTATTGTTTGAAATTAATAAGTACTGTAATTAACATTTTACTAATAATGAAATGGCAGATAAAAGTGGTCGCTTACACAAACCCCGGAATATAATTGATTATTTAAATGATAAATTTGAACATATTTACACACCTGAAAAAATTTTATCATTGGACGCTATTATTTGAGTATCATTAGTCTCTAATGAAATATAAGGGTCATCTATCCTACAACAATCTAATCCATCAAAAAGAGCACGTTTTGGAGTTAAATATTGTAAGTTGTATGAACCGAAATCGGGATACTGATTCAAATTTAAAATTTAAATAAAAAACACTTAAATAAAATTTTATAAAAAAACAGGACAAGATGTAATAGAAGATTCAAATAATAGTACATCAGAAAATATTGAACTGAATTTATGCACACCAATACCTGGCTATGATCATATCTTTTTCTTAGAAAATTGGTATTCATCATCAGAACTGTACCTAGAATTAAATATAAAAAAAAATAAATACTATCGGAACAGTTCGATGTAATAGAAAGTATATGTCAATAGAACCCGCAGCAATAAAATTAAAAAAAAATCTGAAATCTTTTCAAGATCTTGCAATGGCATTTTAGCTATAAAATGGAAATACAAAAAAGATGTATATTTGCTTTCCACAAAACACGTTAAGGCTGGAATGATTGAAACAAAATAGAAATGATGGAAAAATAATAAAAATCAGAAGTGGATCGTTACAAAACCTAATTTCGTTTTGGATTACTATGATTGGGTGGAGTAGATTTACAAGATAATTGCTTATCTTTCTTTTTTCACGACGAGAAAATTTGTTAAATGTTACAAAAAAAAATTATTTATCTAATGAAGATGACATTTTTTAATGCTTTTATTTAATTTCGTATGTGCAAAACACAATAAGCTCAGTGAAACTATCTGGCATTGTAAGAAATGTTTCATCATCATCCATTTTCATCTACATGAAAATCTTCCATTACTTATGGATTAACCTAACACCTATAAGAATAATTTAATTTAAATTTTCGGCTTTTTATAAATGTTAGGACATAAATTACAAGCTGATTCTATAATACAATAAATAAAAGTTATACTTATTTTATTCAAACTGAAGAAAAATGATTATGATGAATTATAAGTTGATTTTTCAAATAGAATCAATAGTTTCCATGCAATTAGATATTTTTTGAGATGTTCTAGAACTGAACTGCTGTATTCGATAAATATTTTCAAACAAACTGATGATTTGTTAAAACAAATATCAAAAAATGAAACGTTTTCGTCATGAATGCGTGCCATATTATCTTAGTCTGTCCTTTACCTGTCTCACGACTGTTTTATTACATTTAAAATACATTATTACAAGGATTATAAGTAAGAGATACACGCATTTCGTACGGAGTGTGTTTGCTCGGTAGGTTAGTTGTCGAGATGCTGCCTGCTACAGGGTGCGGTCTTCGGCAGCTCAAGTCCGGTGATGATTATTTCATTTAGTACGTGGGCGTTCGACCGACGGGTGTTCTTGCCAAGATACACGCGTCCCAACAACATGTTAGGATTGGATATTGTTTATGGCAGCACTTCGTGTACGTACAACACCGATATGACAATACTATGGATCATTGCTCCGCCACCCCACAGCCTCTCTGCCGTACGGATCGCTTCGATATTTCGATCGATAATGATCTGTCTTGTACGGTTCAGCCTGTGCGTGTCCGTTTAAACATGTTAATTAATGATTTTGTAAATAATGTCGATATTGAATTCGAGAATTTACTCTAACACGATTCTCTTGATGTTCTCGTATGTAGATTTAATTGATATCGGAATGAGTTGAGATTGGTTTGAATATATAAGGATTTCATATCGTGATTTTTTTTATCAAAACGTAACGTATAGTTTTAAGTATTAGGTTGGTGTGCAAACAATTGAGGTTTTTATCATTTAAAGTTTTTTTAGTTACCATTTTTCGGATTTTTCTAGTTATCATTATCTTCTATTATAGTCATGTGATATATTTTGGTATTACTGATTTCAGATTATTTCTATTGTTTTCATTCTTTAGTATTGTTGGATATAACCTGTTAAATTAGTCATAGAAAAAAATTTACACTAAGTTGTTGCATGGGTTTGACACCGACCGATGTTGAACAAGACTTTAGTAACGTTTTTCAAGAAGTAAACTTCAACAGTGAACTTTTTCTTAATATTCTCACACAAACAATCATATATATATATATATATATATATATATATATATATATATATATATATATATATATATAATTGTTATAATATAAATAAATTCTCACAAGTTAAAAACATTGACACATTTTAACGCATCAGCAATTATGCATTAATCAATGCTGCAACGAGCGTTGCACTGCTACCACTTTTTTCTATCCAGTTAACCCTCCACCGACACCCCATTAGTGTGTCAGTTGTCTGGAATCGTTCATCGAATTTACATATGAATCGTCAATTAGCGAACGTGCATGAATACATGAGATGTAATTACGTGACGCGAGACAAAGGACAGGCCCACAGCTATCATCGTACTCGCCTGTAAAAGGGTTAGATTCGATTTTTTCATTAACGGAAAAAAATCAACCCGTTTGCTCATACACAACGTCCAATCGTATTTGTACTCTTAATAACAAGCAGATGTTGATATAATAGATGTAAAAAATAATTATGTGCTTTTAAATTCAATCAATCACAACACTGTTCTAAATTAGAATATTTTCTCGTCATTTTACGACTTCGAAGTGTCAATCTCAACATTTAAAAATACTGTATATCTTCATCAAGCAGTCGGTGAAACCTCACAAAGTGAACACGATGGTGTACTTTTAGGTATAGCATGCTCTTTGAATTCTAGTAGAAAAAAAATGCTACCGAAGCCATAGGAATGATTTGTTCAGCTTTAAAAGAAGATTTTCTGACATAAAAAACATGAAAAAAATACTTAAAAAGTGAAAGAGGTTCAAAATGCATTGCCGACTTCATAAACTCAAACCCGCCATATTTTTTTCGATAAAAGATTCGTCAGTTACTCGATAAATGAAGAAAAGTTATATAAAATAATGGAGAATATTGAAATGTATTCCATTTTTTCATAAACGATCATTTTCTATTAAAAAAAGGTACCGAATTAATTGTACACCAAATATAAACACATTAATAAGTAACTTTATTATTGTAACTTTATATATACTATTTGTCTTTATGCAAGTAATTATTAAGAGTATTAAGATGGAAAGTAATTATTAAGATGACATTACAAAAGTAATAAAGCAATTAAAATAATTAGATTCGAAACTTGACATCTTTCTGTATAAAAATTTCCTTTTTTTTCTCAAACAAGAAATAGAATAATATTTTTATTTCCGAATCGTTGGATAATAGTTAAGAAGGTTATTAATCTAGAAATAAGTTATTAAACTAGAAAAGTCACAAATAGCATATTAATTAAAGTAAGATCATTTATATCACTCTTGTATAAAATAGATCATTAATTGGGAAATAATACACTATGTATGACCAGTTTTAATCTATAATAATTAATTGATTTGAAAACTATTAAAAATGTATTTAAATTTAACATTAGCAATGTCAAATATTACTATGTATATGTATATATATATATATATATATATATATATATATATATATATATATATATATATATATATATATATATATATATATATAAATAGTGAGAAACAACTCGTTTGGTCGAGCAATAATATCAACGTTTAACCAACAAGCAGATGTGATTTATTCGAATAATGACATACGTTTGAGTATCTTTTAGAACAAGCAGATTAAATCCTTTTTTCTTGGCCGTAAACAGAAGGGTTGATATCATTGCAAAAAAACTCGTTTGGTTGGCATATTAATTGTTTTTATGTATGGACGGATTCGGTTGGAATTAAAAGTGTACTTTTTGTAAATATATATTTTTTTCGACTTGGATTAAAATCATAAAAAAAATATATACGGAGATTAGAAAAAATGTACGATGAAAGATTGGTGAATGCGTTGTTTTTTTTTTGTAATTTTACTAACAATAAAATATTTTTTTATACATACATGCATCAAACTACACATAATTTATATATATATATATATATATATATATATATATATTTATATTTATATTTATATATGAAAACCTCAATGATTACATATACCAATCCTTATATTCTGTTTATCCATAAGTATATTGTTATAAGTGGTTTGCAAAAAAATTTTTTTAAAAAAAAGTCCCGACATGCATAGCAAAAATTTAAGATAAATATTTGATGTTGAGAAGCTTGTCAAGAGATAAAATTATCACCGTCCGAACATGAATACAAAATTAAAACACGTCTGCAATTGAACACTTAGATTCGAACCATCTTTATTTAAACTAAAATGAATGCTATTTGCAATATTAAAGAACGGAGATGCGATACGGCTATGTCCTCGCTTATAGCATTTAAAAGGAAGGTTTTTTTGCAAAAAATCATAACCGAGAATAAAAAATGGATTTTGTACGGTAATCCTAAACTCTGAAATTTATGGGTTACACCCGATGAACCATCTTTACGGCTCCTAAACCAAATATTCACCCCCAAAAAGGTTTTATTGTGTGTTTGATAGGACATTAATGGTGTGATGTCTTATGAATTACTCGAATCTGGTCGACTGTAAATTCAGAACGTTGGATCCACACCTCTGTTATTTGAGTGATTAATTAAGAAGAAAAAAAAGCAATCACTGACGAAGAAATGAGGTAAGTCAGTTTGCAGCGCTACCCTCGGCCACACGTCGCGAAAGGGAGAAAAGGTGTTATTTATGCATTGGGCTGGGAAGTTTTCTCTCATGTGGAGTAATCAGCAGGCCTATTCCAGTCAGATAATCACCTGTTCCAGTCGCTCCAGCATTACTTGATTAATATCTATCTTAAAACAGTGGAAGTGGTCCGAAAATGCATTGACGACTCCATCGACTCAAAGCCGCCATCTATTTTGACAAAGGATCCGTCAAATCATGTGGTGTGAAGTTATACAAGTGATTGGGGTATATTTTGAAGACTGAAATGTATTTCATTTTTCCGTAAATAAATATTCATTTTCGATTAAAAAGCACCGAATTAATTTGTACACTAAATATATATTTATATATATATATATATATATATATATATATATATATATATATATATATATATATATAAATATTGAGCGTTCGAAAAATAAAGGGTTGCAAAAAAAATCTACTGCCATGTTTATACAGACATACTAACATACAGATACACACAAACACTCATATATATATATATATATATATATATATATATATATATATATATATATATATATACATATATAACGATTACTTTTCTATATATCTGATAATTATATAGACATAATGAGTTGTAAAAAATATGTTTATTGTTTCATTCGTTTGCATATAGAGGCTTATAATTGAGAAATAGGAAAGTGCAACGAGCCCGGGGGTTGGTGTACGACGCGAAAAGGGGGCAAATCCTCCTAGTGTGTATATATACATACATACATATATATATATATATATATATATATGTATGTATATAAACAAACCACTGAATTAAACTATCACTTAACACCAAAACATATAAAAAATGTGATTTCTGATTTGAAAAAATTTTCAATAACGGAGAACCCGCTCAAAAAGATGCATAAGCGTACATTTAGAACTGGAATTATAAAAGGAGCACTGAACATTTTCAGCTTTAAGTAAATACTACTAATTTTATAGAGTTATTCGTTCCAAATGGTGTTTTTAATTTTTTATGAACCTACCATATTTATAAAATATTATTTTCCAGTAAAAAACATTTTTTTTAATGAACCTAGTAAACTTTAAATATGTTTATGTTATGAAAAAGTACATGGAAATAACATTATTTTGAATTCAGTTAATCTAAATATAATTCAACATTATAATTAATTGACAAATATGGAAAAAAGAATAAAGATAACATTATTATTTCTATATTTCTAAAATAATCAGTGCACGGTTTTTTTAAAATACTTTGAATAATTTTTTAATCAAAAATACAAAAATAATATATCTTATTTTATTCATATAGGCGATTTTTATCTTTCTACTTTTCGTCGGACCAGTCAATGTTTTGAAAATGTGAGAAGAATAATATAAACAATTTTAGAAAATTATAATAATACCATTTTTAAATTACAATAACATTCTTATCGTTAATTTCACACTAATTGATCTGAGATAAAAGAAATTAACTAAATAATAAAAAATATAGAATAGATAATGATGGTGTTCCTAAGAATTTGCGTATACTTATTCACTAAGTTTTATAATACTACATTTAAAATTTTATACACTTGGTAGTTCTAAATTCTAACTGTAAACTGTAAAAATCTATCGCTTGCTTCCCACTTATTTGGAAGAAATAAGAACTGCAATTACCAGTTATTAAAAAACATCAAGATACATACTGTATGTATATATATATACTCGTATATATATATATATATACACGAGTATATATGTGTATGTATGTGTCCATATATATATATACATGTAAATATTTATTTGATATAGTTTGATAACTTCATAATACTATTTAAAATTCAAAGATCTTTTATTCAAATATTCATTTAAATACGAAGCAATTGTAAAGGAAATGAGAATATTCTTGAAGAGGTTTTTTTTAAAAAAATTAAGTATATATTACATAAATATAAAGAAGAACTAGTTCATTTCTTTATTCTTCCCCTTACCACATTTATCATACATATATATATATATATATATATATATATATATATATATATATATATATATGTGTGTGTGTGTGTGTGTGTGTAACTATAAATTAAACGCATATTTATTCACGCACATATAAAAACATTTAAAAGAACGTGCACACAAAAACATAGAAATAAGACGCAGCACTCAGTGTTGTAGTCAGTTAGCAGACGTTGCTTTTACTTGTTAATTTATTTACTACTTTTTACGGAACAATAGGTAACACCAGTTAACCTCTAGTTCACGTTTTACACCTCACTGAGCATCTATTCAAAAATTTGCATCACGAAGCGAACATTTTTTTTATAATCTTTATTTTATACATATATATATATATATATATATATATATATATATATATATATATATATATATATATATATATATATAATGGTAAATAAACTATTCGAAGACATCAGCTTCAACCAGTGAAAAAGAAAAAAGCAATTTAATATGCTATTAGTTATAATTAAATATGTCTTACTTATTGTGCATGTGGGTTTGATTTGAAAAATTAATTTAGTCCGTTGAAAACCATAAATTATAAAAATTAAGATTCATATAATGTCGTGATGAGTATATTTTCCTACTAGATTCGGTGATTTTGAACTATTTGAGTTCTTATCTTCTACTAATTTCATCAACTTCAAATTGATTTTGATATCTCTTATTTAAAACTACCAAAAGATGGAAAACGTGCTGAAACTATTTTTTTAAATCGGAAAGAATTAACTGACTAATATTTTAATGATAAAAAATTGAATACCTTTTTTTCTATAGTTAATCAGTTTGTTGAGCAAAACAAATGTTATTAATTTTATATTAGGTTGGTAGAAAAATAAATATGGTTTATGACCTTCAAATTCATATATATATTTTGATTTAAGTGATTTGAAGTGGTCCAGAACGTTGGATCATAAACGCCTAACTGTTGTATAAGCTCTCGAATTGTTATGCGTGATTCTGATTCCACTGACACATTCAGTCGGTCGTTATTAACTGAAGAAGGACACCCACAACCTTCTTTATCTTGAAGACTCTCGTCCTCATCACGAAATTTTCAGAACCACCATTGTACCGTACGTTACTTAACAGTACCCACACCAAAAGCATCATTTAATTTACAAGCACTTTCTGCTGCGTTACCACTCGTTTTGAAACCGTACAATAATTGGTGTTATTTGCTTATTCCCATTTTTAATTCAACAGCCCAATTTGAAACAAAATTAATAATAAAACCAAAGTCGATTTTAAAAAAATACAAACCGAAAAATGTACTTTAAAATGATATTAACATGAAAACGACGAATGAAACTTTCATTGAAAAGAATTAAGGTTAAAATTCAGAAAAACCCACAATTGTCTTCCTACTAACCTAATGTTTATTTCTGTCTATTTAATAAATTTGTCAATCTATCCGTGATTGTTAAATTCAAATACTTAAATATTTACTCCTGGTATGCTTGAATTTTCTTCTAACGTTTTTCTTTTTTATTGAGAATGAACTAAAAAATTATCTGAGAATAAAAAGATACTTAGAAATGAGTATAAAGTATATAAAATATAAATATAAAGAATATATGAGTATAAATATATATATATATATATATATATATATATATACATATATGAATATAAATATAAAGAAATATAGTATATAAAATATCAGAAGACAAAAACCGCAATTATTTTCCCACCAACCTAACAGTAATAGCAAACAAAAGTTCGAATGATCTTCGAAAGGATGAATACAATCAGAACAATGTTATTTTCATCTCTTTAAAAAGGACATATCAAAATTATAGTTGTATGTTTTTATTTGATGTTCTAATGGTTTTCGTTCTTGGTAATCATCTGAATTTCTGTTCTTCACTAATCCAACACGTGTGTCAGATAGACTTTTAACACTACCAGAAAAGAGTATCTAATATCTAGTGTGGTATATATGGTACTTAGTATTGGAGAATAAATACTCAAATAGATCAAAATGATGAAGACTACGAGGATAATACCTTTTATATCATGTTTTTCTTAGTATAAAATCAAATTTAACAAATATTCATACTAGAAAAGCATACAAAATAAAATAATTTGATATCAGCAATCAAATTACCTATTTAATTTCTTTCAGACAGTTAGACCTACTTTTGTGTCTATAAAAGCTCTCTACAACTTTTAAAAAATAAATAATGGAATCATTATAAAGATTATATTCTAAGCTTTCTTTCTTTGCTATGTCATTATTATATCTCAATCCATTTAAGACTTGTAAAATCATGTGAAAATCTTATAACTGTCCCTTCTATATCTACTGTTCCCGTAAGACAATATTTTTTCATTAAAAAGAAAAATGAATGAAATCCAGTGATCAAAACCACTTTTTTTAATTTCCTTATCTCTATACATACTTGTCAGTATCATCCATAATTATTTCTATATCACACAGTGGACATTTAATGAATTTTTTTAGTAACTCTTACCTGTATTTTTATTGTTTTTTCTGCTTATTTTTAGATATGATGTTATGTTGTAATTTAGAACGTATCCGTTAGCCTACATACATGCATATATACATATATATATATATATATATATATATATATATATATATATATATATATGTATATATGTATAATGAAACGTTTAAGAAATAAATTATAAGAGATAGTAAATTAAAGGTGAAATGCACGAAGAGTCTATAGATTTCCATCGACATATCGTTAGTGTATAAGAACAACAGAAAATGAACACTGATTCATGCTACGTGTCGCCTATTGTAAGCATTTTACATGCAATAAACTGGACCTATAAAAATATAACAGACATGCAGTCAAATCGAGTGGGCGTCCATAGTTCCTCTTAGTGTTCGCAATAATACATCGTGATGCTAATGGAATTATTGCCAGCACGATGCCTGGCAATTGTGCTGAAATACGTTTATTATTTCAGTTTATTTATAACATTAAAACATATATAAATGTTTTATACATGCATAAATGTACATTTTAGTATATATATATATATATATATATATATATATATATATATATGTGTGTGTGTATGTGTACATAATAAATCTTAAATTTAAAATTAAGAACAAAAAATATCAGGTTTTGAATTTGACATTATTTCTAAAATTCTTTCTCAATTTTCAGATATAATTATTTTTTTTAATTTCATTTACACTTTCTTTTTATAAATATATTAAAAACCCTTAAATACTACTGTTACTACGGTTATCACTTATATATTTATTAATAGAAGTGAACACAAATCTTGTTGATCTTTTATTTTTAAAGATTATTCGTTTATTTATTTTTAAATTCAAAAGATATTTCAATATAGTTTTTGGTAACGTAGCCAAATTTAATTTAATAACAAATTTTTTACTCCTCCATAAAACATAGGATTTTTTCTAAGTTCAAAAATGATCAATGATGAATTTTTGAACATTTGTATTCTTGTTCGAGAAGGATTGGAAATTTCTAAAAAAAATACTTAAAAAAGAGAATCAAAAAAAGAAAAAATCGACGATTGAAAAAAGAATTCTTTTCATACTAGTTTCAATTTGATTATTAGATATTTTTTATTGCTTCTTAGGTATTTTCCATGACTGTTACTAAATACTAAGATAGAAAAAATCTGATTCGATTTTTCTATACCTAAACTCTTCAAAGATGATAGAACCCTCATTGAAATACTTAAAAGCAGCTTATAAAGTAATCAATAATTGAATATTTTTGATCAGAAAAAATCATGATTTGTGAGAGTGTAGGAATGTATTTATGGAAGTAAAAATATTGTAATATTTGAACATTTTTCTTTACAAGTATAGCATGAAAAAAGTTACAAAGAAATAAAATCAGATATTAGAAATCAAACTTTTAATTACTTTATATTCAGTTCTGTACACATGGAAAGAATTTTCATTATTACAATAGAAAATATTAAGCAGTTCAAGAGAAAATATAAAACAATTCAAAAGAAGTAAAATCAAGAATTCATAAATGATTTTTAAAAATATACATTTTTTTAGATTAACTATTGAAAAATAAATTAATATAAAAATATAATAGTTAATCCAAACAAAAATTATATTCAATCAGCGTTTAAAAGGAGTAATTAAGACTTGTTGCATAATTTAATGTCTTTTTTTCAAATTTAATTCTATTTTTTGTTACCTTTATGTTGACCGAAATGAACGTTTTAAAAATGTAATATTTTATTTCAAAAAAATATCCGGAGCTAATTAATTATGACATATGTTAAATGTACTCAATAGATAATTCTGAAATTTATGAATAAATATATTAAGGAACGTTGACCGCACATTCAATTTTATCAGTGACTGTTTATGAAAGTAATGGAAATTAATTTAACAGAACTATTCGCCCAGTATTGATTACCACTTTGAAATGTCTTGTACACAATATATCATTCTGTAAAAAAATCCTACTATAATTTACAAAATTCTCTTAATATAATTTATATTCTCGTCTGTTGAAACACATTACGTCGACTTTTAGAGCGTATAGAGTACAAAAAAAAAGACAAGCCGAGAGACAAGCACATACACTTAAAGTACAAGCAAATCCGTAAATAAATAATTAAAAGAAATGAAACATTAAAAGTATAGCAATCGAGTTTACTAATTCTCGTTCGGACATGTCTTGATATCGGAGTGTTGTTGTTTAACTCAATATCTCGAGTCCATAATTCACGACGCTGCCCATTTTTCTCATGTCTTTTATTCAGGTGTAAATTGTTTATCTTGTAGGCTGAAATCCGTTTCATGTGTAACTAATATATGTGTCCTGCTCTAACTGTTACGGGACCATATGGGATATGTTTTATATATTAATCCATGTAATGAATGTAGATCGGCAGGCACGGACCAGAAAATTTTCACTGACTGATCAAAACTATACCACAAATATTAATTTTACACATTTAGAAAAATAGCAGAATATGTCTAGAAATCAAAGTTGGTAAGTGATTTCCTTATTTCTGTATTATAAAAAAGAAGATTAATTTAAGTTTGTTAAAAAGAAGTATAGTTTATGAAATATATTAAATTTGTATTTTCCTGGTTAAATAGAGATATAAAATATGGTGGTGATAAAATACAGACAATTATCAGACAATGAATTTGTCTGATCTTCATGAATTCGAAAGATTTTACCTATTTTCCATTTAAATACTAGATGTAAAAATTAATTTTGTGCCTTTAAATTGAATCAGTCATAACTCTGTTTTAAATTAAAATATTTGCTAGTCTTTTCTACTATTTTGAAGTGCCAATCTTAACATTTAAAAGCTCTATATAATTTGGACAAGCAGTTGGCATAATGAATTCGATCTTATGGATTCGATCTTATATCTTAATGAATTAGGAAAATTTTAGCTCTTTTATATTTAAATATTAGTAAAAATTAATTCCGTGCCTTTAAATTGAATCATTCATAATTCTGTTTTAAATTAAAATATTTTCTATTCTTCATACCATTTTGAAGTGCCAATCTTAACATTTAAAAACTATATATCTTGGTCAAGCTGTTGGCATAACCTCACAAATAATAGTGAACAAGATGGTGTTCGAAAAGATGTTAGGCATTGGATAATTTTCATATTCCAGTTGAAAAAAATGGTGCTTAAGCCGCGGGAATGATTTGTTCAACTTGGAGAGAAGGATGTTGTGATGCATAAAATATAAAAAAAAAAATGATAAAACAGTGGAAGAGGTCTTAAGTGCATTACGATTTCGTTGACTCAGAGCAAACATTTTTAATTCGACAAGGGACTTGTCAGTGACCAGACAGATGGGGCAAAGTTATACAAAATGATGGAGGATATCTTGAATATTAAACTGTAATTTATTTTTCTGTATAAGCATTCATTTTCTATAAAAAAGACAATGAATTAATTTGTACACTTATAAAATGGATCAAAGAAAACAATGATTTTCATAAATAATTCGAAGAACAGTTTGATAAAATAAGCATCATTTTTTTTAAGTATTTAAACCTTTTCTGCATACTACTTAGAAGATAATTTTCAGTTCGAATTCGAAAACAAAAGTCGAAAATGAATCGAATCACAAGTATAGAATACGTGTCTGTGTCCCATGTTTTCGTACAATATGTCGATTGATGGTAAAGTAAATAATTATAAATTCCGAACGTCGGCCACGGAGTGAGATACACTCTTATTAACCGGACGATGGCTATCGTATTCTGTTTCGCAGTGGCATTAAATAGGTTTGTCGAAACTTAAAGGTGCCTGCCAGGCGTACGCGGTACATCGTTTTGCACTCGCTTACTTGTCAAACTATTTCATTTGCGAACCAATTTGTAACCGGAATGTAATCAGGCACATGCGATACACATACTCAAATGTTTATAGTTTAAAAGTCGATATGTGGACAGAATAAATTAACGGAAATGGACTATGTTACTGATTTTTCAATCTAAATACAATCACACATTTGTATCAACACACACAAACACACACATATACATATATATATATATATATATATATATATATATATATATATATATATATATATATATATATATATATATATATAATGTTTAGAAGCTCTTAGGAATATTTTATTTAACTAGTACTCATACGGAAATATATAAATTAAAACTTAAGATTTTGCAAATATATTTATTACTTTTTTGATTATAAAATATGTACTAAAAGTATATCATTAAAATGACCTTTATTTAATTGCAAATATTTTCACTGCATTGAATAATGTTACGAGTTGTTGATAGAAATTCTAGTGTGATTTTTTAATAGATGAAAAACTCAACAAAACTAACAAAAAGCATTTGAAGTATGATGTCAGGCGATAAACATTAAAAAACAGTGAATTCAGAATAATTTTGTTTATGTTTTAAATTTGTATATATATATATATATATATATATATATATAAATGTCAGATGTACAAAATAATTCGGTGCCTTTTTTAGAGAGAACAAATGTTCACTGAAAAATGAAATACCATTCAATCCTCAAAATATCTCCAATTATTTTATACAACTTTGCTTCATCTGTCGGGTAACCAACGAGCCCCTTGTCAAAAAAAAAAGATGCTGACTTTCAAGTTTTAGAAAAATAAAGGTTTCTCTTTATGAACAGATCTATTAATTTCGCTTCCCAAAGGAATAAATTATATCATGTATTTAGCTTCAGATCATTTTGATTTAACTGTAATAAAAAAATTAAACGATTTACAACATTATGAGAGTTTTAGTTACGTTGTTATGATAATAGTTATTATTATTTTAAAAGAATATAACGAATTCGTTGAAATCGTACTCATTTTCGGATTTCTTCCACTGTTTCAGCTTAATTTTTTATATATTTTATAGTTTATAGAACCTTCCCTAAAGCAGAACAAATCATTCCGGCTACTTCGGCAGCATTTTTTCAACTGGAATTCGAAAAATATGCAATATGCTTCTTTTCGGACACCATCACGTTCACTACTATTTTATGAGGTTATGATAACTGTTTGGACAAGGCATATAGTGTTTTTAAAAGTTAAGGTTGACACTTCAAAATGTTTAAAGGGTGAGAATTTTTTTAATTTAAAACAGTTATGATCGACTCAATTTAAAAGCACGGAATTAATTTTACACCTAATAAGATTTAATATATATATATATATATATATATATATATATATATATATATCAGTAGCCTCTGTCAATCCACTACTGGATAAAGGCAGCTTCCATTATTTTCCATTTTGTACGATTGAAATCCTCTCTTTTCCACTAATTTCCAATAACATTTTTGATTTGCTCATTCTACCTGTTCATTATTCTCTTTCTTGGTCTTTTTATATTCCTTAAGTCCCAGTTAATAATTTCTGTTGTCCAACGGTTGTTTTCTTTTCTTACAATATACTCCGCCGATTTGTATTTCAGACTCTTTACTCTTCTTATTACATCTGTTACTCCTGTCTCTTTTCGTATCCATTCTATTATTTTCCTATCTCTTCTTGTTATCCTTATCATGCATTTTTCCATACTTCTCTGTCTGATTTAGAGTGATTGATTTTGGCGTTAATTATCCATGTCTCTCTACCGTAGGTAAGGACTGGTTTTATGCATTAAGTAAACACTTTTTTGTACAAACAGAGTGAGATTATTGATTTCAATATCAAGACGTTTCGTTCCAAAAAGCGCCATCCCATTCTTACTTCTCTTACTTCTTCAATGACATCCAACTTTGTTGATAAGCTGGCCTATATAGACAAGTTCATAACTTATTCGATTTCTGTTCCTTTTATTTCAATTTTCGTTGGGCAGGCAATAGCATTAAACAACACTTTTCTTTTTGCATGGTTCATGTTTAGGCCAATTTTTTGACCGACATCATATAATACTTCTATTCTCTTTTGTAACTCTTCCGAAATATTTGCGAAGACAAAGATATCATCAGCAAACCGGAGGTTACTTAAATTTCCGTCTTATATTTCAATTCCTTTATCCTCTCAGTCGAGCCATTTGAATACTTATATATATATATATATATATATATATATATATATTTATATATATATATATATATACATATATATATATATATATATATATATATATATGTCATGTATATAATGTACTTAAATTGTGATCCGAGGGCAGATGTGTCGATCAAAGACAAACAATAGACGATCGCGTAATGTTTTTTTTTCGGCGTCGCCTCCATTGTCGTCGGTTCATATCCACTCGTGCACTAATTGCTACAGCTACAATCCGCTACTGTACCGTCGAGTGTTTACAGTCTGTTAGATACGCATAAATAATT
>CM068315.1:4092735-4270235 GCA_034766995.1 Acanthacorydalis orientalis
GTAAGAATTAAATAATATATATAATTCAATTATTAATACCGTAAGAATTTTAAGGAAAAATATTCCTTAAGACAACAAAAATTCTATTTATATACAATTTATTTCACTGAAAATCTAAATATAAATATTATATTTTATTTAAAAGATATAACAGAAGAATTTCTCTTATTTCTTATTAAATATAAACAAATTATTTAATTAGGTCGTTTAAATCTCATTTGAAAGCTCTAAAATTTTAGAATTAATGCCGACTTTTATAAAGAAAACTAGACTTTTTGACTTAATTAGAGATGTGAAAAATATTTTTTTTATTCTACTTGTAAATGTAATGTTCTGCACCTGTGATCCAGTCAGTATGTTGTCTTGAATCTCTTCTTCATATAGAATCAGCTGTAAATCTGTTATCAACGACCAGTTTCGGCACGTTTGTCATCTTCAGGTGAAGTTTTGAAGCTCAAACCACAGGGAAAGTCAAATTTTTAAAATCGACCGAAACCGATCCTAGAAAATAGACTTACAGCTGATTTTATAGGAAGAAGACCTTCAGGACAACATGGTTTTATTATATCTCATTGTAACCAGTTTTTATTAATTTTATATAGCTTTATATAAAAAAATATATTATTTTACTTATTATTTTTTTTTACTATTAATATAAGAACCTTTTTTTATTTAAACACACGAACAGACATACATCTCCAAAATGTATGAATCTATTTGTATTTCTACTTTAATAAAACTATTTTTACTTCAAATAATAAGATTTTTAGTATCTGTTAAAATTATAAATCAAGTACAATTTGTAGTAAAACAAGTAATTGATTTTGAAAAATTGTAAATATTAGAATTTTACTAATGTAAGCAGTAATTCGTTAAATGATCGTTGATATCCTAATTTGTAAGTTAATTAATCATCGTTTTAAATAATAACTGTCGTTTTTTTATCACATGTAAGGTTTTTAATAGCAATAGATATTTTTAAATAAAAGATTAATATATGAATATATAATATTTCAACAGATTAGAAATAATTTTTAAGAATTTCTTTCTAAATTTTAGAATGTGTTTAGAATTGATGCAGTTGTTTAAAAAATATAACATCTTGCATAATTAATTGCTTATGAATTTGCAATTTATTTATCACATGTGAGTTTTGGTAAAGCCATGATAATTTAATTTTTAAACGTATTGATTTCATACTAAGAACTGAACTAAAGTATTCAGAATCAATAGTAATTATCTGATTGTAATTTGAATTAATATGAAAGAATTGTTCGAATCTAGCTATGTAATCATATATTTTACAAGAATGAGAGTCTATTTTAGAGAATTATTAAAGGATTTTAATTTTGAGAGCACTGTAATAAAAATCATATTTTTCTATTTAAAATCTAAGAAATTTTCAATACTTTTATTCGTTACTTACTTGTTTTTTTCTAAATATTTAGAAAATATTATTTACCTATTTTTTATATTGTTGAATGCTTTAAATTTTTGAAATAGATCCCAAATGAAATTTTATTAAATGATATTCATTTTTGTATGAACCGATACGAATTTTTTATTTTAATTGGAGAGAAATTAGTAGAATAATTCTTTTACAACAATCAATAAAAATAATTTTTCCTATTAGTTCATATAAAATTCAACCAACAACGTAAACATCGGCCCACATATTCGATCGAACGTAGCGTTGGACGTATCGAATCGTATCGCTGGGAGCTAACTATGATTCTATTCATCACATTTTTTGATTGTAGTATACCGAACTTATTACGGAATTCTTTGACATCTAATAAAATAGATAAAAAAGGAATAATGTGTTCAGTCTACACGCCATGTGCGTCCGTTTGAAAATTTTTTTGTGTGACTGTGTACGTATTTAAATTAAAAATGTTTGTAAGCTATTAGCGCACGTATAAATCTCACAGTTTGAGCTGATCAAAACGATTGTTTGGATTCTGTGTAAGTTTTTCGTTAATAGCAATGTAAATGGAAAATACATTCCAAAAAAAGAACACGTTCAGCAGGAAGATATGTTGCCCGTGGCTATTAATCTCGTGATTTGTTATTGTGAATGTATTTTTTTTATGTTGATATTTATAATTTGGAATTAAATGCATGTATACACAGGTACATACACACACACACACATATATATATATATATATATATATATATATATATATATATTTGTAGATAGATAGATATAAAAACTGATAAATAGACACATAAGACACATTTTGATTTTAAACTGAAATATTAACCCTTCCTACTGAAATGACATCATGAACTTTCTATGCTGAAGTAGCCAATGACGAGCTGCACTCGTCAAGAATGTTTAAATTGTATGCCTGGTTAATATTGCCTGCAAATAAATTGTAGTAGAATGGGTTAATAAAACTATAACAATGAATGCATTTACTATTATGAAATTTGTTCACTGAAACATAATACAAGTATGAAAAGATTATTAAATGCTATATTTAAAATATTAAAAATCTTGGAAACTCTTCTTTACTTTTGATAAAGTGTTGTGTGTTTTGATAGCTGTTTAGTTATATTATTTCTCTTTTATATACTTCATGTCCTCTTGTCTTCCTTCTGTCTTTATGTACATATATGTATGTGTATATATATATATATATATATATATATATATATATATATATATACTGTTTAAACTTATATTTTACGAGAAGTAAGAAGAGACAATAATAATAATTTATTTTAGTTAAAACATAAAAATAAAAACATATATATATATATATATATATATATATATATATATATATGTGTGTGTGTGTGTGTTTAAAATTTGAAATTTTTGACAACCGCGAAATTATAATCATCGATGGTGATGTTTTGACTTTTATCTTCTCCTTCGTCTTCTACTTTACAGCCTTAGTTTACTTTCTATTCTCATTTTTTATTCATTGTAAGACCAATGTCTGCTGCAGCGATCTCAAGGGGTCGAAAAGACTTATTTAATTGCAAGTATAGATCTAACACATAATGTTTAGGTCATCGGCATATCCAGATATTTGTTGTGCTTTGTTGAGTACGGTGGAGTTTATTTTTACTGGGATAGTCCATACTACATATTCAATAACATTCCTTTAGTCCATGTCAATTTTTCAATTAAGAAATTCTAGCTTCATTCTTTATATTATACAACGATCGACAAAAAAATAATTTTCAGTGATTTAGGTGAAAATATACATTGTAGCAAAACGACGAATCAATTTTTAAAAATATATAGAAATAATTACATTTATGTTGCCGAATATAATTTCAAATTAATAGAAAAGTAGTAAGTTTTCATTAAACAAGAACAAGAATACATGTTTATCACATTATTATATATATATATATATATATATATATATAAATATATATATATATATAAATATATATATATATATATAAATATATATATATATATATATATAAATATATATATATATATATATATATATTATTGAAAATAATACTGGTTTATTTTTCCTGTATAAATATTCCTCATAATAGTTTTCATAACGTTTTCATCTTAAACATAACAACATTTTATGTATATATAAATATACTATATATAAATAAATGAGTGTGTACAAAAATTCAACTTATTAAAAATGAAAGTGAATATGAATAAAGTTTCTAAAATAGTTACTAGAAAAACAGACAAAAAAGATCAAATTCAAGTATCTTTTTTATTTACACAACATGTTTTATACATTTCTGTCAAAAGCATTAAAAAGAAAACATCCAAAAAATGTATGTCATTCAAATTATTCAAAATTAAATCAAACACACTTCTGTTCTACTGGCACGTTCTTCAGACGATCTTTAGTAGCTACTGAAAAAAAATCCTTTCGTTACTAAATAAACGAACTAGGCCTCGTTTAATGAGCCATGCCAGGTATATATATATATATATATATATATATATATATATAGTAGAACTATATACGTATACAAGAGGAATCTCGTCTCTTTATAAATATTAATACTTATAAATTGACTTAGGCTAACGTGGGTCAATGGGTTAAGTGAGCCAAGGTGTGGCCACCACCGCCTTAACCTGACACAACGTGCGATGGAAGTGTGCTCGGTGCGTACCGACCCCGCACACCCTCGACCACATACACACACATTTATATATGCATAGATACACATAGAGATAGATAGACACACACACAAGAAGTTACTCCGACCGCCCTTTATAAATTCAAACACGCTGAGAGACTAGTATAACATGTTATAATATTCGTTATTTCTTCTTCTGGTTACCTTTACGTTCTTCTTTTTTTTTCAATGTCTCATCTTCGAAGTGCAACTGTCGAATGATTTTTAAGAAGCGGCTCTTAGCGTCTGACATTCATTGTACACGAATATAAAACAGTGTATTTAATAAAACAAAGTATACTTTTATAATAAATGTTATAATATCTTTAATGTATAATACTTGATGTTAATAGTATCGTAATCGTTCATTACATCTGCTGAAAATTATTTTGACTATAATTATTATTAGGTGTACGAACTAATTCTGAATTTTTAAATTAAATCAATCATAACTCTGTTTAAAATTCAAATCCAATTAGTTTGGTAGAAAAATAATTGTGGTTCATGACCTTCAAATTCGTATACATTTACAGCTTTCTTGATTGTTCCTAAGAAGAGCTTCTTTGAGCTTCTTTCCTAATTGTTTTTAGTGGTCCAGAACTGTCGAATGACTAACACTTAACTTTTTTGCATGCTCTCGAATTGTTGTGCTTTGCTCTAATTCAACTAACGCATTCAGCTGGTCGTTATGAACTGAAGAAGAACGCCCACGACCTTCTTTATCTATCTGCAAGGCTCTGATCCCCAGCACGAAATTTTGCAACCACCATTGAACCATACGTTCCTTAACAGTACCCACACCAAAAGTCTTGTTTAGTTTATGTGCAGTTTCTGCTGCTCTACCGCCCCTTTCGAATTAATACAAAAAAATGCTCTTATTTGCTTTTTTTCCATTTTTAATTCAATAGCCCAATTTGAAGCAAAACTAACAATAAACCCAAAGTCGATGTTACCAAAATACAGAAAGAAAAATTCTCTTTAAAATAACATTTTCAGATAACATAAATACGATGAAATGACACTTGAAAAATTAATGTTGAGAAAAATCATTGAGAAAAGTAAGGCTAGAATTCAGGAAACGAAAACCTCAATTATTTTCCTACCAATCCAAAATTTTATTGTAGTTTTAAGATTTTGAAGTACCACATTCAACATTTAAAAAACTATGTATCTTGGCCAAACAGTCGGCATAAACGCTCAAAATAGTAATAAAATCGATAACGTCCAAAAATCTGCATATTAGGCATTGCATACTGTTGCATTCCTGTCAAACAAATGATTGTGAAACTGCGAGAATGATTTGTTTAGCTTTAGGAAATGGTTTTGTGACGCATGAAAATGCAAAATATGCTAAAACAGTGAAATAAGTCCGAAAATGCATTTTCGACTGCACTGACTCAAAGACACCATCTTTTTTCGACAGGGGATTCCATCAGTTTTCCGATAGATGGAGCAGTTATAAAAATATTTTGAGGATTAACATGTATTCCATTTTTTCATAAAAATTTATTTTCCATAATAATGGCACTGAATTAATTTCCCCATCTAATATTATCAAAGTTAGAATTGATTTATTGTCAGAAACCTATTTATAATTCAATCAGTTTTTCACAATGTGTGGCTACAGTATTGATAGAATTGTTTCTTATTTTTTAAATATATTTGGAATATCTTGAAATAAATCTTCAAAAAATTTTTTTGAATTTCGCAATTTATAAATTTTTACCAACTCATATATATCTCTCTCTACATATATATATATATATATATATATATATATATATATATATATATATATATATTATTGTTTCTGCTCGACAAAAATAGTGACACGTACAACGTCGTGGCACGTGCATGTGTGTGTAGAATGTGTAGAGTACAATCTGGCCGTAGGTAGATGGTGGCATATTATAAAATACCTGTATCCATACCTGACGCTGCGCTAGACCAGATACGAACTTAAGTTATGAATCTCGCCATATTTATTGATTTAATTTGTGTTTCATTATACATATCACGCGAACGTACCGAGATCGTCATCTCAATTTATGATTTGTTGTTATGCATTCAATGCTCCACGAAGAATTCGTCCGACATCATCGTACGCCGTGCATATGTTGTTATTTATAGTTCTCTAGCTGTGTCTCAAATAAATTGTTAACCAAACAAACAATAAATCATTAACGTTTCAAATGCAATTATTCGAATAATGTATTCGTTTCTAATTAAAGAAAATGACAGATACATTCATCAATGCTTCCAAGAACGTTTTTACATAAATCAATGCCCGTTAGGGTTAAATGTAAAATTAGAAGCTATTAAAACTGCTTTTAATATGGAATTGAATTATATCAGTCTTCTTAACTTGAATTGATTTTCGCAAAGATGTATTTATGCGATTGAATGTTGTTTTAATAAGCATACTAGCTTATTTATAAGCAACATCAATGAGTTAAATGATTCCATTTATAATTTATTTTTTATTTAAATATCTTAAGAAATGATTCCATGAGACTTTATTTAGAGAAATAGTTGATTATTATATGATTTCCTAACTTATATCGGGCAGTAATACACTTAGCTGTCGAAGCACACTCAACCCTCAAACAACAACAAGAACTTAACTTATATTAATGTACTTTTTGAGCCATATTAAAATGTATTCTAAGTATGTAAGAATAAAAAATAAAGTAACGATTCATTTATATTTCTTAAAGAAATCAATTGTTTGTTAAAAGTAAATAAATAATTGTAGAAAAAAATAATTGTAAATAAATAATTGTAAATATTGTTAAGAAAATCACGAGTTTGTTTTTAATTTTTTACTAGGAGGCTCCTCGCTCGCTTGCTTCTCTCTATAACACTCTCTCCTCTCTAACAAATTACAGAAATTAACGAATTATACGCACAAATAATCCGTGCAAATTGTAAGTGGTAAAATATTTATTAGAAAAGTTTATAAAAATTAACATAAAAAAACACAATGTGTAAAAAAATTTTAACTCTAAAGCTTCAGTGAATACAATATATTGAATAAATTTATTATCAGTTTTACATTGAAATCGCATACCCTTTTTCATCTTACACCGTGGAATAGAACATTATTTGACATAATTATTTGACTGATAACAAACAATCAGGACAGAGGCCACATGAGTGATATCAGCCAATAATAACACGAATAAATATCACGGAGGAGGAGGAGGATGACCAATTTTTATTTATAGAATGATATATTGTATTTTCTAAGTTTAAACACATTTTAATTTTTTTATATCGGATTCATCTTGAACACAATTTTTAAAATACTTAAGTCTTACAATTCTTTGTTTCACAATTTTTTTCAAATAATAAATCATCAGTTGAAATAGTTAAAAAAAAATAAATCTTTAGATGCAACAACTATTTTTTCATATATTTTTTCTATAATAATAGAAACATTAAATAGTTTTCTACTTACATAATTTTTATTGTAAGTATCCAAGCTGTTTAACACTTCTTACTTGTTTGATTCTAAACTAATATTTCTAAAAAATGATATAAATGATTCAACTTAGACTTCCACACGAAATTATTAAAAAAAACTCAAAAATTAAAAAAAACATGTTATCTTCCATTTAGTATTTTAGTTCAATTGTATTTTAGTATTGAATTGAACTAAAATACTGAATAAAAAATAACATTTCTTTCTTAACCCCTGTGCATCCTTTTAGTATTTCCATATGGAAGTCTAAATTGAATCACCTATATAATTTTTAGACTAGCCAGAAATATTGATGAGTAGGATTAAACTCATTTTTAATTATAAAAAATAATTATGTTTAATTATTACATGAGTCAATAACCTCAATTTTCAGATAATGTTAATATTCTTCATTTCCTGTTAGTGTAACATGAGGTACAAAAAGAGGTCATACTATATAAACATCAAGATATATACTGTATATATATATATACATATGTGTGTGTATGTGTCCATATATATATATACACACATATGCATATATATATATATATATATATATATATATATATAAAGAGAGAGAGAGAGAGACTTTATATAAAATTATTAATATTTCAATCAAAAATCTTTCATAAATAATATTTAATTTATGACAATTTTTCGATCTACAACTGAACTTATTTATTTGATCGTCCTAAGTAATATAATGATAGATGCTTCCTAATTATATTATCTTCCTTTATAAAACAAATATAAAATTATAAAATAAACTATATACTCGTAGAGTCTATTTCAATTTAAAGTTTTTTATTTGCAATTTTTTAATTTTAGAGTTGAACAAACCATGTTTTATGTACCAGTTACATTTATATTTTTTAAGATAACTAAGAGGCTCCGCCCCTGCTCGCTACACTCAAAAATCCATCCGTGGAAAAACTTCACCCTTCATTCGTTCCCCCGAACAAATCACAGAAATTAACAAATTATACACAGAAATAATCGACGTGAAATGTTAATCGTATAATTGTTATTGGCAAAAATTAATAAGTCACCAAACAGAACACAAACTAGGTGAATAATATCAACCAATCCGAGAACGAATGAATGTCACGCACGCCGGTTGGAGGAGCAATTTTTAATTATATTATTTAGTAAAGCATTTTTTATTTAGTAGAACATTTTTTATTTATTAAAACATTTCTTATTTATTGAAACATTTTTTATTTAGTTAGACAAGGAAACCTCCTTTTCCCAGAGGTGAGTATTTGAGAGGGACACAACAACAATAATCAAATCAACATTAATGGACACAAAAGGATATTATCTCGATCTTGTACCCCCAGGTACGGCCATCAACATCATGATTACAAACAAAAAGACGACCAAAACCTCAAATATATGAAAGAAAAAACAAAGAAACCTGTAAAGCAAAGAAAAACATTAATTCATTCAGGAAGCTATTAGCTTGTTTCATTTTGTAAAATTGTGTTTCGAATGTACAATGATTGTTCTTCTACCTAGTTGTATACTTTTTATCTTTTTAAAAGAACCCTCACGAGATGTCAATAGAAAATTAGTCTCTTTATGTCCCATTGACAGAACGATATGTCTATATAGATTAACGAATTGATGAAAAATTAACTTGAAATAAAAATATTCATTTTCAAAAACTGCAGAAGTAGAAAATCAACAAATCCTATCTTACAAGTACATGCGTCTAGAAAACACTTCCTGTAAGAGGAATAAAGAAATGCGTTCTATAAAAATCGTGGAAATGTTAATATTTTATTTTTTTTGTTTATGATCACTACATATATATATATATATATATATATATATATATATATATATGTATATAAATATCATATTCCATACAAGATGCAAATTTATTACAATCGTCGTATTTTTATGTGCGAAACACCGATTTTTCTTTTAATACATTTCGGCCCTCCTTCATCATATCCCGTTAAATTGAAACTCGGCACGGAAAAAAGAAAAAAAAGATATCAAAACAACGACGACACACATACACACACACATGCACAGTAAAAAAAAATATATCCTTTGTTCTGCGGTGTGTTTGTCACAACAAACACTTGACTATCTGTTAGATTTGTAGATTCGCGAATGTAAACGTGACGCCGTTATAACGCGCGTCGTTAGTGTAACGAAGAGCCGTATAGATGTTCTGTACTTGACAAACATTGAAATAAGGGCTCGTTAAGACCGCGACGACGTTAACGTGGAACGGCCGTTCAGAAGTGCGTATAACGGTGATTTTATACGAATGTGGGGGACACTTTTGATATTTTCAGCGTGCTATTTTTATTTTGCTGCCGTCGGGGAAAAATATAATTTTTACACATGTGAAACGTTAATGACGACAATGTGCGAAATTAGCGATAAATTGTTCTTAAGTGGAGCGGAAACTCGGGAAAATTTTCAAGTGTAATATATGACACTTTTATGCCTTCAAGGTACTTTTATACAGTAAAATTTATATGAGGTAAATTAAGAAAGTTTCAGCGTTTTGAAGTACTCTTAAAAATATTCAGAAATATTCTAGTGGGGTTATTTTAACATAAAAAAACTTCTTACGCTTCCAACTTATTAATTTATAATGTTATTTGAATCTTTTTCACTAGAATCATTTATACACTAAAAAATTATATCATAAATTTATTAGCTTGATAGAAAAAAAATTAACTGCTTTTTGTTTTCTGAATTCTAACCTCATTTTTTTCAATGGAAGGGTCATTTCATCGTGTTCATGTTAATATCATTTTAAAGTTAATTTTTTGGACTGTATTTTTCTAACATCGACTTTGTTTCCTTTATTAATTTTACATCAAAACATCGATTTGCATCGTTATAGGAATTGATTAATTTTTTCGGTAATATATTTACTTTTTTAATTTTTTCAGTAATTCCCCATTAAATTATTATTTTCATCTTTATTATGCAAAATAGAGCAGTTCATCAAAAGTTGTTAAGACCTGAATAACAGTTATTGGACATAAAATATCCAAATGTAAAGAATTAGTTATATCGTAAAGTTAATTTCCCACCCGATGAAGAGAAAAAGTTTATACAAATATATAAACACATACATATACAATATCAGGATGACCACGGAAAATATAATCTAATCGTGGAAGGAAGTAAAACAGACAATGAATGAAGTTTGGCACAAAATGTGGCCTGAATGCGTATTCAAAGATGTGGATGTAGATGAAGTGCTGTGTTTGTAGAGAACTTGCCAAAGCGACCAAAGAAGCAATTTTGGAGGTATGGAAAAGGATGATATCAACGAGGTGATTGAATCTTGGGATGAAGAACTCAATAACGAAGATTTGATTAGTATGAATCTAAAACAAGTGATGGTTAAGACTGATACAGCTGATGTAATAACAGAGGAAAGAAAATTAATCACTAGTTGCATTTCGAAAGCAATACTATTAATATCGGAGGCAATGGATATTTTTTTAGCTGATGATCTTGATGAACAACGAAGTTCGAGAGTAGAAATAACTGTGGATTATGCCATAATTTTCGGAAAACAAGTCTATCGAGAAAAAAATACCGTGAGGTTCTACAAACGTTAGATAAATTTTTAACTAATAAAGCCAAGTCGACAGCAATGGACACCAATTCATTTTTAAATTTAAAATGAAAAATATTTATCATATACATTTAAAATACAAATGAATTACATAATACTTTTGTATGACTAAATTTATTTATTAGATTGAATAATAGATTTTTTTTAAATTTTAATAATTATGTATTTCAACTTGACTTATTTTTCAGTTGTTATGATATGTATTATTTATTTAAATGAAACGAATTAAAAGAAATCCTGTTGGCGTTTTTTGATACCAATCAACAACGCAAATCTAGGTCTTAGTGTACTCTAAATTAAGATATTGAATTAAAGATGGAAATGAAGCAAATAAGAGCAATTTTCGTATGAGTTCAAAACGTGTAGTAAAGCAATAGAAACTGAACAATGCTTTTGGTGTGGGTGGTGTTATGGACCCGTACGGTCCAATGGTGTTTTCAAAAATTTCACGCTGGGGAGAAGAGCGTTGGAGATGAAGAAGGTCACGGGAATCCTTCTTCAGTGTATAACGACAAACCGAAAGCGTTATTTGAATCAGAACCAAGCACAACAATTCCAGATCTTACATAAAAGTTACGCATTAGTCATCCAAAAATTCCCGAACACAAATGGAAAAATGTGTATAAATTATAAGGCCATAAACTGCAATTATTTTTCTACCATCGTAATATTATAATTACCTTACCCATTGATATCAAACATGAGGATCGATAAAAATAAATTCCGAATGAAAGTGAATATTTTATTCCCGAGCAAAATTTACTGAAGAATTACATAACCTAAAATTCAACAAATAAATTAGAACACTTTACAAAACAAAAACCAACCTATATATATATATATACATACACACATATACATGTATATATACAAATATTTATATTTATATATATATATATATATATATATATATATATATATATATATATGTATAAATAGATAGACAGACAAAATAATTACTATGCAGTAAAAGAAGGAATATTTCAGTTATTTATATAAATTTGGTACAAATGTCTAATGTCGATGAGTTCATATAGAATATGCAAATTTGCTTTAGAGAATAGTTCAAAAGTACTTGAACTAAAAAAGTGTTTTATTGTATTTAAATCGGATGGCTATAAATAAATAATAGTATATGCCGTGCACGTCTTAACTGTTTTAGGTGTAAAACAAGAACAAAGTTCGAAACGCAATCCGAAAGGTCATGACCCTGAGGTTTCTTAATTTTCAATATGATTTAATTTCAATTTACATTTTTTTCGTTCGTAGCACCTCGCATGTCTTGATGACATGCATAAAAAAAAAGAAACCGAAACGAGATCCATCGCATATCAAGAGAGGCTTGCCTGCTGGAATGCCCTACCTATAAATAATTTATCACGCACACATCGCACGCCACTGTACAACTCTTATGTGTACAGAATTAATTATACATTTTTGTTTGTTGCACCTCTGTCTCTCAGCGGAGGGCCGGAACTTCTTATCTCGTGACATAATTAATTGATCGCTGAGTCAGCGTCTCAGTCAGGTCTGTTGAACGTGTTTGACAGGTTGAAAGTTTGCATTCGTACGAACCTCTTTGCTCTTGTTTTAACGAATTCATTTATTGTTACTTCGCTAATAAGGTAACTCTTTCTCGAAGATGAATTCTACTTGAAATGGTACCAGTTATATACTCTTTTTTTAGTTTATTTTTTCTAAGCGTATATCAACATTTTGTGTAGAGATTTGAACATCTTTGATACATTTTTAAATTTAGTATTGAGTAAAATAAAGTAAACGCCAAATTCATAGTGAATATAAAAATCATCATACAAATTTCAACGATTGTTTGTGAGACAAAATGTTATAGAAGATATTAAATATTTTTTTTACCTATACTCAAATATAATTAACTTTTTTCAATTTATTAATAAGTCTTTTTTTGCATAAGTCCAGGAAAGAAATTAGGAATATCAAGTTTTAATTATTCGATGCGATGAGAATTATATATGCATATTTTTTTATATATTCAAAAAAATAAAAATAACAATGAAACAATCTGATGATCTATGTGACCTCCAATTATTATCATAGTTTATTATCTAAATATGGTCTTCGTCCTTTAACACCAACTGAATGTCTACTCTCCGCTATCAGATTAGGCACGAATGGCATCTTCAAATGGATTTTCATGTCTTTAAAATCCACCTAAAGTTAGACCCGTTCCAAAACTGGTAACAAAGAGTACAAACATGCAGCTGATCCTAACACATGAAAATTGTAAGGACAATATATCAACAAAGTCTCAGATAGAAAGTATTATAATTGTAATTATAATTAATGGCATCTTTAAATATATTTTACAATTTCTTGAAACAGTAAATTAAACTTAAAATCTTTCATATTAGAAAGAAATTTGATCATATTTAGTTTTTCGGTTGACTGGTTGTCAATTTTTCTGCGAATTAACATCATTTGTAGAGTGAAATTATGATTCGTTACTAAAAAGTGTTAAATTTCGAAGTTCAGCTATAACTTTTTTCAATTTCAAAAACTGCTGTATTTGAAAAAAAATATGAGAAGTTTAGTACATTCATCACTGACACTGTTGAGATAAGTAAATTGTTTGCCAATCGCCAAGTAAAATTATCAAATCAATATTTCTACTCAATTCTGGTTACGTTGTATTTCATAATTAAACAAGTGTGCCTAATATTTGTACATGTGAAGACCAAAATCCGACTGTATAAAACCCTCATCCCATACTGTCATTTCTTTAGAAGGTGAAGTGTGGATCATGTCAGCTAAGACCGAGAAAATGTTGGAGATTGTCAAAAGAAGAATGTTGAGAAGGATATATGGGCCAATAAACAATGGAGCTATATAGAGAATACACTACACTTCAATTTATAAAGACTATAAGGAACCAAAATTATCTGTCTTTATAAAAATGCTTCGTCTGCGATTAGCAGGTCATACTGAGTGGATGCCAATATCAAAAGTAACAAAAAGGGCCTTGGATGGATAACAAGGCGAGAAAAGACCTGTGAGTAAACCAAAGCTCAGATGGATAGATAATGTAGAGAAGGATGCAGTGAGACTTTTGGGAGTAAGGAACTGGAGAATGTCAGGCAGAGGGATCTCTAGACGTAGAAAATTGAGGAGGCCAATGCTCGATTTTGATTGTAGCACCATCGAAGAATAAGAAGCTTAATATATAAAACTAATAACACTCATGTTACAAATTAAACATTCATTCTTTAATAGTACGAGCAAATAAAAAAAAAACGAATATTCACAAATCTATTTATAAAAACATTATTATAAAATACGAATCTATTATATAAAATCTATTATAGGTAATGATTCCGTTTATTATACTGTAAAAATCACAATAAAGTCAAGAGCACAAAAACAGTTTTAATAAATACTCATGAATATTATTTTATATTTTTTCATGTTGTATATCATAATTCCATAATTAAGTAATTTCAGAGCTAACAACACACAATAAAGATTACCAATTATGTAATTAAAATCAATACACAATAAAAAATACTTTTTTAACATATTGTTTACAATTAAGAGGCAATTTTCGATTTTTTTAATAATTGCTATAAATTGGTTTAAACGGCCATTAACGATAATCGTTTGTTTGAAACTATTGTATAATTATGAATGTATTAAAAATGTAAATTGTAAATAATTTTCCAATCGACTCATTTATTATATATATATATATATATATATATATATATATATATATATATATATATATATATATATATATATATATGTATATAATATGAAGATACAGGGTATTCATGAAATAGAATATATAATTATAACTATAGTTCAGTATAGTTTAGTAGCAGATATTGTGGTCGATTTTTGAGATATGAATCAAAATTAGTATCGCTGATTGAAATTATAATTGAATACCAGAAAAATGAATATTTATTAACTAGTTATTAGTTTATAAATAATCAATGTCATAACAAAATAATTAGACACAAAAATAGTTATTGATAGAATTTTATAAATATGTGTAGTTTTAAGAAGAAACACATAGAATAAATATCCACGAGATAAATAAATGTAATTAGTTTTTTTGAAAACAAACATTTGTAAGATTGTATTTTGAAAAAAATTAATATAGAATTTGATTTTTTTAGAAAAAATGGATTCTTATTGAACCGTGTAGACTATTAGTACATTGTTAAATCAGTCTCTCTCTATATATATATAGAGAGAGAGAGAAAGAGAGAGCATATTTTATATAAAAACTTTATATACCTTATAGGGAGTCATCATTAATAAATATATATCTAAAAACAGTATTAGTTACAACGATCAGTGATCTAATTTATTAAAATATTGTAATTATAAGTTGGAAAATTGTTTGAAAAAATGTTTTCTTTTTAATTCACATAGATACAAGAGTAGCTAACATTAAGTACCCATATTGTAGACAAATTTAAAACATAAATGTCGAAGTTTGAAAATTTTTAATTAAAGTTGTTCATTTCATAAAATTATATTAGAAGAAAACGGATATATTAATAAAACTTATTAGCAATTGAATATTGTATTATTTGAGTGATTAAAAACTAGATATTTTTTTTATTATTTGTTTCAGCGATTCAATATTCTTTTCAATTCAGCATTCAATAAAAAAAATAAAATGTGAAAAAATAAAATTCTTTATTTTTATTTTTTGAATTATAATAAAATAGTATTGCATGTTTAACTGAGCAAGCATTCGAAGAATTTCTAAGAATAAACATGTGCATTGGTTCTATAATAGCAAACGTTCAACAAACAAGAATATATTATTAAATAGTTGAATATTTTAATAAAAATATCAATACTTGTACAACATTTTTTTCTTTATAAGACTACTAATAAATTCAAACCAACAAAGTTAATAATAACACAAAAACATTATTTAATCAAGACCACGTATTAATTCTAATTTAAAAATATAAGAACACATTTAAATAAATATAACTTTGAGAATCAATTCAAAGTGTAATTATTTATTCCGGATTCTTATAATAAGAGTGAATATGTTACTAATTGAGTAACGATCTAGTAACAACTCTTCTTCTTACACAAGTATTTATCTACATTCTCCGTTCGGTTCGTTTTTTTTTTACTTTCTTCATTAATTAACAACAATTTCAATTAAAGAGACAGATGATCCGTTTAATATTAAATTAATTTCTTATTTGTATCATACCGTACGTTACTTTTAAAATATTAATCTGTTATAAGAAATAACATCACTGAAACTGTATAAAAACTAAAAATGACAAACCATCAATGACATGAATACCCTGTATATTTGTCATAATAGTTACTATTAAATATGAATAAATTATATTTCATTTTATATTATCGCGTGCGTTTAATTTGAAGGTAAACGGCTCGCATTGCTTTACTAAATAACCACGGTTCATTTATCTCCACAAATGTATTAGTGTTCGTACGATACATACATCTGTGATATATATATATATATATATATATATGTATATATATATATACACATACATACATGTATATGTGTATCTATAGAAAAAGTCAATTTTATCGAACACAATTGGATCTTACTTACAAGTAATCAGTTCTGGGTAAAGCAATTTGTCCTCAATTACAGTGTAATTGTTCAGTGAACGCTATCTCCTTGTTACTAATATTTTAATACGTTGATTGACATATAATGAAACTTAATTTCTTGTATTTATATATAATATTTTTTATATATGACATAAAATGAGTTTCGTGTGGGATTCGTTTCTATTATTCGTTAAAAAGATTATATATATATATATATATATATATATATATATATATATATATATATATATATATATATATATAAAATGTAAAATTACTTCTTTGTTATTAAATTCAATCAATCATAACTCTGTTTTAATTTTAAAAAAATTCTTGTCATTTTAGGATTTTGAAGTGTCAACCTCAACATTTAAAAATTCTGTACATCTTGACCAAACAATTGTAATAACCTCAGAAAACAGTAATAAAATAATGATGACCAACAGTATATCAGTGATTGGATACTTTCCGTATTCCAATTAAAAAAAAAATGCTACCTAATCCGCCGAAAGGATTTGTTTATCTTTAATGAAAGATGTAATGCATTAAACATGCACAAAAAATGTCAAAGAGTGGAATAGGTTCGAAAATGCATTCAGACTTCATCGACTCGATCGCTGTCATCTATTTTTCGACAAGCGATTCCTCTGCAATCCAACAGATACAGCCAAGATATATAAAATAAAGGTAAATATTTTGCAGGATTGAAATATATTCTATTTTTCTGTAAGTATTATTTTTCTATAAAAAAAATACTGAGCCTACTAAATATGTACACCAGTCCCTCGATTTACTAGGATTATTCGTTCCATGCGGGTTTTTTTACACGGAAGCAATAGTGTGTAAATAGAGTCAATCACTATGAAAAAAATACTAAAGAAAAAATATAATATTGGTTACTTGTGTTTACTTGCTTACTATATGTTATCTTTGAGTGCTAGTGATGTTTCGATTCGAACGTTCGAAATAAGACTAATGTGATCACAAATTAATACGCAGTAACATGTTCACTACACACGAAAAAAGGTCAGAATGATGTAATTAGTACAGTTAAATAAGAATTTGAGCATCATTGATATATAGTAAATTAATGAAAGGTTATAGAAAAATATATTTTCTGACCGTATAAAGAATTCGCGTAAACGGAGGGATTATTTACCGTATATATAAAAAACACCAATAATATCATCAAAACACTAATATAAATACCAATAATAAATATTAAATAAAAAAAATAATAAATAATAAAATATCCCAAATAATATCATAAGATGAATAAAACTTATCGAGGATTTTTCTAAAATTACTTGTGACCCACGACAAAATTTTTAACATAAAAATCCCACTGGATATATTTATTAGTTTTGTTCCTCTTTACATGAACATGATTAAAATAAGATTGACTTATAGAAATGTTTTTTTTTTATCTCAATAAAATACAATTCTTTATATCAGACATACATTTTAGACATTTATACATTTGTTAACATGATCATCTGTATATTATACATATATATATATATATATATATATATATATATATATATATATATATATAAGGTATCTATATATTAGATATATTACACTCCAATGCATCACGTTAATATATGTACATGTATCTAACATATATGTTTCAGAGCCATATATCTTCGAAATTCCATTGCGAAACGAAAAATCGATAGTTGTCTACGAAAACAATAATTGGAGATGAACAGCTTAACTGATCGAAGCGTCCAGGTGCGACTAAGTGGGGGGCGTGCTGATACGATCTAATTGTTAATCAGTCTTTCAAAAAATCTTGCACGGTCATCGTTCGATGACTAACATTGCGAGCTCATACACTAACAAAAATATATATTTTTTTATGTACGATTATATATATATATATATATATATATATATATATATATATATATATATATATATAATCAAATGACAAAAGAACGAAGTCTTTGTCAATCGTATCCCAAAAATAACTCTCTCATATATATATATATATATATATATATATACTTTATTGGAAATAATGTCATTTTTACATGTAGAATTTTGAACAATTGCACTTTCTAATATTAATAAAAATATGTGTATTTGTTAGTTCAGTGTCATTTTTACACTAAAATTATAAAAATGAATATATATATATATATATATATAAAATAGCATTTACCCAAAAAAAAGTAAAAAGTTGGAAAAATAATCTACTGTGATGTTTATATATAGACATACTAACACACACACAAATTTATATATATATATATATATATATATATATATATATGTATATATATATATATATATATATATGTATATATATATATATATATATATATATATAACGATTATATTGCGATATATCTCAGAATAATTATACAGACATAGAGTTTTAAAAAATATGTTTATTGTTTCATTCGGTTGCATGTACAGGCTTACAATTGAGAAGTGGGCGAGTGCAGAGAGTCCGGGGATTGGTGAGCAAAGCGAGCAGCGGGCGAAACCCCTTAGTGTTTGTATATATACAAATATATATATATATATATATATATATATATATATATATATAAAAACTAAAATTATTCAAAAAAAACTACAATGTTGTAACTAATAATCTATCTCCGATATTTATACAGAAACTAAAACACACACACATCTATATATATATATATATATATATATATATATATATATATATATACATATTAATATGTATATAAAACGACTACGTTGAGATATATCTGTGATAATAACTATATAGATTTAATGAGTTTTAAAAAATATGTTTATTCTTCCATTCGGTTGATGTATAGACTTATAATTGACAAGTGGGCGAGCACATGGAACCCGGGGGCTGGTAGTAACAGTGAGCAAAGACTGGAGCTCTCTAATATATATATATATATATATATATATATATATATATATATAAATGTCTACATAACTTGAAAATGAAAATAACTAAGATTACTGATAGTAAAAGATACATTTTTTTCATACACTCTACAACAATGCTTCAAAAAGTGTCTCATTAGGGTTAACTGAGCTCATTATTTTATTTGTACATCAATCCCGCTCAATCTTTCTCATTACGAAATTCAAATGTTTACTAAAAACGTACTGATATTTAAATCACAATAATAAATATATCATTGTTATTATAGTTATCTATAAGAATTATACGGTTTTAAACATATTCTTCTGATAGAGTATCTTAAATTACTCAAATTCATTTTATTTATAAATTGAATAAAGGTATCGTCATTGCATATAATTCAATACTATTAGATTCGTAGAAAAATAATTGCGGTTCGTGACCTACAAATTCATATACATTTTTTCCTTATTTGATTTTCCTGGCTGTATCATGTGATCCGTATGTGTAGGATGACTAACATATAACTTTTGTGCAAGTTCTCGATTGCTTTGCGTGGTTCTGATTCAACTAACGCCTTCAGTTGGTCGTTATAAACTATAGGATACCCGCGACCTTGTTCATCTTCAAGCCTCTCGTCTCCAGCACGAAATTTTTAGCACCCCCATTGAACCATACGTTCCTTAATAGTACCCACACTAAAAGCATCTTTTTGTTTACAAGCAGTTTCTCCTATTTTACCATCCACTTTGAACTCATACAAAAAATTACTCTTTTTTGCTTCTCTTCCATTCTAAATTCAGTAACCCAATTTATAGTAAAATTAACAATAAAACATGAGTCGATTTTACCAAAATACAGAAAAATACACTTTAAAATGATATTAATATTAAAGCGAAGAAATTACACGTTCATTGAAAAAAATTAAGGTTAGAATTCAGAAAATAAAAACCGCAATTATTTCCCTAACTTTATATTTTCTTTTCCTATGTGAAAACGCTAATTATGTGATTTTTAACTTGTTGAATGTTGAACTCTGACAATACTTCTATGCATATTATAGAATAAAACCAAAATGATAGCAAGAAGTATACTCTATCTAAAAATGGCAATTTAAAACGATTTAAATATATTTTACAAATGTTTTTGATTGCTACATGTACTACTCATTAAATATGTGTGTTATGAAAAGAGTATTTGTTACAAAAAGTATATACATATGGATAACAATAGTATATATATATATATATATATATATATATATAAATATCTGAAATGTAGGATTGCAGTCTGTAAGCATGGTTCAACAACTACCTATCGACCGTGTGCACGAACTGTCCAATAGACCAGCATCATCTCTTGCAATCATTTGATTAGCGAGATTCGTACAATTGAATGTTGATAATAAACTTGACAGATTGTTATTCGGCAGAGATGATTTTTTTCTCTCGTCGCGTCGAGTCTGTTTCGAGCAAACGCTTTTGGTACATGACGACCGAACACATAGAACGCTTGATTGAAACACGCTGTTAGATTGTTTGTACACGTGTATTTGTTAAAGAAATATATTTGTTGCATATTGAATTTGAGAAATTCAATTGGATTCTAAACATGTCTTATTAACATGTCGTTATTTATTTACAGTATTGATGACTAATCTTTTTGATGTACTTACTGATATGTTATGTATTCTACCTTACGGTGAAATTTATTTATTGAATACTAATTTTATATATTTATGTTTTTTGCTGATACGTTATTTTACAACATGATCCGATGACAGGGTATCGAGAATGCACGATGTTTATAAATAAATATTTAAATTTATTGCCATTCTTTCCTCACTGGTCTTCATTTTAAACGAAAACTAAACACGATCTATGTATCCGTCTATCTATTCACATATCTTGTTATCTTCCATATTTATCTTACAAGAATTAAAACATACTAGTCTATACATTTATTGTTTTATTTTCTATACTATTCATTTTCATTCTGTTCATTTCATTTGTATCAAAAATTTATATTTTCATTTTTTTCTACTCTATTTCACAAAAATAACTTGCAACACCCAGACAATAATAATAATATAGAGTTGTAAATGAAATATTACATAAAAACAAATGTATATATATATATATATATATATATATATATATATATATATATATATATGATTGCTTAGGTAGACACTAATGGAAAATAATTAGTATCAATGAAATATATGCATAATTTATATATTTTTTTTAAAAAAAAACGATTCATCATTTAAATTATAACATATACTTTCTTTTCTCTAGAATTACAAATTTTCCATTTTGAATATTAGAATTAAATTGTCATTTTCAAATCTATGACGATAGAAATAGATTTAAATTTAAGTGTTGTATTGTCAAAGCATGTACAACGAAGAATATGGATTAATAATAAAAATCGATAATTAATTAAACATTTAAAAATATGAATAATAATAGTATTTGTTAGTTTGGTACAAAAATAATTACGGTTGTTAAGTTTGGAACCGATTTTTCTAGTTACTGGTATCTTTAGTTATAGTCATATGATACATCATTGTAAATAATGGAATAAGCACTACTGATTTAGTTTATGTCTATTGTTTTCATTCTTTAGAACTGACGGATATAACCTCTTAAATAAGTCATAGAAAAAAAGAAAATTCACATTGTCGTATGAGTTTAAATTGGGACGTAAAGCAACAGAAACTGTCGAAATATCACATTTGTTTTTGGCGAAGAGTCGATTAGTGAACGTACAGCTGAACACTAGTTTCAAAAATTTCGTAATGGAAACGAAAGTTTTGAAGATGAGGAGGGTCGTGGACGTTGTTCAGCTATAGATAATAATGATTTAAGAATCATTATTGAATCGGACCTATGTTAAACAACTAGAGATGTGGCAGAGGAACTCAATGTTGATTATATAACAGTTGTTTGATATTTAAGCCTAATTGGAAAAACAAAATTCTGGATAAATGGGTGCCATATGAATTAAATGAACGTCAAGCAATTCGACGACACTAAAATTGCTCTGCGCTTCTTCTGAGTGATAAAAATGATCCTTTTCTTGATCGCATTGTCACATTGAAAAGTGAATTCTTTATAAGAATTAGAAACGCTCATCGCAGTAGCTAGACCAAGGAGAAGCACAAAAACAGTTTCCTAAACCGAAGCTCCATGAAAAAAAGATTATGGTCACTGTTTGTTGGTCGCAAGTGACTTCATTCATTACACCTTCTTAAATACTGGTGAAACAATAACATATTGTCAGGAAATTGAAAAATGCATGAGAAGTTGCATCGTTTACAGCCGGAATTATTCAGTCGAAGAGGACCAATTCTTCTTCATGATAACGCCCGATCACACGTCTCACAGACTTTAAAAAAATTAAATGAATTGGGCTATGAAACTTTACTTCAACCACCTTATTCTCCAGACTTGTCTGAGACAGATTATCGTTTTTTAAATAATTTGAGGAATTTACTATGAGAGAAGGTTTTCAAAGATAAAGCATCATCTCAAACCGCTTTCGATGAATTCGTCAATCTCAGGACTGCAGAATTCTATCTTTCAGGAAAAAACAAACTTGTTTTCCGTTGGGAGAAATGTGTGCAGGCCTTTACTTTGGTCTTTACTTTGATTGATAAATATAATTTTTAACTAATATACCTGTCTTTATACTCGATAAGTAAAAACCGCAATTATTTTTGCACCAAACTAATATATATATATATATATATATATATATATATATATATATAATTGAGATGACAAGTCTTAAAAACTATTAGTCATAATTCGCTAATGATGAATATGAATCCGTCATTTTTTATTATTAACTAATTATCGGATCTTTCATTTATCACTAAGAATATAATTAATTGATTTCGAATAAATTATTTTAAACAAAAAAAAGAATAGATAGAAACTATGAATTTTAATTACTTTCACTTAATTCTATTTATATTCTTTATTTGTTTTTTATCCACCACATCAACAAATCACAAAAACATAATCTAAGAAAGAGAGTATATATTTATGCTGCAATCACATCACATTCATATAAAAACGGTTGTTGACCAACACAGCGTCTCTTAAACGTTATTTGTTCGTTCCGTCATTGTATTAAATAACATTAATATCAATTTGATGTCAGGGTATATATTCATACGCAATCAAACGTCTAATTAGGCTTAATTCAAGCCAATTACGAATCATGAGACGATGATGATTGTCAGGCCGGAGAAACTCTTCGCTCCGAAACGATACAAATTTATCGTAACCTTCTTACTCCCTCCACAGTGCATTCGAAATTATGGCGCGTCGCTTGCTGCATCTCAAATCTGTACTTCTGTTTGACAACACATATACTCATTGCACCGGATTAAAATGTTATACTTCTCTTGTATAGAGTGTGGTCATAAAAACCCTCACATAAACACATATATACATATATATATATATATATATATATATATATATATATATAGAGAGAGAGAGAGAGAGAGAGAGAGAGAGAGAATATATAGTTAGTGATAACTTTCTATTCTCCTTTAAAACGAACATTACTGTTAATTTTAATATTAATTTATATTCACTTCATCAACCCCTAAAAAAGCATTTACTCATTACCGAAATACTAACTGTTCTCATTTTGTATTTTTACTAAATAAATTTATTTATATATATATACACAATGGTAGTCTAATAAATATGGTAAAAAAGCAAGTTAATATTTTTTTTTCGCAAAAATCAATTTTATTTCTCAAGATAGTCTCCCTTGGGGGCTAAACACTTTGTATAGCGAGTCTGCAAAATACGCAGTGGCGATGACATCCTGATTCGAAGAAAATTTCTTCCTATCGAGTCAAATTTTCAAGATTGGAAAGTGTAAGAAGTAGTAAGAAGCCATGTTCAGAGATCAGGGTGGATGAGGAATCATTTCGAAGACTGATTTATGCAATTCTGACATTATAACGGTCGATTTGTGAGACAGCGCGTTGTTTTGGTAAAAGAGCACTTTCTTGTGCCCCAATCTTGGCCGTTTCAAATTATTTGTTCCATATAAGTAAAACGCAAAAAATCCGAGTTGCTGTTGGATTTAACTGATAAAAAGTTTGAGTGCAAAGGGTTAATTACAAGAGAAACTTGACAAAGTAATGAAAAGTTTGGAGTTGTTAATACAACTATAGAAATTATTTTCTAAGATAAAATAGGCTAGTATTTTTTTTCATTGAATATTAGCATATCTTCTATATCCCTTTTTTCTATATAATTCACATTTTCTTTATTATCCAGAAATAGATTTCGAATAGGTGTCTCCACAATAAACACACGTTTATTATTCTACTCTAGACAGCTAAATTTCACATATTTATCTTTTAATATATCAAAGAAATTGTTTATAACTTCACAATTAAAACCATTTTTACTTTATGTTTGTAGCGGAGATTATTTCATGATTTTTATTTGACAACTAAGCTATTCTACCTATCATTTTACCTGTCTACCTATTTTCTACCTATCATTTTATTATTATTATTTTTGTTGACAATTGGTATGCTAAATTCTTAACAGCACTTTGCTTAAAACGAATTATTTCATATATTTTTCTATTCAGTGTTAAGCTAATTATTTTTCGACCTCTCAAATATTGGATTCCTTCTCAAAACACTATATTAAGATTATGTACAATAAATTCTGTCTCATTTTGAAATTTAACTACACAAGATTCCTTTTTAAACATTAAATAATTTAAATATATCATTTAGTCAACATTAATGCTTGAAAAACTAATATTGTTCTATAAATGTTCTTTGTTTCAATTAACTTAAATAACAGGAAAATTTAATACAATATTTATCTTTCATATGGAGAAAATTATATTTTTAATCGATACATATAATAATACAAAAAAAAACTATAATTATATTTTTTTCTACAAATTAGATTAAATTGAATAAAATATAATTCCTTTAAGTTTAATGAATAGGATCTCAATTTGTTAAATTCGTTCACTTTATTAAGAAACCATTTCAATAATAAATTAAAACACAGATTCAATCAAAAAAAAACTATTTGTTCTTTGTAGAAATCTCTACCAGCGAAATTGCTCTCAGAAACGATTATACTTACAAACATTATAATTATATAAACGTTTCCATTTATCTGTATTAAATGAACTCCCATTATTCATTTACAAAAATAGATTACGAGTTGAGTAATAATATTATATCGAATTAATTTACTTGAATTATATTTTACAATATACTTGTATAAGAAAATTTATGAGTTCAACATTGAGAATAGACATGCAAATGATATGCATATTAGTAATCAGTGACGATGCTGGTTGTTTTAAATAAAGATGAAACAATTCTTCCAGCTAGACGAATTAAAAAATATTTATGTAATTAACAACGGTTCTTAAATTAGTTCAGAAGTAATGACTGAAGTCTTTATGACCAGACAAAAATTTAATTAAAACAAACGTATTCATAGCATTTACTTATATTTCGATAAACTACATGATGAAATACATACAGTAACTTTTTTTATATACATATATATTTATATATATATATATATATATATATATATATATATATATAGATATATATATTTATATATATATATATATATAGATATACATATATATACAAAGAAAGACAGAAACGTAATAATGAAGAATAAACTAAAAATTTTTATTTAAAAATTAATGATTCTGTTGATAAAAAATTTAGAATTCCTATGATAATATCAGTATTTTATTAAAGTATCTAAAAATGAAAATGTCTGAGGAAGGATATATTTTTATAATAATAGATCTATTCAGAAAATTGATATAAATATGAGTTTACTTTTTCATGTCTTATTAGAAAAATTAATTCGAAAGTTTCAAATATGAAAACATGTGTCCTTAACTCTTAAATTACTTTTTATATAATTAATTTTTATACAATTACTTTAACTGTCAAAACGCTCTAAAACTCAAAATAACAACAATATTTATATAATTAGTCCATGCCAATTCTATTTAAATTCTTGGCGTTGTGCAATTACACTTAAAATCTTACAAAAAATACAAATAATTAAGAAATTATATTAATTTTAACTTACATTACTGTAAATTAAGGGATGTTTTATAGAAACGTTTATTTGAATCATTAGGAAATAAAGACACTTTGATAATATTTATTCTCTACACATCATAATTATTTAAAAAATGTTCAATTTGAATATCGGTTAACAATTGATCTGAAGGAGTGGTATTTTAAATATTTCAAACTTTTTTGTGTCAAATCGATTCTTATTTAAGTAATTAGTCTTAAAATTCATGAACGAGATTAAGTCAAAAATTAAACATTTAAGAAGTAAAATTCTCTTATTGTACAAACAGGATTTTTATTAAAGGTATTTGTTTATATGAATAAGTATGTTTTAACTGTTTAAAAGAATAATTTTTTATCAATATCTTTCTATTATAATTATTCATGCATTATGCACTCGAGAAGCATATCATCAAAATGAGAATTTAGTTTCAAAAAATGGTACTCATATATTATATATATATATATATATATATGTATGTATAAATATATATGTATATAATTATCAATCAATAAATATACTGTAAAACCTTTTTATCACTATCAGAAAATTCTTTTATAGAAAATAACAAATGCACGATATCAATTATATCAAAAGATAAGAACTACTATGAATACCGGTTTTATAATTACGACTCTTGTATTTTAACAGATTACACTTGTCATTATGTTAGTTTTGTTTTGTATTAGAACAATTTGCTTAACGAAGCAATTGCAATTAAGTTTGATTGTCATTAAGCTAATTAACAATTATGTGTCATTCATTGAAACTGTACCATCCACAAAACTAAATGGACGACTCTATGATTGCCTTACGCATACTAAACATTGATCTTTTTGAATATTCCATACAACTACACCCACGATTACCATTTCATATTCATATATATATATATATATATATATATATATATATATATATATATATATATATATAAATACCAAATACCAGCATGTCTTGGATTTATAGACTATGAAAAAGCTTTCGACTATTGCCACATTATTGATCATATCTGTATTGAAGAAGTAACGTATAGAGGACACATGGATCAAGTTGTTAGATAGCATCTACAAGGATGTAATCTTGACAGTGAAACTACAGGAAGAAACAAAAAAGATAAATCGAAAAAGGTATAAGACAGGGAGATGCAATTTCGCCGAAATTATTTACTGCAGTCTTAGAAGAAGAATTCAAATTGCCCGAGTGGGAGAACCAATGAAATAGAAGGTGAAATAATAAGTGATCTCCTGTTTGCTGACGATATCGTCATCGTCGCAAGTACTCCAGAAGAATTATAAAAGAGGATAGGAGAATTAGATGATGCCAGTCAAAAAATGACCAAAACATGAACTGCTCAAAAACAAACTAATGTGTCGTTCAATGCGTTTGTTTGCTCGAAGAAAATTGAAATAATAGGAATAGGAATAGTAGAAGTTACGAAGTATGTCCATCTAGGCCAGCTTGTCAATAAAAATGGATCATTCATTGAAGAAGTAAACAGAAAACAAAAATGAGATGGAGTGCATTTGCACGAAACGCCTCAGTATTTAAATCAACAATTCCACTCTGTTTGAAAAAATAAGTATTTGATCAATGTATACTACTGGTTCTTACCTACGGCAGTGAAAAGTGGGCGCTTAACGCCAAAATCATTCAAAGACTTCAAACAAAACAGAGAAGTATGTAAAGATGTATGCTAGGAATAAAAAGAAGAGAGAGGTAAAGAATAGACTGGATATGAAAACAGACAGAAGTTAGATGTAATAAGAAGAGTAAAGAGTCTGAATGAAAATGAACGGAGCATATTGTAAGAAGAGAAAATAGATAACAGACATTATTAACTGGAAACCAAGGAATATAAAAAGATCACGAAAGAGACCAGTGAACAGGTGGGATGAGGAAATTAATTTTTCTATTGAAAATCAGTGGAAAAGAGAACCGACCAAAAATTTAAACTTCTACACCTAAACTAATCTTTAATTCAACATCGAGGTCGCAAACTCTTATCAATTAGAAATCTCTAAAAAAATTACGCTGTTATCCCTAAGGTAACTTAATCTTTTAATCATTATTAATGGATCAAATATTCATAAATTAATATTTTTATTATATAAAGTTTACTAAATTTATTTATCATCCCAATACAATAATTTATAAAATAAAAATTTATATTTAACTAAAATATTATTAAATTATTAGTTATCACGATCTATAGGGTCACAATATAGGTCAATATAGGCCACAGTTAATTTTCTATCAACCTAATATATGAAAAAATATATCTACAAGTCTGGTCCTCACTATCATCAATAACAAATCCATTATGTGTAAAGATCATCAACACTTCTGAACCACTTAAAATAGCTAAAAAAATCAAAAAGAGAAAAAAGTAAATGAATTTAAAAGCCATAAACCGCAATTATTTTTCTACCAACCTAATAATATATTATTTGGAAAAAACTATGTTGAAAATGTAATAAAAAAGTTTCCAACCGAATAAAATGATATCACAAATTATCAATTTTATATATTAACAAGTCAACATTTCTATTATACATTGATTTGATTGAACTATTCAACGTTAATCAAGAACAAAAAAGCACCTCATACAAAAATACAAACTAGTTATAAATAAACATTTAGTTCATGCCGAATGAGTCACATAAAATTTCTATTCGTGATTAAAAAGATTAAGGAGTTGATTGTTTCATTTAGAAAAACAGAAAAGTATATTTGAGTGTTAATAAGTTAATTTAATTGTATGTTCATACATTTCATTTAAATTTTGCTGCTCGGAATAAAGTAACACTGTTGCGAATACATGATTCTCGTTAACGTATGCTATACTTTCGACTAAATCATTCAATCAAAACACAACCGTCTGCACGCGTTACTCATAACAATATTGAATTTAGATACGTTTCAGATATAAATGCAGTTAATTAAATATTCAAATTGTCTGTACGGAATTTTTAACGAACACGCGAAAGTCATTTTTCATATAAAAAAAACCCGTCTCGAATTATTTATACATATGTACACTATTATATATATATATATATATATATATATATATATATATATATATATATATTTATTTGTGTCTACGTATCTACGTTATACCCTATTAGAAAGTCATCAATGCTCATTGTTGTCAGTTGACATCGAGTCATCGAACCAGCGTAACTGTGTATGAGTTATACGACAAAGACAGTAAATACAAATTCGGTTAAATCTGATATAGTGACATCTCTTTCACAGTCGTTCAATATGAGACTAGCCATATATTTATGTGTGTGTGTGTGTGTAATTACCGCGTCCGGCTTCGTTGATTAAGCAGCAAGGTGTGTGTCATACATATGGAATATTTGATTAGATCATTAAGTCATGTACGGGGACGAGGCTCCGCAAGACGTGATTACTTATTCGGTACATGCTAACACGAATGGGGGGCCTCTTGTGAGCCGCACAGGCAGGAGCGTACCTCTTATCTTATATGTAAAAAGAATATTTTGTCAAGACTTTCAGTTCCAGAATATAATAAGAATTACTCAGCGAAACTTTGTGTACAGTTCTATTGTATTTATTAGAATATTTTGTGATTTCTTTTTTACATTTTAACCAATTAATATTTTGATAAGGGATTACATGTCTAATAAGTATCAATTTGAATATATAAAGGTTTAAAAAATAGAAAACAGTTTTAAATGTTGTCAGTACAATTGAATTCGCTTGTTGTAGTACAGTTAAATCGAATACCTTTATTATTTTATATTTGGATGTTGAAATATTTTTATGTTTCAGATATTTTCATAAAGAGATTTATCAACACACACACACACATATATATATATATATATATATATATATATATAAGAAAGATGTTCTTAATTCATTAGTGATTTTATTTTTCATGAATTTGTCACATTAAATTATTTTTTTATTCATTGAATATCAAATGGTTTTCTTTTTTTCTTGTAAAATTTACATACTAAACCGAACATACTAAAAAATTGAAATCATTTATATATATATATATATATATATATAATTTATTAAATAATTATGAACTTCTTTCAACTAACACAGCTCCATACATTTGAAATCATCTCAATTATTTTCAGAAAATTCAGCATATATCATTTACATGAATAATTTTAAATAACCTCATAAATCATATTTCTTCTGATGTTTTTTTGCATCTTCTCAATTAAAGAATGATGGAATTGTCATCGAAATACCCATAAGCATGAACCAAAAAAGATAAATAGTCAGTAATTGGAAATTTTTGATTAGAAAATTTGCTGTTTGTGGTGTAAATAAAAAAATGTGAAAGTATATTTAGTCAGTTCGAGACATTGTATTGCTTATTATATTTTTTAGTCACTTAAGCACTAGACATCATCTTCAAGAGTAGATTTTTTTTGAAATAGTATTTAAAATTTCTTATAATATCTTGGTCTGATGGATAAAACACGAACTGTGTCTGGTATTTGATTGAATGCTGTATTTAAATATTATTTATATATAATTAATTTTTTCTTTATTTACCAGGATATAAGAAATCAGTTACTTAAGATTATTACAGGTAATAACAGAAGAAAAAAATTACATACATTCTTTATATCTGAAATAGATTAAAGAGAACAAATTAAGACCAAATTTATTTCATAACAAACAATTTGTGATATAACAACTCTTTTTAAAAATGCAGACTCGTCTTAACCTTTTGCAGTCCACTGTCCGAATATCATGTTTTTATTGAACAGGTCCAATTTCCAGTCCCTCTGAACAGTGATGTATTTGTTGGTTAGTGTATGTATGTCATTGCTATGCTTAAAATGGTTTTGATTGTTTTAATAGTTTGTCTTCAGCATGGCAATGAAATCTGTCCAGTTAGACTGGACAATGGACCTGTTTAATCGAAACGTGATTTCCAGAATATCTGAACAGTGGAACGTTAAGGGTTAATTTATTAGATTGGTAGATAAATAATTGAGGTTTTTGTTTTCTGAATTTAAACCTTAATTTTTTCAATGAAAATGTTATTTCATCGTATTTAGGTTAATATCATTTTGAAGTGCATTTTTCAGTCTGTATTTTGGTAACATTGACCTTGGTTGTATTATTAATTAAACTAATTAAACTAAATTAAACTAAAGACTTTAATTAAACTAAAGACGGGAAAGAAGCAAATAAAACCAGTTGTTTCTATGAGTTCGAAAGGAGCTGTAAAAGATCAAAAACAGCTATTAGTGTGGGTGTTGTTAAGAATTGTAAAGTGCAAAGGTGGTTCCAAAAATTTCGTGCTGAGGTTAAGAGACTTGAAGTTGAAGAAGGACGTGAGTGTCCTTTTTCAGTTCATAACCACCAACTGAATGCGTTAGTTGAGTCAGAACCATCCACAACAATTCAAGAGCTTGCACAAAAGTCAGGCGTTTGTCACCTAACAGTTTTGCACCACTTAAAACAGATAGAGAAATCAAAAAAGATAAGGATGTATATGAATTTGAAGGTCATAGGACGTAATTATTTTTCTAAAAACCTAATAAAATACATTTATATTGTATTGATGGCTGTTAATATGAAAAGTTTTAAATTCCCTGTCATAATAATTCAACAATGGTTTAATGCAAACTAATTATATATATAAATACTTAAATGTATATATAGATGCCTATTTGATAAATAATGCATTGTTTATAAATAAACCTGTAATAATACAGTCTGAAACATCATCTAGTAGTGACACCTTCTTTAAATAATAATAAAAGATTTCGACCAATAAAAAAAATGTAGATCAATACAAATTAACACATATATCATCGATCATCCCCTCCCTGTCCGTCACGTTTGAAACGGATTCGTAACGTAGAGAAACCGATCACTGGAACTATACAGAAGAAGAGTACAGAAATAAATTTATCGCCGCCGGGCACATGATAGTGGAGAAACAAAAATTAATAAATATAAGGTTAAAACAATGGGACACCCACTTCGGCGTGGGCCCAGGTGTGCCCCTAGCGGCCGGTGGGTGTACTAAATAGTCTCGGTCTGATTTTTATTACGTAGGAACAACACAAGTTTCTCTCTCTGGCGTTCCGATACTTTTTTTTCATTTTATTCTATTTAAAATTCATTGTACTATGAGGACATGTAGCGCGTAGCATTTATTTGATGTTATCGCCAATATGGAACACAGTTTTGAGCTTCGTATGTAACGCGGACGCATATTTTATATAAGCAATCATTTGTATAATTCTAGTAGTGAAATTTAACTTTTTGAACTTCAGTAACATTTTATCCTTTTTTGAAATCATATAACACTATACGTCGAATATCGGCTTCCAAATCCCCTATTATGTTTTTAATATATATATATATATATATACATATATATATATATATATATATATATATATATACATATATATATATATACATATATATACATATATATATATATATACATATATATATATATATATAAACATATTCATGAATGTTAATAAACTAAGAAGCATTAAGAAAAAAATATATCTCAAGAGTGTTTGCTTGAATATGAATCACTCAAATATATTTTTATCTTAGCACCATATGATTAAATATAGGATAGTCAACATAATTTGTGAAGATTATAAATAAAAAAATTCTAATTTTATTAGATGTAAAGATTAATTCGGCGCCTTTAAATCGAATCAGTCACCACTTTGCTTTAAATTAAAATATTTGCTAGTCTTTTCTACTATTTTTAAGTGTCAACCTTAACATTTAAAAACTCTATATATTTTCGCCAAGCAGTTGGCATAATGAATTCGATCTTATGGATTCGATCTTATATCTTAATGAATTCGGAAAATTTTAGCTATTTTATATATAAATATCAAATGTAAAAAATAATTCTGTGTCTTTAACTTGAATCAGTCATAATTCTGTTTCAAATTAAAATATTTTCTATTCTTCTTACCATTTTGAAGTGCCAATCTTAACATTTAAAAACTATATATATTTTGGACAAGCAGTTGAAATAATGGATTCAGTCTTATTTCTTAATGAATTCGGAAGATTTTAGCTCTTTTATATTTAAATATTAGATGTAAAAATTAATTCTCTGCCTTTATATTGAATCAGTCATAACTCTGTTTTAAATTAAAATATTTTCTAGTTTTTTTCTACTATTTTGAAGTGCACATTTTAATATTTAAAAACTCTATATATTTCGGCCAAGCAGTTCTGGCATAATGAATTCGATCTTATGGATTCGATCTTATATCTTAATGAATTCGGAAGATTTTAGCTATTTTATATTTAAATATCAGCTGTAAAAATTAATTCTGTGTCTTTAAATTGAATCAGTCATGATTCTGTTTTAAATTAAAATATTTTCTATTCTTCTTACAATTTTGAAGCGGCAATCTTAACATTTAAAAACTCTATATATCTTGGTCAAGCAGTTGGCATAACCTCACAAATAATAGTGAACACAATGGTGTTCGAAAAGCAGCATATTTGGCATTGCATACTTTTCGTATTCCAGTTGAAAAAAATGGTGCTTAAGCCGCGGGAATGATTTGTTCAATCTGGAGGGAAGAGTGTTGAGATGCATAAAATATGAACAAAAAAATGGTAAAACAGTGAATGAGGTCCTAAGTGCATTACGATTTCGCTTCCTCAAAACAAACATTTTTTTTCGACAAGGGACTTGTCAGTAACCAGACAGATGGAGAAAAGTTATACAAAGTGATGGGGGATATCTTGAATGAATTATCTTTGTAATCCTATCTTTTCGGATCACTTGAGGTTCAGTTTTTAAATACTAGTTTGGATGTATGTACCATATGAGCCTCATGAATGGAACCAAGTAACTGAAAATAGGAATTAAAATAACCAAAAAGACAAACGCTTCCAGAACAACAAATTATTAGGTTGTAAGAAAAATAATTACGGTTTATGACCTTCAAATTCATATACATTTTTAGTAATTTTATATTTTAATTGGCCCAGAATGTAAGATGACTAACTCCTGACTTTTGTGCAAGCACTCGAATTTTTGTACGTGGTTCTCATTCAACTAACGCCTTCATTAGATCATTATGAAGTAAAGAAAGAAGCCTGTGACCTTCTTCGTCTCCAAGACTATCGTCTCTAGCACGAAATTTTTGGATCCACCATTACAATGCAAGTTTTTTTAACAATACCTACACCAAAAGCATCATTTAGTTTACGTGCAATTTCTGCTGCTTTACCGCCCGTTTCGAACTGAGAAAAAGAAATGCTGTTATTTACTCTTATTTAATTCTTGTTAATCTTTAATTCAACAGCTCAATTTGATTTCAAACTAATAATAAAAGCAGAGTTGATTCTATCAAAATACAGACCAAATATATATATATATATATATATATATATTAAAATGATATTAACATGAACACAAAGGACTTACTGAAAAACACTGACACTTTACTTTAAAATTAGTATTCAGAAAATAAAAACCGTAATTATTTTTCTACCAACGAATAATTTATAGATTTCAAAAGAGTGAGACCGGAGTTAATGAATAGTTAAGTGACAGTAAATGTTATAACAAAAGAATTTATATTTTTCATAAGAAAGAATCGAACATTAATAATAAGAAAGGAATCTTTTAGAATGAATAAGAACAATGATAACAAAAAAGGACCTCTATAGTATTTCAGTATTCGTAATTGCATAAAAAGATATTTTTAAAAAAGAATCAAACGCAAAGCTTAAAAATAATTCTTTACTATATTTTTATAAATTTTAAGTAGAACTAATGAATTTTTAATATTTATTGAAATCATTTAAATATAATTTAATTTATGGTGGTTGGTTATTGGCGTTGTTCGGCGATTCGAAATTAATTTATAATACTATTGTAAATATGACTAGTAGACCAAATAATTCTTTTATATATTATGATTAATCGTATGATCAAATTATATTTTAATCATAAATTTTTAATGAATCATGGTATAAATAATCTAATTAATTAAAACTTAATAAAAAGATTATATCTGAAAAATCTTGTATTTAAAACAAAAAAGTATAATATCAAACGAACAAGTGTGTGTGTATGTATGTATATATATATATATATATATATATATATATTTAAATTAGTTGTCACATGTTTAAAATTTTCAGTAAATTTGTCTATATTTCATGTAAATTAATTGAGTGTATGTTGAAAATTTACATCAGATCGTTTCGAGTATAATCAGTATTGTAATAAACATAAAAAAAAAACTAGAAAATAAAAATATATAAAAATGTATAAACACAAAACGATATAAAAAACCGTTTAATATTCATCCGGCAGCTCTGCTACTGTTCATGTTTGTATCGTCTCGATAATGTAAAATACTAAGTCGTGGATTACATTATAGGCTAGTACTAACAAACTAACCAGCCGAGTCGCTCGTTCATTTGAACCAAGCTACTTGAATACCAAAATATGACAGAGAATAATACTGTCATAAAAGTGTCGCCATTACTTTGAAAACTTGTACGCGCGCGAGCAGGAGCACGATATCGTATGAACGAGGACGGAGTCAAATGAAAACTTTACTTATTAAGTGTCCCATCTTATAAGTATACGATATTAGTTGGTTCGGTCCGCGATGAAGGTGGCAGCGGCGTCGGTGGTGGTGGTCGACGGCGTCGACGTCGCCGCCGTCATCTTCGATGATGCGACGTACCGGGGGAAACTAAGAACAGTGCCTCTGTTATTAGTGGGGGGACGACAAAGATGGAATCAAAAGTTATATTAAAGAAAATGGCATTGTTAAGAAAATTGGCAAACTAGACTTCTAGACTTATTAGATTTGGTCATCAGTCTCTAGTGCGGTCGATTATGTGAGTAAAGCGGTGGCTTGTTTTTTTCTTTTCACGTATCATCTTAATTGGTTTTCCAATCTCTCACTCCACACACACACACACATATATGTATATATATATATATATATATACATACTACTGATTTGTGAGGTTATATCAACTGCTTGGCCAAAATAAATAGTTTTTTTAAAATATTAAGTTTGACACTTCAAAATTCTAAAATGAGGAGAAAATATTTTAATTGAAAACAGATTTATGATTGATTCAATTTAAAGGCACTGAATTAAATTTTACACCTATATATATATATATATATATGTAATATATATTCCAGATATTATATAATAAAGCAGTATTATATAAGAATGAAGCAGTCTCTGCCTGTCTCTTATTCAATTAACAAGAACTTCCGCACCAATTGAGCTGAAAAATTTATGGAATATCCAATTATCAGACAGGTCAATAAAAATTGTTTATAAAAAATCCACGATATTATATTAATACTAAGGCTAATCATATCTACAATACTAAATAAACAAGACCTTCGTTTATCTGTTAATCATACAAAGACTATTACTTTATCTGTGTTAAAATATATCATGAGCATACTTGAGATATCATGTAAAACATAAACTCTAATCATATTTTAAAAAAATATCTATAATAGCTAGATTAAACAATTAACTTAGTGATTATCCATACTTTTTGAAAATTTTATCAGGATACCAAACAAAAATCACATATAAGGAACGTTATAGAAAGTGATAACTTATGACATATTCGCAAATTTGTAGCTTACAAACTTATAATTGGAAGCGTGGATGTGTTAAGACGTGGAGTGTTTGCTTTGAATCGGTGAGGTCGTAATGCATTTTCGGGTCTTTTTCACTGTTTTAACATTCTTTGCATATTTTATGCATCAGAACATCTTCTCACAAAGCTGAACAGATCATTTCAGCAGCCACAACAGCATTTTTTCCACTGGAATGCTTAATATTCTGCTTTTAGGACGCTATCGTGTCCACTATTGTTTTTTGGGGTTATATCAACTGCTGGGCCAAAGTAAATAGTGTTTTTTTTTAATATTAGTTGACACTTGCTTGACAGTTCTAAATTTTAAAACGACGAGAAAATATATTAGTTGAAAACAGATTTATGATTGCTTCAATTTAAAGACACAGAATTAATTTTTATATCTTATATATATATATATATATATATATATATATATATATATATATATATAATCTACTTAGTTATATGATATCTTGATTATTAGATTTTAAAAGTCTAGGTTGAACTAATTTCAAGATCATAGGGGATACAATTGGACACAAAAAATTATCAAATAATAAACTTGATATCTATACATGTTTTTCTAATTATAACTTTAGTCGTACCGTATTTAAGTTTTTTGTTTTTAACGGAGATGTTTAGATTATATTGTTTACAATGTTGTATTGAAATAACGTTCTTATCTACTATTAAAATATATCCTTGTGTTATTATCATAATATAACAGTATGTCTCTAATCATTGAAGATCCTTGCCTATTATTATAATATGTTGATCTGTGCTAGCAATTTTGTTAGTGTATTAACAATTAAGTCAAAAACTAAAATATTTTTTATTTCCATTCTCTAGTTTTTTCGTTAATGAGCATATTAAAAATAGATGATATTTTAAAGAACTCGGGAAGACGATATAATAACTGTACTAGTTATTATTAGGTGTTATTTTAAAAATACTATTTTAGAAAAATCTTATATGAATTCGTCTTAAAACAATTGGATATATATTATATATATTAGTCATGTTTTACTTAAAGGAATTTAATTATGAATCTCTCCAAAACGAAATAAAAGAAAGATCTTACTAAATAGAGCTTACTAAGCGATAAAACCTTTTTTTAGTTAACCCTTTAAAGTCAGGCGCGGATCTGGGAATCCATTGATGTTTTCCAAAGAAATTTCGGTCGCAGAGCACTATCTTTTGGATGATATATTTAAAAGTCACTGATCTCTTTCTAATGAGACTATATCTATAATACTTTTTTTCATTAAAAAAATTATGGTCGTCCAAAAATCAGAAAAATTAAAGTTTTTTCGTTTGAAACTCTATAAAAATTGTAAATTTATGAATTGAGTTGAATAATATTTTTTTTCCAAATGTTTATCATTGGAAGAAAGCGTATAAGAAAATTTCAAGACTTTACAGGATGACATGTGAAACCGTTTTATGCACACTTGCTTGTATCAAAATTTTTCCCACTCAGCAGTAATGTTATTTCTGCAAATTTTTAATTGTAATCAGCTTTTCTGTTTCCAGTTATATGTTTCCAGTCAAGAAATTTATGTTTCCCTGAATATTATCATCAATTTTCCACAATATATCAGAGAGATATGAAATTTCTAATGGTTAATCTGAATTAACTTTTTTTTGTTACAGACAAATCTGCAATTTTTATTTTGTTTACGATAAAAGATTGTACATTTACTCAAAAAATATTTTTTTAAAAAAAATTTAGCACACTTTCTTCCTCCCCGGATCTAAACATTTAATAAAATTGATTGTTTTTGAATCAACAAATCCAACATGGTTATGTTTAGTTTATAATAAACATAACAAGAGTAATATGTAACACACATATAAATTTCGATTCATTTTAGTGTACAAAAGAGTAAGGTTTTAGTAATATCTTGGCATAAAAATATAACAGATCGATCTATAAATAATATTTGAAACTGTCAACTGTTCAGAAACATTTTTAATTTTTGATATTTTATTAATAACTTATTAATTTTTGTTTATTGATTCAAAAAATCACATATCTTCAAAAGTGATCACAAGAAAATATATTCAATTCTTCAAGAAATAAATTATTATTATCAAATATAAACGTAACCAAACAAATAATAAAATGTACATTTTTAATTATTATTTTCTAGTTGTTTGCAACAAATCTGAAAACGGATTTTACTCTAGATGAGATAAAATCGTTTTTAGACAAGCAGAAAATGCATAAGCACTTGTCACAAGGGTGAAAGATACATTCAAAAACACCTACGTTATTCGATCAGATCTCATTTCTGGTATAACAGAAAGTAAATTGTGAAAAACACGGTGGTCCATGCGATGCTGCAAACGTTCGTGTATCGCGCTAGAGAGCGAAACACACAAGGTGGGACTGTCGAAGATACGGACAAACGTACGCTCCGGCCTCCTGGATGGTCACGACCAGTTGAGGTGTAGGAGTCATTAAGACATGTTTAAATTATTCATAAGTTACACGTACTCAGATACATATTATATGAAACGGGACAACTGTGAGACGGTACTAAAGCATGTTCTATTTAAATATTGCATCAATTATATCACTGATAATATCGTATTCGTAGTGACTGAACAAATTTCGTGGATTTTCAACTGGTTTCCAAGCGTATCTTTATTGAATTCAGTGCGAATCACTATTTGTTAGAATGTTTTGAAAGTTTACTCGACATTTTAACTAGTATTTTTAATAATAACAGCAATATGTTTAATCCAGTGATTAATTACAGACTGAAAATTAAATTCTTATTTAATTCGAAGCATGAAAGCAATTCATTGAGAGTTTGTTCTATTCTATACTTATGCTATATTTTGGGAAATAAAAAAAGATAAAAATATAAGGAAACAAAAAATATATTAATATTTTAAAACTCTGTTCTTTTTGCGCCAGCCTGTATATTACATTTTAAGAATTTGATTTTTAGACATGTTAACTCTTAGTAAAAAAATATTGCTTTGAAAAAATGCATCCTGAAAGAGTGTAGAGATATTAATAAAAAATATAACTGTATTCACTCTAAATACAAATGTTTGAATTTAATTCAGCTGAATTAAATTTATAGCACTAATATAGCTTTTTCATTCCATAATCAATGAATGAAAAACGACTTTTTAATTTCAGCTGGTCACTGTGATCAAATCAATTTTTATAACCTAATTTGGCTTGAAATCTAAAGGCTTTTTTTTCTATAATCAAAAACTAAAACATATTCGTTTCATTTGTAAAATAAAAACCTTAAAATGTATCCAAGTAAAAGCAAAAATAGAAAAGGGAACGTTTGAAAAATTATAATTTATACGAGGGGCTACAAACCCTAGAAGTCGATATAGAGTAGAGGTTATAAATGTGTAATCCATAATAAATTAGGAGGAGTAATTGCCTTAGTAATATCAATTGCAGTTTTATTTCTTATACCTTTTATTAATTCTAATTTTCAACGAATACAATACTATCCTATTAACCAAATTTTATTTTGAATTATAGTGAATATTTTAATCCTTCTTACATGAATTAGGGCACGTCCAGTTGAATATCCTTATATTCTTACCGGCCAAATCTTTACTATTTTACATTTTTTATATTTTATTATTAACCCTATAATTTTGTCATCCTGAGATAATATTAAAAATTTAATTAATGAACTTGAATAAGTATATGCTTTGAAAGCATATAATAGAAGTAAAACCTTCTATTAATTTTACTAAATTTATTTAATAAACTAAAAAAAACAATACAATAAGTTTTAAACCTAAAAAAACAATAAATAATTTAAAGAAAGAGGTAAAAAACTTTCAAGCTAAATATATTAATATGTCATATCGATAACGAGGTAGAATACCTCGAACCCAAATAAAAACAAAACTAATTATTGTTAATTTAATATAAAAAATAAAAGAAAATACATCAGAACCTCAAAAAAATTAAAACAAATAATATTCTTGTAAATAAAATTCTTGCATACTCAGGTAAAAAAATTAAAGCAAATCCTCCTCTTCTACACTCTACATTAAAACCTGAAACTAATTCAGATTCACATTCTACAAAATCAAAAGGAGTCCGATTTGTTTCATCCAAATAAAAAACTATTCAATTTAATGCTAAAGGTAAAGAAATTATTAAGAAACAAATAAATTTTTGATATTTAATAAATTCTATTGAAGAAAATCATGAAATTAATGAAATAAAAGATATTAATACTAAAGCTAATCTTACTTCATAGGAAATTGTTTGAGCAACTGCCCGTAAACCTCCTAATAAAGCATACTTATAATTTGTATGTGTTTGTACATACAAATATATATATATATATATATATATATATATATATATATATGTGTGTGTGTGTGTGTGTATATATGTATATATATGTGTAAATATGTATATATTTAATGGAAATATATTCTTGTAACTTTGTAATATAGTCTAGCACCTTTCTAAGACATTCATCCGTTCGGCGACTTGTCGTCCATCGGGGTCATTTGCTATTCGCAATTTTGAATCGATCAAATTTTTCACCGGAACTTGATATATACATATAGATTTACGTATATATATATATATATATGTTCCCTTTGTAAAACTCTTATAATAAGCGCTTGCGGTTCGGGGGCACGACAGCATGAAGGAATGCTATTCTGCGAGGGAAATGGCGTCAGAGGGGGCGCCCGAAGGCACCCGGAGCACACACATCACAAAGTGACCACTCGAGTAGAATAGCTTTTGATACACGTTCAATATATATGTGTGTGTGTGTGTGTGTTGTTATGTGTGCTTATTGTACGAAGTCATTTATATATAGGGTGGATGATTGTGGAGCAATTTTATATTTAAAGATTAATTATCGATTAAATATATTTCATAAAAAGTATTTAATAGGTTTATATATATTTTTCTATTGTACGTTTTCATTTAATTTATTAAAAGAATATCGAATGTTTCAATTATCACATCTTATTCCCAATCAGATACTTCTTCTTGTTATAACAAATATTTCAAACCGTACGATTTATTTTATTTAATAGCATGCGCAGGGCCGAATTTATATTAGGTGCCGCCCTTGGGCCAACAATTATATTCCGTCTCTTCCCCTCTCCCAAATTTGTTCAAATGAATTAAGATAAATCCGTGTCTGTTGGTAATTTTGAGAACATTTCAACAGAAAAAATGTTAATGATCACTGGAAAATATGTAAAATTTCCCAATACTTTAATTTATTCGATAAATGTAAATTAAGAATATCTGTTACATAAATTTCAAAAAAAATTTGAACTAGAAAAAACTTTTAGATTTATTTTTTTTATTTCACATTTGAGATACCTGTATATCGAAATAATGATTTAAAATAAAAGTTCCGGCTTTTTAAAATTTGGGTAGTAGCCCATGTTGTCTAAATCCTACTCTGACCATGCCTCTAATATTTGTTTTAATCTACGAGTATATATATATATATATATATATATATATATATATATATATATATATATATATATTCTTCAACAAAATATAATTGTCACCTTGTAATGAAAATAAATAAATTTATTTATATTTTTTAAATTTATTTTTACACTTTATGTAATTATGATTCATGAAAATTATTATTGCTATAATAATAAGCAAAACAATTTTGAAATTAATTCAATATTTTTTTAAAATATATTTATTTTTTCATTAAATAATTTTAATAATGTGACAGGACAAACATACTCTAAAATTTTTAAATCAGAATCATAGAGACAGGAACATTGTAATTAAAAATCAGTAATAATTTTTTTTTGTATCGTTCTGAAGTGTATTATTTTTTAATGTGAATTTTGAAATATATATATTTTTTATTTCTTCTACAACCAGTTTTTACTCTTATCATCAAGTAAATTTTGAAATCTTGAAAAGAAATCATTTGCTTTATAAATTAAATATTGTAAATTTAAAAGTTAAATCCTTAAATAAAATACAGAGTGCTTGACGAGAAAATTTGTATGAAAATAAATAATATAGAATATATTTATAAAGATAAATATAGACCACATATTACCTTACTTAAAAAAAATTAGTATATTTTTGAGAAAAGGTTGTTTAAGAGAAATAAAAAAATACTATTATTAACAAGATTAAAGTTAATAATATTTTAATAATTAATCTGATTAAAATTGAATTCTTTTAGGTTTATTAATAATTAATACGTCCTTTTTTAAAATATTTTTAAGTTAATTTTAAATTGAAAAAATAGTATTTGTATTAAAAATATTTTAATTGTTTTACTATGAATAAAAAACGTTAAGTGAATTATTTGAGTGTATACTTAAATTAAAATTCGCTTGTTAATGATAGAGGTAATTTATTTGGTATTAATCATTTGTAAAATGATTTTCTATTTTAATTCAAAACATATAAATTATATTATAAGAATAATCATGTTATTTTGAAGTAATAACTAGTCTTTAAAGGAAATGATTTTTTCAAAGGCAGTTTTCAGGAATATTAGAATTATTATAAATTATGGATAATTTTTTTTTTCATATTCATAGGAAAAAAGTCATTCCATGGAAGAAATTCTAATAAAAATCTAAAATGAGATATTCAAAATAACTTTAAAGTGAATAGATCAAAATATTAATTAATTTCAAGTCTGTACTCGTATTATTAGTAACTGTTATAAATAATAATTAAATCAATAAATTAGAGAATAAATTAGAGATTGTTAAATTAGAGAATACAGAAGTTTAAAATTATAGAAAATAACTAAAGGAATAATCTAAATAAATTTTATATAGATGTTTTCAACTGAATTGTGGTTAGAGAGATACTCTACATCTGTTTAGAGTGCCTATAAAATTATTTTATTACCTCTATTTCTAGAGGTACTAAAATAATTTTCAATATAACATTTTGAAACTATTCTCTTACTCTATATCTGTTTTTAAAAAACACTGAGTTGGAAAATTTGCAATAAGCAACAGTTTTGTTTTGAACGGTATACCTGCCATGAAATCTGAGTATTTTAAATCATGGTATTATGATTAGTAACAATTATTCACGTGTATTTAAATAGTTTGTCAGGGTTTATTTTTATTAGAATCATGATCACATTTAGTTACTGTCTATAGAAAAAAAATCATATATAAAATATCTGTGCAGTAAATTTGAGTGCATCGTTAAATCTACCGATTACTTATTTTTATATCTTCGATTCTTTAAGTTTTAAAGTTTGTATGTTTCAACAATCAATTTGAATTGATAAATTCGGATCAATAGTAGGACGAGCGTAATATAATATACAATTCTGTTCATTTCTATTAATTATTTGATAGTTTTAATCAGTAAATTTTTGATCTAGAGCAGATTAAAGAACTTATTATAAAAATACAGTTAAAAAACATATTTTGTACTTACTGTCAACTGGATTACAATTCATGCATGAAAACCTGGAAAAAAGATTAAAGTTGGATTATTTATAATTAATAAGTGACAGTCTAACATATATAATTAGTGAAGAAATTTATTATTTTAAATTTATCAACATTTATATGTAATTTCTTAAAGAATAAGGTTTCATTTTTATAAAATTAACGTGCAAATAACTGTACAATTATATTTAGATAAAAATGTTGTTTAAAATCGCGGTTTTGATTTATACATTTCAATTTTTGAAACTGTATGATTATATTAGGTGTAAAAATGAATTCTGTCTTTAAATTGAATCAGTCATAACTCTGATGTAAATTAAAATATTTCCTTGTCGTTTTAAGATATTAAAGTGCCAATCTTAACATTTAAAAAAAATATATATTTTGACCATGCAATTGACATAACCTCACAAAACAGTAATGAACACGACAGCATCCGAAAATAAGCTTATTATGCGATACATACTTTTTGCATCCTTGTTGAAAAAAAATCTACCGGAACCGTAGGAATGTTTCGTTCAGCTTTGTAAAAAGGTGTTGGCATGTATAAAACATACAAAAATTGTTCAAACAGTGAAAAAGGGCCAAAAATTAATTACAACTTTATCAAATTCAAATCTACCATTTTTATTTCGACAAAAGATTCGTCAGTACCTTGACAGATGGAACAAATTTATATAAAATAATTAATGATGTTTTGAAGATTGAAATGTGTTCTATTTTTTCGTAAATGTTCATTTTTTATAATAAAATCGCCGAACTAATTTGTAGACACAATATACTGATTATTGATACGAATTAATACAGATAAATAAAACAGTGAAATGAAAAACCAAACAAAAAGTCAAGAAGTATTAAATGTGTTATAAATTCATATGAACAAAATTTGTCATCCTAACAATTATGGTGTGTAGTGAAAAGCCAACTAACTTTAAAATGTGTCGCCAACCCGAAAAGGTTGTGAAACATTAATCTCCGTGAATCATCTTAATGTCTATTTTTTATATTTAAAGAATAGACAGTCAGGTGGTCTAAAAGGACGAACAACACTAAGACAACGTATGAACAGGATTACAGATACAAAAACATACAATTATTGTATATATATATATACATAGAAAGAGAGAAATAATAATTGATCTGTATTTACATTTCTATCATAAACGCCATTTAATTATTGAGAAAATCGCTTTATTCTAATTCTAATAGTTGGAATTAAATTTTTAATAAATATATTAAGTATTCATGTATAGATAAATTGAAACAAAATAAAATTTGATTTCGTGAAATAAAATTAATTTCAATTAAAACAGTGTGTTCTCAGACGAATAATTTTAGGCAGCCTCACACTCAGTTCAATAGATGAATCAGCTAATTGATTTATCCTTTTATGGTCACTACAGAAGGTTATTCATCGAGTGAATAAAAATAAATAAATATCAACAAACTATACATAATAAACACGTTTATATATATATATATATATATATATATATATATATATATATATATATATGAATGTATATATATATATATATATATATATATACACATGTACATATATTTCTTTAATTCATTATATGGTTTTCTTGTTCCACAGGTTTTTCTAATAAGGATGCAATTTTTTAATTTGAAATAAAATACAGATTTTTCACTGATGCTGGTTGGTTGGTTATTAGGATTTTCGGGCGCTTAATTTGAGCTTAAATTTCAAGTTTCTTTATTGTAAATAATAGTTGTGGGTATTCTATTTATAAATGAAAAATAATACAGTGCAAGTGATTGCGCTGCATGCTTTCTTACAAGTAACTCTTTTGTTAAAATGTTCAATAAGATCGTTAAACAACTGGCCCTCTATCTCATCAATTACTCTTTGGATTTCATCTTTTAGGTTGGAAATTATTTCAGAACTATTGGCGTACACCTGTCTTTGAACGTGATCACAAAGAAAGTAATAGTCAAATGGTGTTAAATCGCAAGATCTCAGTGGCCAATTAATGTCTTCATTTCTGAAAATAACGCGACCACGAAGTATCCTTCTCAATAAATCAATTGTTACACCAGCTGTGTGGATTGTTGCAACGTCCTGCTTGAACCACATGTCTTCCAGATCAATATCATCCAATTCTGCCTATAACAATTGGTTATCAAGTTTCGGTATCTTTCTTCATTCACAATAATCGCTTTATCAACCTCATTCTCAAAAAAGTAAGGACCAATGACTCCATCGGATCAAAGTATGCACCAAAATGTCACTCTTTCTGTATGTATTGGCTCCTCAATGATCGTTCCCTCATTTTATTAACCCCAGATTTCGTCAGTTTCGCTTGTTAACGTAGCCAGAGAGTTCGAAATGAGTATAATAGCTAAAGATGACATTTTATTAAAAACCGTGTTGTTGTTCTAGCACCCAATTAACAAAACTCAGATACAATGAATGGTCTGATGGCTTCAATTTTTGTTTATGGTGAAAGATTCGAAGAGGGAATTACCGTTTAATCATTGAAGAAGAGAATGTAAATATGGGTACATAAAGAAATATAAATAGAAAAATAAAAAAGAAAATATAAATAAAAATCTATTAACAATGTCAAATATACTAGCAAGAATAAAAACCCAAAATCGTGAAATCACACTAAGATTCAAGTAGAGAGAGTTATGAGCTCTTGTTCTTAGTATTCGTATCGAGAAAACAGATAATGATCTTTTAACAACAATACAGTGACAAAGTTTAATAAATAAAAATATTCATAAATATAAATATGAGAAAATATCGATAAATAATTTTGTTTTTGTCAAACAATAAAGACATTTGATAAAACTAGGTTGATTAAAATTTATAATAAAAAGTTTAACTTTAAGAAAAAAATGATTCAAATATAAATATTTTGATACCAAATTTTCATCAAACACTTCCTACAAATTTTACTAGTTGCTCTGAAACTCTTATTAACAGTAGCTTTATGAAACTATAAATACATTTCTATCTACTGATATTATTACTGTTTTTTCTGTCAGAAAATCTCAAATAAGTATTTATTAGTACAACTGAAAATATAGTTTTAATTCAAAACTAGTTCTTATGACACGATAAACAGAAGGTAAATGTAAGGATATGAAAGTAGATATTGTTTATATTGTATATATATATATGTATATATATATATATATGTATATATATATATATATATATGTGTGTGTATGTGTTTATACAATCAACCTTTGATTGTGTTGGTGTACCCTCTACATTAGAGAATCTGTGGTTATCGGCCGGCGATCGGAAATTGCCGCTCACATACACACAAATGCGGTACAGTACGAGAAGATATTATTAGAGTCGCCATACAACACACACACACACATATATCAGAAGTGGGGAGTCGAGGATGTACGGTGTAGGTGACAGGGTGTAGTAGGATCGCGTGGCGAGAAAAACGATACAAACTTTAATTGTGAGTTTACGCGCGGTTAAATGTTTCATCCGATCGTGATAGATTTTCGGGGTGCGATTTAAAAAAAATGGTCGAGACTTTTTTCATTTCTCTCAGACGTAAATATTTTCTTCTGGATGAATACACTCCATCTTATATATATATATATATATATATATATATATATATATATATATATATATATATATATAGTCATTGAAAGTAAATCGTCCGTATTCTAAAACCTTGACAGAATAATTCTGTGTGACTGTTAAAAGTATTATTCTTGTATGACTGATAAGAGGATTATTCTGTCTTTCTATTAATTTTTCGAAATATTTCAGTTCAATTAATTTCAGATATAATTACAAAAAGTACTAAAAATATCTACACATTCAAAGAAGTATGTAGTGCTTTTAATTTTAATCTTGTTGATAATAATATTTTAAATGAGGACTTATTGTGAAAATTTAACAACTGGCAGAATGGTAGCTCAAACTGAAACATGTAATTTATTTCATTCAACTGATTCAGACAGTGTTGATTCTTAAAAGTAAACGTTCTTTAAACAATTTTATTTTAAGAAACTTTCCTTCTTCTATCAAAATATACATTATATATCTTCAGAGATGAAGTATTTAAGTTTTAATGTATAAATCAAAGAAGAGACCTTTAATAATTTTACTGAAATGTTACAAGTTTTTTTAATAAGTACTGATTTACATGAATACACACAAATTTACATACACACACATATATATATATACATATATATATATATATATATATATATATATATATGTTAATGTGTATACAAGTGTATGCATCCATGACTGAAAATATACAAATCTGTTTGCAGTGTCTGTGTCACCCAGGTATAAAAATTCATTATATTTTTGTATTCTTATATTATTCATTCATATGCTACTCAAGTCTGCAGCGTGCACGGCCGAACAGATAAAAATCTTAAGAAATAAAAGATGTCTAGTGCTTTTTGAATTAATAAAACTCACAACTGTTGTGGTCACACTGTTCACTATCTGAAACGTGCGCATTAAATGCATGCGACCCGTCCAATTGTATCAAATTTATACCTGAATGAAAATTATCTATTCTCATTTATGTATATATAAATACATATACACGTTCAGTTGACTAACCGAATGTATACACACAAACATTGTGTATATATATATATATATATATATATATATATATATATATAGATGCATTTATAAATATATTAAGATATTTTAAGAAGATGCCTTAAACTTGTAGTTTGAGAAAAAGAAACAAGTAATATAAGCGAAGAGAAATGATTTTTCAAAACATTTATTTCTATATATTTTCTTCATAGAAACGAATTACAATTTTACCTATCCCTGATCATATATATATATATATATATATATATATATATATATATATATTCAGAACAAAGCAAATATAAAATATATCTAAGGCAAAATATGTATAGTAGCAAATAAGGTAAAGTTTTCACATTTGAGTTGAAATTTTGGTTAAAGAATAAAAATTAAATTATTCTATATATATATATATATATATATATATATATATATATATATATATATATATATATATATAGCTCTCAGTTTAATCTTAAGTTTATTAATACTTTTTTTTAATATTGAACAGAAAGAAAAAACCCAAAAGAAAGTCGGTTCGAAGTAGAGGACTAATAAATCAAATCTAATGTAACAGAAAAACTAAAATAAGTTTAAAAACAAAATGAGAAAAATAATTTATTGAACAACTTAGGATTTGAATATGAAACAATATTACTTAGTATAAATTAGCAGTTAAACACACACACACACACATATATATATATATATATATATATATATATATATATATGATAGATAGATAAATAGATATAGATGATTCAACTTAGGCTTCCACACGAAAGTATTAAAAAAACACAAAAATTAAAAAAAAAACATGTAATTCTGAAAATTCTTTGTTTTTCACTAGATTTTTTTAATACTAAATCATCAGTTGAAATAGTTTAAGAAAATTAAATCTTTAGACGTAACAACTATTTTTTTATATATTTTTCTGTAAAAATGGAAACATTAAATAGTTTTCTCTTTATATAATTTTTATTATAACTGTCTAAGATGTTTATTACATCTTACATGTTCAATTCTAAACTAATAATTCTGAAAAATTGTACAGGCGATTCAACATTGGCTTCCACAAGAAAATATTAAAAAAAAAGATGTTATTCCCCATTTAGTATTTTAGTTCAGTTGTATTTTAGTATTAAATTGAACTAAAATATTGAACAAAAATAACATGACCTTTTTTAACCCCTGCAACTCCTTTTAGTAATCCATCTAGAGGTCTAAATTGAATAACTCTCTCTCTCTCTCTCTCTATATATATATATATATATATATATATATATATATATATATATATATATATATATACACATATTTATATTCTATACGTTACAATACTAAACAGAGAAACGATTATCTATTAATTCCTTTCAATCATTATTTAACTTTAAAAAAAATATTTTCATTTAAATCATTCATATTTTTATTAAAATATATTCAAAGATCAAATGGAATTAAACTCAAAAATATAAGATAATAAATTGATCTAACATGTATTCTACTGACTATGGCCATACATTAAATTTACTAATATAATAGAAATTAAAATATAAAAAAATAGTCGCATTAAATATTCTTACTATATATTTTTGTCCTGCTTGATAATAATAATTTTCTCATATATACATGAGAATAAATAATTATCAAATTAATAACTAGTTTCCTTTAATATTCTGACATATTCACTCCATGAAACGAAATTAAAACTCTATAGTAAATTTTATTGGTATAAAAATATATGAAATGATAACATGTAGAAATAAACTTTGAAAATTATATCAGTTTCACTAAAATCATGAATTTATTATATGTTTTATCAATATAACATATTATATATTATTTTGTAAATATTTTATAAAAAAATATTTCAATAGAATTGTCTCTTATTTTTACAGTATATATATATATATATATATATATATATATATATATATATATATATATATATAATAAGTTCCGGGTATAAATAATAAGAACAAGAATAAAATTTTAAGTAAAATAAGCAGAAAACTTTGCAAGAAAAAAATACAGATAATAGACTTTATTTACTAAAAACCAGGAAATATAAAAGACTGAGAAAGATACCAATAAACAAGCGGAATAAAGATATAAAATAGATTAGAAAGATGTATGCGAATTACAGATACTGATTTGTCAAAATTGAAAAGTATTATATGAGTAATAAGCCTCTATCAATCATTGTCGAATGTTTTTTTTTATGATTATGATATAAATCATACAATAATATGAAAATGATATTAATCATTATACTAAGAATTTGTCAATACACTGATTAATAAATATGTTATTTAAATTCTTCCCATTCAAGAAATGATTTATATACTAGTCTTAGTCATTTCCCAGCAATAATAATAATATTGTTTCTCTTAGTACCAGTGTTTTCCATTGATTTTTACGACCTGGTTCGAAACTTTAATCATCTGGAAGTTGTTTTCGTTTATGCTGTCACAAATCAACTCTCTAGGATCTATTGTTTCTCTTTTCAATACGGTTTTAATATACCATCTGATATTTTTATCCCACCTACTCATTATTTTTTTCTGTATCTTTAAATTAAGTGTACAAATTAATTTAGATACGAAAGGAATGCGATGCCTAATCTGCAGCTTTTTAAAATCCATCGTGTTCATTATTATTTTGTAAGGTTATGTCATGTACTTAGATATGATATACAGTGTTTTTAAATGTTAAAATTGGTACGACTGGCATGTTATCTTATGAACAAAAAGGGAAATTCCTGTGGTCTCTCCAACAGAGGGACTCCAAACCAATCTTTTATAAACTCATTACTGGAAAAATGTCTGAATTCAACACTGTACTTGCCCTTCCCCTAATTAAAATTTACCTAGGTCCCATGATGCTCTAACGCGCCACTTATTGGCACGTTGAAACCCTAAAATAACGAGAAAATATTTTAATTTCAAACAGAGTTATGTTTTATTCAATTTAAAAGCACAGAATTAAATTTTCCATTATTTCCACCAAATTGTTTCTGTTGACCACTGTTTGTTTTCTGTCTACTATATTCTATCTATTTTAATTTCATATTATTTACTCTGTTATTATAATTGTTATTTCAACTTATTTTGGTATCCATTATATTCTACCTCTATCCGCCATTTCTTCTTGTTTTTGTATCATAAATAGTTCCATGTTTATCTATTATCCAAAATTGATGTTCTATTCTAGAGTTTGATATTAGTTTTCATTAAAATAAGTAAAGAATATATTTATATATATATACATAAAATATTTCAATTCATGACCCTAATTTATCTGATTACTCAATTAGTAAATTTCATTATTATATTTCAATTTATTGAATTTGGGTAAATTTATTACATTGATTTCATACAAAGTCTAAACTTTTAAATACTTTGTTCTTTTTAAAAATAAAATCATATTTAATAGTAGTCATTGTTAAACTGTTCATATGGTCTACAGACTTTTTATGATTGAAACTAAATAACTTAGTTTTCTAATGTTCTATCAGCAAACCAAACCCAGTATTTGATATAAATTATATAAAATAAATAATTTAATATTTATCAATTTACACTATATCAAATAAAAAATTAAATATATAAGTATTTACAATGAATAAATATTATTTTTTTATTGTATTAAAAATGAAAACAATTTTAAGTTACACCGTTTGAAACTTCGAACTAAATCTAAAAAACGTTAAAATAATTTATTTATGATAAAAATTGAAAATATCTTTAAAAAAACTATAACTTTGATGTTCTTTTAAATAAACATTTTTGTTATTGATAATTTATGTATTAGGTTGCTAAGAAAATAATTGCACTTTTTGTTATCTGAATTCTAACCTTAATTGTTTTCAATAAAAATGTCAATAGTATTAATGTTAATATTATTTTCAAGTAGATTTTTCGGTCTGTATTTTGGTAAAATTAATTTTGGTTTTATTATTAATTTTACTTCAAATTGGGTTATTAAATTAAAGATGGAAAATAAGCAAATAAGAGCAATTTTTGGTACAAAACGGGTGTTAAAGTAGCAGAAATTGCTTGTACGCTAAACGATGCTTTTAGTGTGGGTACTGTTAAGGAAAATACGACGCAATACTCATTCCAAAAATTTCATACTGGAGATGAGAGCCTTGAAGATGAAGAAGGTCGTGGGTATCCTTCAGTTTATAAAGACCAACTAAAGGCGTAAGTTGTATCAGAATCACGCACAACAATTCGATAGCTTGCACAAAATGTAGGTGTTAGTCATACAACAGTTTTGGGCCACTGAAAAAAGCTAGGAAAATCAAAAAGTAAAGAAAAATATAAATGAATTTGGAGGTCATAAACCGCAATTATTTTTCTACCAACTCAATACTTATTTAACCAAAAAACTAGAGTACTGAAATATAAAATGAAAGAATATATCAATCAAAATTTAAAAATATAAAATGAAGGGAAATGCATACCAAATATTTAACTAAATAATTTATAATAAATAATAATTAATAATCAAATAATTAATAATTAAATAATAACAAAATAATCTTTTAAAAACACATATCGTTTCATTTAAATAAATTTTCTTTTATTGTTCAAATAAAGTATTTAAATATTAAAAGACAAAGAGATACTTATGAACAAAATAAATTTTTACATTTATTTTAGATAGTTTTCTTTAAAACTGAGATACTGTTCAATTTTATTAATGATTAATTTAAAAATTTCATATTTTAATAGATGTTAAATAACTAATTAAAATTATATAAATTATATTTATGTAAATCTGTCTAATAAGTTTTAATACAAATTTTAATGAAAGCTTTAAACTTTTAAGTTTCAGATATTTGTGGTTTAGAGACACATCGACAACTAAAATCATTAGTGCCCGAAAAAGAATTCAAGTAGCTTGTTTTTTTTTAAGCTTATTCATTATATATGCTATTGATCTATTGAAATTCTATGATTTATAAAATTTATAAAAAACTTATAAAGTTTATTAAGTAATTCAATCATAGAAATACCAAAAGAAATATTTTCTTTTGTAGCTATGATCTTCTCTAGTCTCACAAATAATAAGATTATAAAAAAGAATACTTGTCATAATGAATATTACTTCTTTGTAGAATATAGAATTAATTTTAAAGAGTAATGCATGAATCTTGGATTATACTCATACTTAAATTATTTGAAAAATAATCTCATAAAAACTTAAGAGACAAAAATTATTAGTTTGTTCGAATACGAATTAGAAATTTAATCAAAATTATTATTAAAAAATCTGGAACAGTTTGGAAAATGTATATATTTGACACGAAAATCTGTCACTGTTTTATTCAAAAAAATGAAAGTTTAAATCGTTCAAGTCCGTTAAAAAAACAAATATAAAAAAATATACAACCAGCGATAAAATTGCATATGACCCTTAAAACCTCAATTAAATCCTGTATCTGAAATTTAATAAGTAGCATTTCAGAGAAGAAACTATAAAATCTTCTAAGACAAGACGACAATAACTTGTTAAATGCGAATACCTTGCAAATTTTTTTTTTATATTTTTAAAAGACGAATACGTTCACAGCTCGCTGTACCAGATGTGCAGAAATGGTGGAACGAACTCATTAAAAGAAATTTGAATAAAATCTCCGTGTAGACAATTGAACACGTGTGGTTGTAAGGGCCAGATATAACTTTTTTTTATAATACACACAGTCACAGTTCGTATTCATTTATGGCTGTAGCTATTTTAATTGTGACGTTTTTATTGCGACGAATATAGAATATTATGCGGAACTGTTTGCGTTTTTTTTTTTTTACTTTAATGCGTTCACTTTTTTGAATTTGAATATTTATTGAATGTTTGAATTAATAGAATCTTATTTTTGAAATTATGACTAATATACATTTGTTATATTCATTCGTTCGAATAAAACAATCAAATCATACACAATATAAAATTATATTAATATGAATCTGAATGTTATATTTTTTTTAATGCATTTGTATGAATATGAGTTTTTATAAACTATTAATTACATTTCTATTTTCATTTCATTTAGAATGTTATACTATTTTTCTATCAGTATAAACATATTTTATAACATACTATATACTTTTCTATCATTAAAACCTACCCATTAAAAAGCTAATTAATATCTAAACTATTTATTTTAATTAGTTAGTTTATACCTTTTAATTTTATTTTATTATATTATTTATTATTCTTATATTTATATTATTTTCATATTTTATTATATTATTATATTTTATCATCTTTTTCAAATTATTAATAATATATTTGGTATAAAAATTAATTATCTGACTTCAAATTGAATAAATCATAGCTCTGTTTTAAATTAAAATATTTTCTTGTCGTTTTAGAATTTTTAATCGTCAGCCTTAAAATTTAAAAACACTGTATATCTTAGATAACCACTAATCATAACCTCACAAAACAGTATTAAATTCAATGATGTCTGAAAAACATCATATCAGGCACTGCATACTTTTCACATTCCAGTTGAAAAAAAATCTGCCTAAGTCACAAAAATGACTTACTCAATTTTCAGAGGTGTTCTGACAAATAAGACATGCAAAAAATGATAAAACAGTGAAAGAGGTCCGAAAATACATTAGAACTTCATCGACTCAAAGTCATGATATTTTTTTTACTAGTAATTTGCTAGTTACTCGATGGAGCAAAGTTATTTAAAATAATAGGAGACATTTTGAAGATTGCAATGGATTCCATTTATCCACTAACATTAATTTTCTATAAATATATTGTAAATTTAAAATCTATATTCTTCAAGAAATCAATATTAAAATTGAAAAAAACAGCACTCAGTAAAACATTTCATATAATAAAAAAATATAAATTATTATTCATAATAAAAATCTTTATATTTTAACATTTTTTTTACTATTTTTAATCATGTCTTATGAACACGAATATCCTATCGATCTTTAATATATTTACATTTTTACTCATGAACATAATGATCGTTATTGGTATAAATTAAAAGATATTTTCGTTTGAATAATGTTTCATTTTATTAAATATAAATAAGAAATTTTATCTAAAAATGAAAACATCAACATTGAAGCTTATTCGAATTTTTTCTGGTTCCTTTAAATCAAAATAAAATATTTTATATCTACTTTTCATCTGCATGTTATTTAAAATGTGATATGAAAAACTAAATGTAATTAAGTTCAATAAACGAGATAAAAATTCAATGTTTCCTAATTTATAGTTCAGAGACTTCTCAAGTCTACAAAAATACAATTATAAATGTTTGCGAATTTTCTTAGAATATATTTAGAACAATACATTTTCACTTCAGAAATAATAATAATAATAGATTTTTAGAAACGAAATCATGAAAATAGAAACTGTGAATAGTTTGTATTGACTTTTGAAAAATATACGAGAGAGAATTTTCTATTTTTTACATAAACTTTAATGCAGTATAACTTTTTACTAAAAAATTAATGTATTACATTTTTTAAATTTCACACGTTTGTTTTTGATTTTGTTGAGAAATTTACTTGGAAACTATATTTTTTTGTATGCTCAACTTTTATAATTATTTATATGAGAATATTTAACTTAGAATATTCCCTCATCCCCTTGCACTTTATATACGGCTTTGAGCATAAATGAATATTTTAATCCGTCTCCTGCTATATTTACATCATATTTTATTTAGAATACTTTTTTATTCCCTACATTTAAATAAAAATTAAAAAAAAACACTCATTTGTATATAGAAAAAACGCAGAGCAGGCAGAAAAAGTCTTCAAACAAATAAGAGAGGAAAATAAACGGTATATAGATAGAAAATATTTAGAACTAGAGTGTAATTATTTTATATTACATTCAAATAATATTTTTTCACTAATTTAATCTAATTTACATTTCGGTAAACATGTAGAAATATTTAAACAATCACCAAATTTGTCTTAAAGCTAACTATAAACAACAAATGAAATATAATAACCAAAATAAAGATTATTTCTAATAAAATATGTATAGAACTCTAAAAGTGTTCATTTTTAATAAATATTTTGTAAAAAATAATCATTATGAATAAATAAATAACACAAATTTGAAGGATTAAGTTAAGCATACAGTGCATGTACCATGATTGCAACAAAACTTAGGTAAATTGAAATGTTATGGTCCCTGAAGCAGTGTCATCAATCATCAGAGACACGTTAGCAAAAGTCTTGAATGAAATGAAATGTCATTTCAACAACATTTTTCGCGTGACTTTTTAAGCTCACATTAAAGATTTATAACTCGAATTCCTATATGAAATTTAACTATTTTCCTTAATATAGAGTTTAGGATCTGTTACCGCAACGTATAAAGAATTAGGTTTTGTAATTGTTCAAAAGTGTGTACTTAATATTGAATAATCCTGTACATATATATATATATATATATATATATATATATATATATATATATGTGTGTGTGTGTGTGTGTGTGTGTGCAGATGAATATGAATGTGAAAAAGAAAACGGCTACACGTTCGATGCGCTATCACAATGCATATGAAGTCGTTAAAGAACCAACCCGAAAGCAGCTAATTTTCGGTGAATATATTTCGTCGAAATGACGCATATAACGTTAATACAAATAATGTTTCGGACGTGATTGTCGCAGAACAAAAGATTTTTTTAAATGAACCGAGCAGAATATAATATGAAAGACACACGGTCAATGTCTGATACATATCTAAAGATGGCAGTGTATGAGACATACAAAACTTGGTGTGGTTTTAATACCATTTGCATGCGTACAGATATGGTATTCTTAACGTGGCTTAGGACATTAGTTCAGCAGCTCTATGTATAGAATGAAAATATGTTCATTTATGTAACAATTTATTTTTAGAAAAATTGGAATCGAGAACAAGTATTAATACTCAAGGGTTACTGAATAGTTCCAGTAATTGTTTTAATGATTTACACTTTTACAGATATTCGATGAGAATTATTCGTGTTTTTTAGTTGTTTCAATCAAAATTTTATACATTTCTGAATGAAATTTAACAAGAATTCGACGAATAAGAATGTTTTTTCTGTATTTAGAGATTTACAAAAGTTAATAATTGAAGATAAAATAAATCTGTATGGACATAAATGGTTTAGAGTAGAATAAATTCTGCAGATGAGTTCCGTACTCGTTTCATTTCAATTTGTATTAAAAACTTAAAAACACCAGACAATATTTATATACTGACAGACAGACTGTACTTAATTAAACATTGTGTGAATGAAAATTAACAAGTATTCGACAAATAACAATATGTTTCTGTATTTATAGACTTACAAAAATTAATATTTGCAGATACAATAAATCGTAATGAACAGAAATTACTTTTAGTGGAATGCTGCAACTGAGTTTCGTACTCCTTTTATTATAATTTGTATTAAAAGTTTAAAAACTACAAGACAATATTTACATACTGACTAACAGACTGTATGTAATTAAACAATTATTGAATAAAATGTGTAATAATTATTTTTAAATTCTGTTTTTTTTAAGAAAATTTAAACTGATATTTGTTTAAATATTGCATAAATAATAGTCATAACGGCTCAAGTCTGATCACTTGTATAAACAAATTAATTTAAACGTTAATTTGTATAAAAAATAATAGTAAATACAAAACGATAATAATAATAAATATAAATTGATTTCCAAATAACACAAGAGGTTATTCAAATGTAAACAGTTGCTGCTGTTTATTGATAAATACTAACATTAGCTTCTCATCAACTGAGTGATTAATAAATTCTTCAGTAATCAACTTAACGAAGCGTTATTAATTAATATTGTCTAGAAAATAGATTGATCTAATAATACATCATCTTGAAGTAGCACATCGAGCAGGAATTTCTTCATTAAGTAATGAAATTTCCTATGAAAATACATTTTTTTAGCTGGCCAGTGAGAATTGATTTTTGAATTAGTATAGCCTGATTAATGATTTCATAATTTATTATAAAAAAATTCTTAAAGTTCTATTCCAATAATTAGTTTAAATTATTGGATAAGAAACACACCTATTTTTTAAATAAGAAGGAATTAACTGACTAATAATTACTGTCTAATGTTTTAATGATAAAAAAATGAAAAACCTTTACAGTTAATCAGTTTGCTGGGCATAACATATATTCTTGATTTTCTATTAGGTTGGTAGAAAAATAATTGCGGTTTTTGACCTTCAAATTCATATACATTTTTCTCTTTTTTGATTTTACTAGCTTTTTAAAGTGGTCCAGAACTGTAAGTTGACTAACTTCTAATTTTTGTGTAAGTTCTCGAATTATTGTGCGTGGTTCGGATTCATCTAATGCCTTCAGTCGGTTGTTATGAACTGAAAAGAACTCCCGCGACCTTCTGTTTCTTCAAAACTCTCTTCACCAGCACGAAATTTAAGGAACCATAATTGAACCGTACGTTCCTTAACAGAACCCACAACAAAAGCATCATTTAATTTACAAGCAGTTTCTGTTACTTTACCACCTGCTTTGAACTCACAAAAAATTGCTCTTACTTGCTTCTTTTCCATCTTTAATTCAATAGTTCAATTTGAAGAAATATTAATAATAGAACCAAATTCGATGTTACGAAAATACAGACCGAAAAATGAATTTTAAAATGATATTAACGTAAACACGATGAAATGACTCTTTCATTGAAAAAAATTAAGGTTAGGATTCAGGAAAAAAAAACGCAATTATGTTCCTATCAACATAATAGTAATGGTTTTATGAATTTCTTTCAATTTTTCATCTGTTGTATTTCTAATATAATTAATTTTTTTTTGATTTTACATAGTCAATTTGTGAGTTTTAAACTGCATAATAATGGTTGACATTTTGTTTTATGCACTACAGCATTTTCAACACAATATATTTCAAAAACTATTCTAATTTCTCAACATAAATCTATCTTATAATGCACATTTCAATGACGATACCATCATCTTCAGAATGTTTATGTTCTGAAAACTCTGAAGATGATTAAACTGTTTTCAAAGGTACACAATCAATAATGATAAATAACTACCTATTAAGTTTCTGATGAGAAAAAAAACTGTACCTTGTAGTATTAGTGAATAATTTAGTTATTAATGTGATTTTAACCACAATACCAAAACTATATTGAAAAAATATCAAGTATTTTTTTATATATGCGTTGTATTTTATTCCTGTCAGTTTAAAATGTTATAATACATGTATAATAAATAAAGAATTAATTACAAAACGTGATAATAAGAAGTAATTAAAATTGTGATGCAATATTTTAAAAAAACACTAGTATTATTTTTAAACAATATTTACTTTTGAATTATTTTCAAATCGATACTATTTAAATTTGTCTCAAAATTTATTTCAAAAGTAAGACATGCGCACAAAAGTTAAGAAGCGAACTAACTAAAATTTAAAACTGTGGTCACATTAGAAATATTCAACACTTGATTGACTAATATATTTTAATAAACTGCTTCATAATACTGGCAAGAAACTGCTTCAAAACTGCTTCACAATACTGCCAAGATTGAGATATTTTAGTGAAAACGATTGAATTTTTATAAAACAGTTTCTATTTTAAAATGTTTTTATATTTAGTATCATAATGTCTTAGCTAATTTTATTATTCATACTGTAATAAATTCTATAAAAGTACAAAATTATTGTAAGAAAATGTCATATATCCTCAAAAAGTTCATAATATTTTTTTAATTTTAAAACTGATTTTTTAAAATAGACAAAAGTATTTTTTTTAAAAAAATTGCAGATTGAGACAAAAGATATGATTTAATTATTTACTAAGAAATACTATTTCTCTTCTTATAAATACTATATTGATAAGAAGTTTCTTCATCATTTATTTATACAAACAACTATTTATTAAAAACGTACAGGACTTTAACAAGAATTATAGTTTTAACAAATATCCTAAAGATAGATGATTTTATGAAATCCTTCTTTTAAATCTATAGTAAATAAATATGACACAACGATCAATTTTTATCTTGTATTTTCAAAAATTACTGATTAATATATATAGTTTTAAACTGCGTATACATATGTTAAAGATACCTTCTCCATGTATCTGTCGTAGTAATTGACACACGGAGAGAGCTGCTGTTATACACGACACAAAACAGTAAAGACACATAAAAATGTCGCCACTGTTGTTACTACAACTCCGCCATCTCTTTATGACACCGGCAATTAACGATTTTATCTCGTAACCGGAACAATCCTTGAAATTTTTATTAAAACATAAAAAAACTTGTAATTTCACATATAGACACATGACGTTTTTTCCTATATTCTTTAATGAAGATGTGGTCCATGATGACGACAAGCACGTACGCACGAAAATATAAATATATGAAACATATTTACATTCATGCCTTATACTTTCACATCTTTCATATATATATATATATATATATATATATATATATATATATATATATATATTTATATATACATATATATATATATATATATATTTATATATACATATATATATATATATACACATTTAAAATAATAAATTTAATTTTGACATTTTTAAGTTGCTAAAAATAATAATTAAGCCATTGTAAAACATTATTCAAAGAATATTCATTTTATTTTTTTTAACTAAAAATATATAAAAAATATAATGTCTGATGAAATGAAATGTTTAAAGTTTTATTTACCACTTTTAGTGCCGCATCAGCCGAAATTAAGTGAGGAGTAGGTTTGTGCAGGGGCTGCGTCCCTCCAAAATAGTTGACAGTTTCATTTACTCTAATAGGAAATATTCTATTAGGTACATATATATATATATATATATATATATATATATATATATATATATATATATATATATAATATATCGGATAAAAACATTATAATACCTTCTTTTTAGTGCACTGGATATATATATATATATATATATATATATATATATATATATATATATATATGTTTAAAACAAAATTATTAAAATTTATATTTATTTTAAATGATAATCTTTAAAGTAACCTATGTATAGTTTTGGCTACGCTGTGCATGTAGGACAATATGGTATGTTTTTTTTACATTTTTCCTTGTCTCTGAACAAATTGAGGACTTTCTACGTTTTTCCTACTCGACTTAAAATTGTGATAAGCTATGTAGTACTTAGCGGTCGTTTGGAACAGAGTATTTGTATTTTAAGATAAGAAACATAATGGTCAAACTCAAATGACAGTCGTGCTCCGGTAGTTGTGCCAGGACAATTGGATCAAAAAAAAGTAAACTTGTTTTCTATTATGGAAAAGAAATTCTTTATTTAAATTTCACAAGTATATAGAAATTTTATAATTGTTTATTTATCAAAAAGTATACAGTATTATTCACATATATATACATGTATACATATATATATATATATATATATATATATATATATATATATATATATTTCAAGATTTAAAAGAATATTGAAATAGATCGATTTTGGAGTAATGGAAAAATTATCTTAACAAAGTTCAAAATGGAGATTGAATCTTCAACTATTGTTCTTATTAAAATATAAATTCAAATACTATTTTATTATTTTCATGAAGTAATGAGATGTTAATGACGATTTTATATTATTTTTACAACATTTAGTTAAAACCTAATACAAAGGAGACGTTTTCAGTTTAATAATTTTCGAAAGTTGTAAAATTTTAATATTATTTAGTGACATATATATTTTAAATAAATATATAACTACACCTGCAATTGTGTCAGTTGGACTGAATAGTCCGATGCAAATGTTGCCGATTATAGAGGAGGAAGGTTGGAAGACAAGGTTAGTAACCTATTTCCTGTAAAAACAGAAGAATGTTTAAAGAATTTGCAAGATGCCTCTGAACAGGAACAACTATGTGAATAGGATAGGATGATAGTGACTTGGCCGCGTTTGCAAAAATGGACGTCCTTCGGGAAAGATTACCTGGATGACCGCCCAAGAGATGGGCACAAAGCTGGTAATCCTCATCCACCGAGCTTCAATGAGAGGCAAAGGAACAGGAGAATGCTCCCAACTTGAGAAGAAGAAAAAGTAAATATGTTATATGTAGAAAATGAATTTATTAAGAAAATATGTCATTTGGTGCAAGTTTGAACTTGATACCAGCTACACTGATCAAAACATTTTTTTTATCTGCACATATGTAATAATACCTAACTTTAACTTCATTAAAACGCTTATATGCTGAATACACTTAATTGAATTACAATCTCAATACAACTAGAAGGATTGATAAATTAAATGTCGCAAGAAATAAAAAAAAAATTTCCTTATATATTATATTAGGTCGATAAGGAAATAATTGCAGGAATGTATGTGAATTTGAAGATCATGAACCATAATTATTTTTTAATAATATTATAATTATTAATCGTGTATCATTATTTTCAACAGTAAATATGAAAATAACAATACTTATCAAAAAACAAAAAATATCAACTAATCTTTTCTAAAAAATCTCATACTTTTTAGAATATCATATATTCAGACCGTGTACATTGGCAATTATGAAATGATTCAATTTTTACACTAAATAAAGCGCACACGCACGCACACACACACACACACACACACACATATATATATATATATATATATATATATATATATATATATATATATATATATGAATTATCGTACAGTAGTATTAGAAATAAGTCGAATGAATAAAAAAATACAAAAATATCTAAATCGAAAAGTAAACGAACGAATGTTGAAAATGAATCAAAGGTAAAGCACTACTTGTTTACCACTAGTTAGTGTCCGTAGAGACATCTACGACACACTAGCTGAACTACACATATCAACACTACATGGCTGCATGGCTATTTGTAAGACACATATTGACACAGAGTGTTAATCTAAAAGTTTCTGGCACGATATAGAAAAGAAACTTAGTAATAATCATTTCATTTTTCAATACGAACATTCTTTATTTCAATGCATTTTCAATGGATCTTTAATAAGGAAATGTATACTGCTATAAATTTATTTAAAATTCAAAATTGAATTGAATACAGAATAAAAATAGCTTGTTGCTAGTCTTCATCTTCTGTACTGAATCATCTCTCTCTAGGATCAACTTCCAATTTGAAAATAAAAAGAAACGTATTAACCTGAATATGACGAGGTTTTTTCCTAGAAATTTTCATTAAAAAACAAGGGTCTTCTTATATTCGGATCTTCAGAAATTCAGACTGGCACGCCATTGCACATATTTTAAACAAAAGTTTATCGAGGTTTTAATATATATTTGTGTATTTTTTGTAAATATTACTTTCTATTGAAAAGTAAATCAACGTTTTTTATCGTCTTCTGTGATAAAAATTGCATGTCGTCTTACAATAAAGGTCTTAAAAAAACGTTTTTTCTTGATTTGTTTGAGAAAAAAAACTGGGACCCGTCTTATAATCAGAGTCATCTTAAGTTCGGGCCAATACAGTATTCGCAAAAGATCAAATTTGGTTAGTAAAATAAATGTTCAATCACTGTGATAGTTTTTATACCATTCCATGGAATCTCTTAATATATTAGGTTGGTAGGAAGATAATTGAGGTTTTGTTTCCTGAATTAAACTTAATTTTCTTCAATGAAAGTGTCATTTCATCATGTTCATGTTAATACTATTTTAAAGTGCATTTTTCAGTCTGTATTTCGGTAACATCGACTTTGCTTTTATTATAAATTTTGCTTCAAATTGGGTCATTGAATTAAAGATGGAAAAGAAATAAATAAAAGTATTTCTTTGTAAGAGTTCAAAACGGGCGGTGAAGCAGCAGAAACTGCCCGTAAACTAAACGATTCTCTTGGTGTGGGTATTGATACAGAATGTACGGTGAAACGGTGGTTCCAAAAATTTCACGCCGGGAACGAAAGCTTTAAAGATGAAGAAGGTCGAATGGATCTTTATTCAATTCACAACGACCAACTGAAGGCGTTAGTTGAATCAGAACCATGCACAAAAATTCGAGAGCTTGCACGAAAGTTAAGCGTTAGTCATCCAATAAGTTTGGACCACTTAAAACAGCTTGAAAGAGCTTGACATTTATGTGAATTTAAAGCTCATAACCACAATTATTTTTTATTAGAATTATATTACAAAATTGTGGCTTCCTCACCTTTCATAAGAATTAAATTGCAGATTTCCTATAACACTATACAAAAATAAAATAAAATTAAACCTTTATAACAGACGTCGAACTTCTTTAAAACTACAACAAAACAAAAAACAATACTGTATTAAGCCCATTCGTTCTTTTTGCACCACCCTGTTTTTTATATCTATTAATTGACATATGTTCGATTCTTTATTAACAAGTAGATTTTCATGAATTATAATCTTTTAAAATCTACAAGAAGCAATGCTTTTAACAAATTAATTCATAAATGTTATATTGAAGAAATTAATATTAAGCTAATCTAATAGAGTCAAATATTATAATAATTGTAACAAAAATGATCTGAATAAGAAAACGTATTGACAGTGAATAAAAATTCTGGCTTTTATTTATAATTTCAAAGTTGAAATATGTTCATTGTTTGTAATAAATTCGATAAATGTGTAATGATTACTGTACTTGATAAATATTTCTGATAGAAATTTCAGTGAGAGTTGAAAAACTTTCCAGCAGAATTAAATCAAAAGGAGCGAGCCCACCAAATCTCATATAACTGTTCTAAGAAACAAAAATAAATTTCAGTCCAACCGTTTTCTAAAACAGTAAATATTTCGAGTTTTTTGATATTTAAATAAAAATATTTCAGATAATTTAAAAATGAATGCTTGTTAAATAAGAACTGATAGTAATAATGTCATATGAAATATCGAGAACACGATATGATAAACAACCTTCCATGTAATTCATGAAACTAAATCAACAATATTTATCATCCGAAATGTACGAATTCATTCAAAAATAACTTCCTTAATATTGTCATTAAATTTTCTTAAAAACGAGGAACATTCCGAAATTCGTAATCAAGATGCACGAATTACGGACCGCAATAAACGGCCATAATATAACGAGTACAGAATAATCATAGAGAGAAATTAAAATAACAAGTTTCATTTAATGTGTACCGGTTTTTTTTTTTCGGTTCTGTCAAAGTGTCCGACCCGGGCTCCGTGTTCCGGCACGGGTGACCCGAGCACGCGTTGACCCTGCATAACAATTAAATGAATAATTTTGAATATTTTTTTCCACTTGGATACAAAACTAGATACACTCTCGCTGACTTATTACGGTTAATCTTTTCGGTGTGACGTGCAGACGTTTGTTGGCGATCAAAAAAATTCTCTGAAATTCATTATCTTGGAAATTAAGCAAGTACCTTTTCTGTAACATCTGCTTTGTATGTAAAACATTAACGTTTGATTTATTTTTATTACTCATTTTTGAAACTATTTATATAAAAAATATGTTTTACCATTAAATATATATATATATATATATATATATATATATATATATAAAAAAAATGAATACATCTTTGTACTTATGAATATTTTATAATTTGTTAAAGAACAAAAAACAACACAATTTCAGTTAATGTAAGAATTAAAAAGTACACAGACGTTATGCTAAAATAATTCTTATTAATAGAAAATATTATAGAGTTTAAAAAATGCTTACTGATAATAGTTTTATAGCTCCTATCTTAAAAACGTTTATTAAATATTTTGTAAAAATAAATTATTTATTCAAAAATGAGCACTGAGGAAATGAAATAGTGATGAATGATTAATTTTGTGTTATTGTTTGTATTGAAATATATATTTTAAGACATTTTCTCTCAAGATTAAATTTAGGGTTTGTTAATTATTTCTATTAGGTTTCTTATATCGGGTTTTTTCTAGGTTAAAATGTATTTTTCCCACTTCGTTGTATGAAAAATTGTGCAATGCAAAACACTGATCTGATCTTACATAGATCTAAATAAATTGATGACCATCTGACCATCTAACTTTATTTAGATCTGATCTTACATCAGATCTAAATAAATTGATATAACGCATTAATATATCAGGACAAGTGAAAAAAAATCTTTCTTAAGTCATTTTTAAGTTCAAATTAAGATAAATATTTAATGAAATTAAATTTATACTCATGTATAATATCAAAAAGTTTATTTACTTTGAATTATTTTCTTCCTTTAGGTCACTGTTACTTGTTTTTTTTTCTTTACTACCGGTTTCGTCCTCTTAAGACATCTTCAGATGGATATTGGTTGTCAATGTAGAATGCTTTTACCAGTTTTAGATTATTATATATATATATATATATATATATATATATATATATATATATATATATATATATATGTATGTGTGTGTGTGCTTTTATTATATATAGAGAGAAAAAGATAGAGACAGGTAGAACGTAGAATTCATTTAGAAACTATTTTAAAATGGCTTCAAACTAAAAAAGCAGAAATGTGGAATTTACCACTGTTTTCAAGCCATTTCAAAATATCTTCTTTAACATTTTGATGCCAGTCAAATTCAATACCAGATATGATTTATTATTCATTATGTACTTATTTCTTTTCGTTCCTTTCGTTATGTGCTTTCTGTTCTTATGACATAGAATATACAATTTTTTCGTTATTTATTTATTCATTTAACAATTTGTATATTTGAAAAGTTTTCAGTGTATTCAGTTTTCACTTTTGTTTCGAACCTGAAGAGGTCTTAATAAACGAAACCAGTAGAAAAGAGGGAAAGAAGAAACAGGGACCTACGGGAAAAGAAAAAACAAATAAATCATTGATTGATGTCAACCAATCAGAACAGAGACCACGCTCTCTCCATCAACCAATCAGTACACGAATAAACCGTTAAGCGTGACGATGACGGTTTTTATCAATAGAGAGAAATGATTAATAGGTAAAGATAATTATTATTATTTCGAATTTTTAAGAAAAAACATTATGTTTAAGTTCCCTTTCCGACGGTTAATCAGACCGTAACTGTTTTTAATTTCTAAAAAAGTTAATGAAAAATAAAAATTTCAACTGTATTATTTTTAATTGTTTTAATATTATTAATAGTTTCATATGATTGAATTAAAAACGCTAAATATAAGTTTGATAGAAAATGAGTATCAAATAATTGTCAGGTTTATTCTCAAATTTAATAACAAAAAAAGTATATATAGTGGTTAAATTTCATAAAAATTTAAATATATAATTTATTAAACTTAATTTAATAATTTTTTTATTAAAATCAGGTACACACACACATATATATATATATATATATATATATATATATATATATAATAAAAGATTAAATATTGAGAAAATCAAATGATAATAAATACATTGAATTGTAGTGATTTTTTATGAATTTTAAAAAACATTTTTTATTACTTGTACTAAAAAAAGAATATCAAACATTTTAATTGAAGTTGGAGAAAAAAATTATTATCTATTAGTCTGTTCGAAGCAAATTTTTAAACAGGTCATCATAACTAATAATAGACAAATATTTTTCAAAAAGTAAAACATTACTCAATTATAAAAGAGATTGATTAGCATTCATTAAAACAAAATTCATACAATAGTTCCGTATGACACAATTAAGTTAACTTAGTTGTTTCGCATCAGTAAACTGTCTATATTAGTTTCATTCTACGATTCAATCATCCCCTGTACATAGGTATGCATATCTTGATAATTTATGGATATGTATATGTGTGCAGTGGAAATGTTTAATTATTGTAACGCTGCTTCATTTAGTATTCGTAACGAAACTTATAACTTGACTGTTGTTAGCTGTTGTGTTGCCTGCAAATTGGCTTTGACTCGTGGTTAGTTAGCTTTGTTAATTTCCCATGTGATGTGCAACGTGATGGAAGCCACAAAGCGCGGCATCGTTTTTGCGGGGGTGCACAGTAAATTCGTACGTACGAACGAAACGAAACATAACAGACAACCATCCAACCATATAACGAGACTCTCATCATCATGATATCACATTATGGGTACGATTTGGCACGAGGGATGAAAAATATGTCACGAGATTTGTTGCATATTTTATCCGGAATCATTTGCATTTCAAAATTAAAACGTAATTACTATTCAAACACATACATATTCATCGATCTGGAACTATATTTTTGTTCATATACATATATATATATATATATATATATATATATATATATATATATATATATATATATCGGTATAAACATGAGTTAAAAATATATTCTTATTTTTCAACATATGAACATATATAAGTAAATGTATTATTGTTAATATATAATGTGATACAAATTGTTTTTCTTTGTAGTAGATTCCTTAAAACATCCTTATTTATAATATTCGGTTGGTGGAAAAATAATTGTAGTTTATGACCTTCAAATTCATATACATTTTTGAATTTAAGTGTTTTTAAATGGTCCAGAACTGCTGGATGAATAACGCCTAAATTTTCTGCAAGCCCTCGAATCTTTGTGCCTGGTTATGATTTACTTAACACCTTCAATCGGTCATTATAAACCGAAGAAGAACTTCCGCAAGATGCTTCATCTTCAAGGCTCTCGTCCCCAGCACGAAATTTTTAGAACCATCATTGTACTGTTCGTTCTTTTACAGTATCTACACCAAAAGCATCGTTTACTTTACGAGCAGTTTCTGCTATTTTATACCCCTTTTTGAACTCATATCGAAAGAAAAATGGTTTTATTTGTTTCTTTTCCATCTTTAATTCAATAGTCCAATTTTAAAAAAATATTAATAATAAAACAAAAATCGATGTTACTAAAATATAGACCGAAAAATCCACTTTAAAATGATGTTAATATGAAAGAGAAGAAATGACACTTACATTGAAAAAAAATAAGGTTAGAAAAAAAATCCGCAAGCATTTTCCTATCCATTTAATAACCTGTACTGTTTTCTATTTTAAAGCGTTATGGTTATCCCTGATTTTATAAATTTCTTTGTTTATTCTTCTTTGATTGAGTCTCTTGGAATTTTTTAATTGAACTTTTTATATCACAAGATGTAAATTTTACTTCTTTCCCTGTTTTAAATTATCTTAATCCATTTGTACTTAAAAGTATTATTCGAGCTGGTTTAATTTCTATAAATTCCTATTTTTAGACATTATCTCAATTATATACGTTCTCTTACAAGCAAATAACAATTATTTACTCATTTAAAAATACATAACACAGACTTTCTTAAAAAATTGAGGGATAAAATTGAGTAATCAATTTCAACAATGTTATCTGTCTGGATAACAAAAACTGGTAATAAAATTTATTACAATCAGAAAAATTTTACCTGCGAGTTGAGATTATAATGATTTTATAATAAATGAGTTTTACAAAGTCTTTAATACTTTCTGAAAAGGTCATAACGAAAAAAAACAGTGTTTATTATTAAATTTAAACTTGTGTGTTTATTATTAAGTGTAAAGTATATTGAATTTATTTTCTGCAATATACTTTTTTAATATTTGATTCAGTTAAGTTTTCCAGTCTGGTCGCATTTTAATTTACCGTATCGGTGAAGTAAATACTGTGTACTGGTAATATTTTTTATAAAAATTAATATTTATGAAAGAATAGAAGGATTTTTAATTATATGAACATCAAAGTCAATCATTACACCAGCGATTAGCATCAATAGAACATGTATTCACAATTACAAAATATGTATAAAGTGCCAAAAAGTAGCTGTAGCCACTCTTTGGAGATTTATGATGTTACACCGGTAAGCTTTAAAGCGCATACATTATTTCGTTTTTTCGTTGAATAGTTAAAATCAGTTATTTTTCTTTCTATTTGTCATATACTTTTTTCTTATATATATATATATATATATATATATATATATATATATACTTAAATATGAAAATTATGTTTCTGTTTTTTATATGCACTGATTTATACATGTTTTATGATTGACGACTTGTCAATGACCACTGTAATTGGGTAGTTTATTAAATAAATGCGTATTACAAGAAAATAAATAAATAAAATTAAAAATATCATTCTACTTCCTCACGACAATCTTTTGTTGATCATTAAACTGACATTTATTGAACAACGCATGTGTAGTAGGATTGAGATTTATTTTGAAATGAAAGAGAGAATTAAAGAAATATAATTGCGAATTCTATCATTATTTTTAAAACTTCTTAGTGATAGTATTAAATAACAGAAGATAACAAGAAATATCAATATTCTGTAACAGAAATAAAGATATTTGCATATAAAAAAACCCGGTCAGCTGAGTTTACTGCACCGAAACGGGAGTCTTAATAAAGGGAGGGATAATAACATATATTAAAATTAATCCTCGATTTACAATGAACGAATATGTTTTTATAGATTTTTTACTTTTAATTTTTTTCCAAATTTTATCATATCAAACTGTGACCTTATTTGACGAATGCAAATCTCCTGAGTGGTGTTTGTAAAAGCCTCACAATCCATATTTTGAGAAACACAGGTGTAAATAATTGTATGTTAAGAAGTAAATCTAAATTATTAGTAATAATATATTTTTAATTTTCTAAAATAGTATTTAAAAATAATATATATATATATAGGTAAAAAAGTAATGTATCATTAATAAAGCTCAATTACCTTAAGATAATTATTTAATAGCTAGTTGAATGAGAACATTTTTTTTAAATTGGTTGTTAGAATTATAAAAAAATGTTCTGCTTGAGTGGTTAACAATTATCTGCTTTACATTCCCTACGTGATGTATAAAAGAACTGGAACTTTTTCGTTCAAGGCATGGATATTTCTAGCAAAACTGCAATTAATACTTTTTTTATCATAAATTTAAAAAGAGAACTATTTAACATAAACACGAGCAATGAACGTAAAGAACTAAAAGCGAGCATACATCGGCGTACACAAGCATTTAGAGCATCGTTGTTGTGTTTCTACAACACAACATGCATACATACATACTTTGTTAATATTGCATCGAACGATCCGTGTACATGAAACGTATAATAGCTCTATTCATTCGCTCTTTTGTATCATAAAGACCTTAATTATGTATGCAAATACAGGCCTTTTGAACAATTAACCGCTCTGAATTCAAATTCAAACTGTGCCACGGCGACAGCGGCCACGGTGCTTTGTCTAATTATTATATGCTGTCAATTGAGAATAATTTTCAAATGAATAATTGAAATAATATAGGCAGATGTGTGGGCTTCATTACGGGTGAATAATTTTCATGTATTATCAATATAATCATACGGGGTGGGTGCAGCGTTGAATGTTCCATAATGAGATTTGTGTTTATTCAAGTTTTCGACGATGATGTTTTTTATGTACAGGATGGTCATGAGATTAAGAGTACAAGACTTTTATATAATTCAATCTTCGTGTATAATAGTAAAATTATATAGTTGAGATTGACTGTGGTCCTAAAAATTATACACGTCTTTTCAAATGTATTCTTTGTATGCTTTTGTTTATAAATCAATCTCTGTGTTTAATTTCGGTTGAATCAGTGATTATGTATTTAGTTACACTGAATATGAATCAAATCTTTTTTTACATTTACAGTTAATTAGTTTTTCGAAAGTATTCAAATGAAAAAGTTTATTAATTATTTATGGAAAATAGTACTGAAAGAAATAAATGAAACAGACTTTTGAATCTTGCAATTTTAATCTAAAATAAGATTTCAGAATAAAGGAAATGAATTTCTAAAGCTGTTATTTGAACTGAGTTAGTCGTATATCTAGTTTTTAGTGGTAGTAGAACATTAGACTTAAAATTAATCAAATCTTTTTTTAAATTTAGAAATTAATTAGTTTTTCGAGAGAGTTAAACTAAAAAATTCATTAATTCCCTTCTCAAAACAATACTAAAAGAAATATTAAACACAAACTTTTCAATCTTGCAATTTTAAACTGAAATAAGATTCGCGAATAAAAAAATGAATTTATAGAGCTGTTATTTGAACTGAATGAGAAATATATTTAGTTTTTAGTAGTAGGAGAGAATTTTCAAGTGATATTAATTTAATAAATGGGAAAAATTATTAATTTAAAATATATCTATGTTTTTTTAAAAAATATTATAATTTTAATATTAGTTATTTCCAGTAATAAAAAAGAATTTATTGTTATGTAACCATTCTATATATTTCTTAAGAAAGTTTTTAATGATTGTATTTATGTAATTTCTTCAAGAGAACCACAGTGTTTAATCAGAAACATATTCTATTCAGAGAGATTGTTGGTAATATAAATATGGTTTTTGTTTTATGAACTATAACCTTAATTTTTTACAATGCAAGTGTCATTTCATCGTATTTATGTTAATATCATTTAAAAGTGAATTTTTCGGTCTGTATTTTAGTAAAATTGACTTTAGTTTTATTATTAATTTTGCTTCAAATTGAGCTATTGAATTAAATATGGAAAAGAAATAAATAAGAACAACTTTTTATATTAGTTCAAAACGTGTGTTAAAGCATCAGAAACTTCTCATAAACTAAACGATGCTTTTGGTGTGGGTACTGTTAAGGAACGTGCGGTGCAATTGTGGTTCCAAAAATTTCATGCTGGGGACAAGAGCCTTGAAGATGATGAAGTTCCCGGGCCTCCTTCTTCAGTTCATAATAACCAACTGAAGGTGTTAATTGAATCAGAATCATGCTCAACAATTCGGGAACTTGCACAAAATTTAGCCCTTAGTCATCCAAGAGTTCTGGACCACTTGAAACCACTTAAATTAAAAATGTATATGAATTTGAAGGTCATAAACCGTAATTATTTTTCTACCAAACTAATACAACTGTATAGTAGATATCTACCTAAACATTTCAGAAAACGAAACCGGTCGTAGAAAATACTCAAACAGTAACCTCGAGGAAAAGCAACAAAACTTTTAAAGTGATTTAATCCAAGAAAACTTACATAGAGTCAAGAATAATAATAGTAATAATACTCTTAATAGATGCATAATTATGAGACAAACTCTATTAATATTAAAAAATATATTTAATTGAAACATTAAACGTTATATTTTTAAAATTAAGTATTGTATAATATTCATTCATTAAAATTCACTTACAGTGATTTATTAAATTAAAACTACTTTAAAAATGATAATATTCTCTTTTTGAAACAGTTTTATATTTTTTATTAAGTTATTATTAGATTTTTCATATTTTTTAGCGGAACTCGTATTTTATTTACACAGAATTCAAACGAAAATATTAAGAATGTGTTGAAAATAATTTTCAGATTGTTCTTAACCATTTAAGTGTGACGGATATATCTGCCCATAAGCAGTCGGGCGCACGCAAACTACCCACTAAAAGGGTTAATACGGACGGATCTTCTTCACTTTATTGTTAAATACTGTATGAAATGTTCAACAAATCAAATTTATTTTTTTCCCAACCATACAAATTAAATCTAATCGTAATGTTAAATGATTGATTATTCATTATTTTGAGTGTCACTTATGCGCATTTCGATGACAATTTCATCATTTTCATGATGATAAGATACAATAATTAGAACCGTTTGTAATTATTTAACTGACACATACTTTATGTTTTTGTACTCTATTTTTATTATAATTTTATTGAAATTTTAAGAAAAAATCATCATAAACCTCCAAAATTTAAAATTTAATCTACAAAAAAGTGTTTTTAAGAATTTAAAAAATATGTTTTCGTAATCAGTTTCAAATAAACTCCAAATAAACATTAAAAAAGAGCATTACATATTTCACTTACACTAAATGATATTCAATGATACTAATTCTTCTTAATAATATGAAAAATGGAAGAAATATTTGTTCATTGACTACATTCTAACGAAATATCGTATTTTAGATCGACTTGGAGAGTGGCTGTAGTGAAAACAGTGAAGAAGATCAACATTTCTGTTCAATGATCCGTAAGTCTAGAAAGAAAAGTCAGGTTATGTGATTTCTACGCAAGAATAGGAGAAAGGAAAACCAAAATGACATGTCAATCTTGTCATAAAACGATATGTGGCGAGCACAGGGTTGTTATGTGCAGCGTGTGTTGTGAATAAATTTGTACAAGTTCAAGGGCTCCACCGAAGATGTATATTGAATGAATATGATTCCATTTTTCTTTACTTCCTCCATAAATAATATACATCAATATATATATATATATATATATATACACTTGAAATATCCAGAAGTATTAATTAAAAATTCGCTGTTAAAGAGAAAAATTCCATGGTTAATTCTGATCAAAAATATTTTCATATATTGTTTATAATTCTGTTTTTTTTCTATAAGAAATAGTACTTTAATTTGTTTATTAAATGGCATGTGATTTATTTGTTTAAACATTACAAAAAATTAAAAACTTTAATAATTTACATAATAGTATTAACTTACATTAAGACCATATTGAAAAAACATTTCATAATTTTCTAGAATAAAATCTTGTCTTATAAATAGAAGACAATTTTATTGTTAATTCTAATCTAAAATGAAACCTCTTTTTTATTTAATAAACAAGATGTAATTTTATGTACCAATATGATAAAATATCAAATAGTAATTCCATGTCTGATTCCTTCTATGATAATTATTTTAATATTATTCTTGTTTTCCTATTTATTACTATGAGCAACGTCTTAACAATATTGAAGGACTTATAAGAAAGAACAACCCACTAGACAACATATGGTTTTGAATAAATATCCGTTACCTTTTTATTATCATTAAGATAATTTCATTTATGTACAGGGCCGGCATTGAAATTACTTTACAATTTTATAACTTGCAAACACAAACATTACTTTTAATTAATTTGTTGTATTTATAAATTAATTCATTTTAATCAAAATAATTCTAAATTTGCGTTTTTGAACACCTGCATTATTATTAGAACATAAAGAAATATTATTTTTCAATTTTTTTTAATAATAAATAAATGAACGATGTTAAATAATTTTTCACTTTTCAGAAACCAAAGTAATCATTTTGTTTATTTATTAGTTTTATTTCAAAATACAATTCTGTGCATCAAACGGTGTAATTTGTAATTTTTATGTACAATCAAATGATCTAAGATAAAATATAAGAATTATATAGATATTAAATTTTTTAAATTGAAATCTTGATCATAAATATAATTAGACATTTAAAATACTTTCAAAAATCAAAATAGATATTACTAAGTTTGTTTCAGACTTAGAATTATAACAAATAGTAAAGATAAAATTATAATACATTCTCACTTAAGATTAAACACCTACTTGTATTTTTATATATTTTTTTAATTATTTTCATTAATACTTGTGTTTATATATATATATATATATATATATATATATAATTAATCAGTAGTAATAAGAAAAGCAATAAAAAATTTTAATAAAAATATTTATTCACTTAATAATAAATTTTATTTAAAAAATATATCTATAAAATTTAATATCTTAAGCAGAAAAATTAAAATAATTATATATATATATATATATATATATATGTGATATAAAAAATATAATTCGCCTCTGTTGGAGTAACATAAAACAGAAATTGAATAAAATGAAGGCATAAAAACAAACTCAGATTCATATACAGACACACATATGCTCTTCAACATTCAAAACACTGCTTTGGTCATTCATATTCATGGCAGCCACTCGAAACGATGATGACAGCTTAGCCAGTCAGTCAAGAGTAAAAGAATACACATAATTAGAATATTAAACGTGATTATTTTATTATTTCTTTGTGTATAGACGGTCTGTAAAACGGAATGATTCTGAAATATATTTCTTATTGTTTTCAGTGAAAATATCATGATACGGTTGTACTTGTTTTATGAATAATGTACGGATTACAATTATATTTTCATTGATATGCATTAAAAAAATAAAGAACGTATAAAGTTGAAGAATGGAATTCGAGTTGTATTGTATTTCAGTTTTTTTTAAATAAATATTTTATGTATTTTTATGTAAAAGTTCAAATTATTTTATATACAAATTTAGACCTGATACTTTGTAATGAAATATTTTTTTACTTTAATTAATTCTATTTAATTTCAGATATATTTCCTCATTTTCAATTTTAAATAAGTCTATAAGTATGTAATTCACACTACTGATTTAAAATCTATTAATTTTATCTACCTAATTTTAATTACTCACATTTTATTTCATAATGTCAATTGAAAAAACTTATTACCTCTTATTTTCTAAAAAATACAAACAAAATTATATATATTTATAGGTGATTTAATTTTAACTTTCCCATGGAAGTACTAAAAAAGGGTGTAGGGGTTAAAAAAATCGTGTTATTTTTTTAATTAGTTTAGTTCAATTCAATACTAAAACACAAACTATAATCCTTAAATGGTGGATGGAATGGTTATTTTTTTTAATTTTTGCATTTTTTTAATACTTTTGTGTGGAAGCATAATTTGAATCTCCATATATATATATATATATATAAATATATATATATATATATATATATTAGTATAAATAAATGGAAAATAATAAAATAACAAATTAATATTATTATCTGTCAACATACAGAATTTATTTTGAATTTTACCATTATTTATTCCATTATTTTTAATAATATACATTATTCATTTGAACTCTTAAATGCGTAACACAGAATTTTTCATATTAAAAACCAAATGGTTTCAAATATATTACTATTTATTCAGAGCCAATTATGCAGGAAATGTTTTTTTAAACTTTATATTTATACATGAACGTATCCAAAGCCAACAAATGTTCTTTTGGATGGAAGTTGTTACTAAATTTGTTAGTAGTTATAGTGTTTAAAGAATTATCGAATCATTTTATATACGGTTTTTTCAGTGAATAAATTGTGTAGAAATCAATCAGCATTTTACATTATTTGTGTATGCACACACACACACACACATATATATATATATATATATATATATATATATATATATATATATATATATATATATATATATATAGATAAAAATTGACTGCAAATATCTTGTAATTTCGTAACTTTATTTCAAATCATATTTTGCAAAATAGCAACAAAAGAACATCATTTAAGAAGCAAAAAAAATATTTATTTATTGGTAAATAGGAGTAGTCAAGCAGAATGTCAGAATTTTCAAATCTGTTACGTTTAAAAAATAAATGAGTTATAAAATCTATACACATAATGACTTTGCTATTGGTTGTAGAGAGAAATAGACTTGTAGATATATTTGTTCCTATATTAGGCTGGTAGAAAAATAATTGTGTAAATCCTTAAGTTCATATAAGATTTTTTCTTTTTTGATTTTCCTAGCTATTTTAATTGGTCTAAAACTGTTGGATGACTAACGCCTAACTTTTGTGCAAGCTCTCGAATTGTTAAGCATAGTTCTGATTCAAGAACACCTTCAGTTGGTCATTATGAACTGAAGAAGAACGCCCGTGACTTTCTTTATCTTCAAGGATCTTGCCCTCAGTATGAAATTTTTGTAACCACAATTGCACCGTACGTTCCTTAACAGTACCTACATTAAAAGCATTGTTTAGTTTACTAGCAGTTTCTGCTGCTTTAACACAAGTTTTGAACTAATACAAAAAAATGTTCTCATTTGCTTCTTTTCCATCTTTTAATCAATAGTTCAATTTGAATCAAAATTAGTAATAAAACTCAAGTCAATGTTACCAAAATACAGACCGAAAAATTCACTTTAAAATGATATTAACATGTATGTGATGAAATGATACTTTCATTGAAAAAATTAAGGTAAGAATTCAAAAAATAAAAACTGCAAATATTTTTCTACCAACCTAATTGTTACCGATATGGATTCGGATATTTTTCGACTGTCACAAATAATAGTAAGAGAATTAGAATGAAATTAATAGATGTAATACAGATAATTTTATAGATTTTAGAGGTGATTTAATAAAATAAATAGAGATAAAATAATAGAAATAACACAAAATAGATGACAAAATATTTTGCTATAAACACCTCATATAATAAACGGGAAAGTGAATATTTTATTTGATCAATTGACTCACTGCAGAATAGGCTGTAGATTCAAAAAATACTATAATCACTTTTGAGTATCTTATATTTCACTACAACTTAGCTGGTATGAAAAAAAGCAATTTTATTTACTGATATGTAAACGAACAATTTGAACATTGATAAATGGTTCCTAATGAAAGATTAAAAAGTGCTTTAGTTTAAGAAAATATTTCATTGATATAAATATTTATAGAATACTTGACATTATCAGAATAGTAGCCAATAAACTTCTGATTATATAGATTTTACATCAAATTCGGCAGGAAGTAATCAAACTGTTTATTTTGTTAAACTATTTATCGACTCTAATATTCTTTAGGATATTAAAGATTAAATAAATGGATTTTTTTATTAATTTCAAAACATATTCGATAGAATAACACTATTTTGAAGTTGTTTTTCTTTAATATTATCAAAAAATTCAATTCTGATATGTTCCAAGTTTAATTAATATAAAGTTCTATAAAGGTATAATAAAATGTCTTCAAGTAGTACAATTTCATTTAAAATAAGAATGAAATATATGTTATTGATGCATACTGAAGAACGCTGCGTGTTCGATTTTTTGATTTAAACTGAATAAAATATAACTTTGTGGTGGAAGATCGATTTTTTAGTTTCAGGTCTGTGACAGAGACTAAAAACGATTAACTTCTTATTTACTCTAGATAAATATTAATTTATGGTAATAGATAGTCACATTAATATATTTCTCTAATCTAAACAAATCAATATAGTCGAGCGACTAACTACACAATAGTAAACCGCTAAAAATCTTGTGTCTCCCTGGCGAATTAAAGTAATTTCCAATTCGATTCCAGTGTCGAAGGGACAACGGATGAGTGGTACAGTGTCCCAGGCAAACAATCACAGACGTGGCCCTGTCGCAACGCGCACAAATCATTTGTTCGGCCACGTGACAACCTTACGCCGGCTTAGCTATTCAAATCTCGCTTCGATTCCGATCGTCCAGATCGACACAACAATGTAAACAGTATAGTATACGCGAGCCATCCACGTCGACAACTCAGCTCGACCGCTAACCTCTATCTATAGTGCCACAGCTATTCCAATTGTAAAATCGAAATTCTACTTTGCATTCCCGCGTCCTACTCGCGGCATCTACTAAACCTCCGTTACTACCCTCCCACTCTTGCCGCACACACGATTTGCCCCACACTCAGCACCCACATATCTCACCCCCGTTACAGGGGGTTACGCTCGTGTAGTATAGTGAAACCTCGTTCCTACCCATATACCGCCCGATGCCTTGATTGAACTTTGAAGAAGTATGGTCGGGTGAGAAACAGAACGGACTGTTCGAGGGTGGAAATTAATCGGTACATTTTCACAGACACTTTACTGTGTTTTATTCTTATGTCCGGTTATTTTTTTATCACCATTTGGAAACATTTTACGGATTATCTATGATTCATTTTCTAAAAACTTTATTTCAATAAATCAATCTTCATTAATATACAACCGTTTAAAATTTTCCATCCCATAAAAATCGATAGATTATCTCACATCAGCAAATTTAATTTACGTTATATTTTTAAATCTGTTTCATATTTCATTTATGGCCACGAATATCAGATAATACTAAATCTTTTGAATTAATTAATAATAATATAATCTTTACAATTAATTTTCTATTTTTTATCATTTTGCTTTATAATATTCAAGATCAAATCTCAATAAACTTTCTAGATAATCAGTTTATTCACGAAAAATAACTTAAAATACAAAGTTTTGTTATTTACTCACCCAATTATTATAATGATATTAATAATATAATTTAAACTTGTTTTTAATCATATATATTTACTTTATGTTAATCATTTAAGAATATACGAACTGAACTTGTAAATATGAACTATGTCTAATTGAATATACTACCGGAAACCAATATTTGTTGTTCTGATCGAAAACAACATTACCACACAAAAACATTGTCTTTCAAAATGATATAAACAATGGATTTTTCAAACAGGTAGTCAAGTAAAAGAAGTCATAGTGTTACATTCACTATCAATCAACAAACTTTAATAGTAAATGAATATTTGTGTTTATAATTTCAAACCTGAAACCAATTTATTTTCCCAGAGAACAGTTTGTTTTAAACCTTTCGATCAATATCATAATCTACAAAAATAAATTCGGTAAAACTCTGTATAATTAGTGTTTTTGAAAAATATATCAGGTATTTAAAAAATGTAGAAAATTAAGTCATTACATCTTATTTGTAAATATTTAAATAAAATATAATTTTATAGAAACGAAAATTTTCATTTTAAAGATAAAATTAAGAATTGTATACAGATGAATATTTAAAAAAAATTTAAATAGGAGTGGATTACTTATTTAAAGGCTTTTTTAGACATAGTATTGTTTTTCAATAACTTTTAGAGTTTAAAATTAAAAGAGATAACATAAACCAAAGTCTAGGATAATTATGTGGTTATAAATAAATAAACACTTCAAAATAAGTGTTTTTACTAAAAACTGAAAAATAAATAAACATATAAAAAAGCTTTCAAAGCTAATTTGACTAGAAATATAAATCTGTGAAATAAATAATTATTTAAAATGTATATCTGATATAATAGAAATTAATTTAAATCTAATTAAAACATAGATAATCCAAACTATCTATAAAATAATAAATATGAAAAAAAATATATTACTCTATAATTTGTATCTATTTCAATGCCTTATCAAAAAAAGGACGAATTGATTTTTCAAAAAAAATATAAACATTCAAAATAACATTTACTCTCTCTACACTTTAAAATATAAAAATATGCTACGTTATAGAATCATAAGTATTTTTATAAATTATAATAACATAAAATGAAAGCAGAAAACATGCCAAAAATTATTATTAAATAATAGTAAATTAAATAGTAATAAACTAAATAGAAGATTTTCAAATTATCTGAGTTCAAAAATGATTAATAGACACTGGAAAAATCTGCATATGTGCGAACTGTGAGCGAAACTCTGTATCATTGTAGACAAGGGGTAATGTTGACTTCCGGCCGTGCTTAAACACTAACTAGCCTATTTGAGGGTTCATGGTAAAGGGTTGTGCGTCTCGACGCCAGTGTTAATTGCTAGGCGAAGCGTGTGCCTTATGACATCATAATCATGCAAATTAGTACAACAATACCGGACGTTCGAGATCTGCTCCAACATAGACTTATATACATATTTTCACTAAGTAAATAAGCACATGTATGCTATATTCATATCAGTATATATATATATATATATATATATATATATATATATATATATATATATATGAATATGTGTGTACATATCGTACTTGACACAGAAGTATAAGAAATAAATAACAATTTGTGTCCATTATAAATCATAAACTATTAAAAGTAAAAAAATACCAGACTTGAATCAAATAATAAAAAAAATAAACGTTTCTCAATACAGTTCTGACATAAGAGCTCAATTTCCTTTTTTGGAAATGCATTCTTTTTACTCCACAAACCAGAAACTTTTCTCATCGAAAATGTTCAGTAAATTATTATTAATTATTTTCTATTGTTACTTATGTTTATTTCGATTGCTTACTTTTTTAATTGTTTGAGATTTAAGAGCGATTTGATATTTAAGATCGTTAGCACCTGGACACAAATACAAAATAAAGACATCTCGTTTGTACACTCATTGATTTGAATGCAAAATTTTTTAATTCTAAATGCTAAAAGATCATTTAAAACTCTGATACTCACAAAGTGAATTAAAATATATATATCAAAGTAACCAGATTGGTAAAATACCTAATTTTGAATGAACGAAACTAATAAAGAGAATAAATAGGAGATAAAACTTTTAATAACATACAACGCTGAGAGCTGATAATAATATTAAAAGATTGTTCTTGGGGAAATACGTTAAAATAAACCTGAAAAATATAATTATCATATTTTTTCAACAAATAAATTAATCTTATTATTAGCTTTTATTCGGAAATAAATTTTTGACCAACCTCACAAATTCTGAAAATGTGACTATATATGTTCAATAATTGATTTTTGTTAATTTATAAATATTTTTTTGTTTATTTTTATAATTATATCAGTTTTAAAAAAACAATGTTATAAAAAATCTATTTTTTAAAAATGTTCAATCCAAAAAGTTATACTGATATATTGACACTATAATGTTAGTAAAAACTGACTACCTAAATTTATTTTATAAAAAATGATATTAAGAGAATTGATTTTAACTATTTCAATTTATTTAAAACATTCATTTAACTTCAAAACCAATTAGTATAAAGGATAAAACGTTGATTACATTTAATCAAATTTAAAGATGTTTGAATGTAAAATAAGAATAAACCTTAAAAAAATATGTCGATTTTGTAAAGCGCATTCATTGTTTTTACATCTGGTATTGAAGTCTATGACACGTCTCATTTATTCATTTGGATCTCATTTAAACGTGCTTAATTAGTACACGAGGGCGATGACTGCCTACAAAATAGCATTGTCAGATTTTCTCAATGATATTGTCAACGCGTGTTTATTATAAGGCAAAGGGTTGAAGATAAATTGTATAATCTTCAAATATGTATCCTCTTTATAACTAGAGGGAATGCGTGGTCACGGTATTTAATCAGAATAATGTCAGTATGTTTTATAATTTTTTATGTAGAATTTAATGAATATATATATATATATATATATATATATATATATATGAATTTAAGAATGATCAATAAATTAAATGGGATTAAATTAAACATAAATTTATATATATATATATATATATATAAATTTAAGAATGATCAATAGAATAAATGGCATTAAATTAAATATAAATATATATATATATAATTATTTTCCCACCATAGAATAAATTATAGATTTTAAAAGAGTGAGACCGGAGTTAATAAATAGCTAACTTACAGTAAATGTCATAAGAAAAGAGATTAGATATCATAAGAGAGTAATGAATATTAATAATAAAAGAGGAATCTTTTAGAATGAATAAGAACAATGATTAATAGAGGCCGCCTATATTATATTAGTATTAATAATTATTCCACAATTATTTTCTTACAGAGTGTTTAAACTATAGAGAAGAAAATAAAATTAAAAATGTCATAGAATTGATACCTAGAACTAAGGAATAATCACAACACTGATATTACTGTTTGTATATATATATATATATATATATATATATATATATATATATATATATATATGTATGTATATATATAAAAATTCAAAAATGATCAATAAATTAAATGAGATTAAATTAAACATAAACTTATATATATATATATATATATATATATATATATATATATATATAAATTTAAGAGAGATTAGTAAAATAAATGGCATTAAATTAAATATAATTCCATATATATATATTAATTATTATCCCACCATCGAATAATTTATAGATTTTAAAAGAGTGAGACCGGAGTTAATGAATAGCTAAGTTAGAGTAAATGTTATAAGAAAAGAGCTTACATTTCATAAGAGACAAACGAATATTAATAATGAAAGAGGAATCTTTTAGAATGAATAAGAACAATGCTTAATAAAGTACGCCAATCGTTAATAATAATTATTTGAATTATATAATAATAATAATATATAATAATAATTATTTCGTAGCATTAATAATTATTTCACGATTATTTTCCTACAGAGTGTTTAAACTATACAGAAGAAAAATAATATTAAAAATGTCATAGAATTGATACCTAGAACTAAAAAATATTCACAACACTGATATTATTGTTTGTACATATATATATATATATATATATATATATATATATATATATAATATCATCAGCCTCTGTTAATCTACTGCTGGATGAGGGCCTCTTCCATGATTTTCCATTTTGTACGATTGAATGCCTCTCTTTTTCACTGATTTCCAATAAAAATTTTAATTTCCTTATCCCACATCTTCATTGGTCTCTCTTTTTTTTATATTCCTTGATACCCAGTTAACAATGTCTCTTGTGTATCGGTTGTCTTCTCTTCTTGCAACATGCCTCACCTATTTTCATTTCAGACTCTTTACTCTTCTTATTACATCTTTGAATCTTGTCTGTTTTCGTATCTATTCTATTATTTTCCTATATCTCTTCTTGTTATTCCTAGCATGCATTTTTCCATACTTCTCTGTATTATTTGGAGTCTGGAAGATTTTGAAATTGAGCACCCTTTTTTGTTGCAGTAGGTAAGAACTAGTAGTATACATTGATCAAATACTTTTTTCTTCAAACAGAATGGGATTGTTGATTTAAATATCGATATATATATATATATATATATATATATATATATATATATATGTATATATATATATATATATATATATATACAAATATATTGATTTCAATATTAAAAAAAGTATCCCTAACGAAACTCTCGACTGAAATAAAACTAGACACGAATGCCTATCTTTTAATGCCCCAACGCCAGTCTTTATTATGAAAATTAAATTTCCACATCGACGTCGTTTCTGTATAAAGACAACGATTCGATCTTCGGATCGTAGCATAAATTCGAAACACAGGCGAGAGATAATATTATTTAAATGAAGCGAAACGTCATATTTGAATATTTTAACAGGGCGTCTTAGTATATCGACTTGATTGAAACAGTGAAATATCTGATTAGAATGCATTTGAATGCATCGCATTAGCATCTGTGTACATGCATCGAATCGGATAAAATTAAATCCCCGATGGAAACGAATAGTTGATTCATTAGCATATATATTTAAACAGTGCATCAATTATTGTGGAAATATGGCTATAACAATGTATTCAGAAATAAATGGTTTTTAGTGACAGACACGTAACCGCTTTTATTTTATTTCACTTTAATGCAGAAACATTTATCATAATATATATATATATATATATATATATATATATATATATATATATATTATATTTTAATTAAATTTATTAATAAAATACAAACGTATTAAATTATGATCCAATTAAATATTTAAAAAATAATTGTCTATTAAAACTTGTAATCAAAAATGATCAGACAAATAATTCCTTATTTAAAGCAAATTTAAAAGAAGATACCTATGTAAAAATATATAATGTATAATAAAAGTAACTAAAAGTGAAAATATTAATATGTAAATTTAATATTTTGTAACATGTCTCAAATTATTTTTGAATTACTTTCCAATTTAGATTACTTTATTACAAAAAAATAACCAGTATTTTAAACTTAAGTTGTCCTGTTAGTCTTTAGACCTTTTCAATCAGGTAAGTGTCTGTAATCTACCTCGACTTTCTATACAAATGGACTTTCTATACAAAGGACACATTTATAACATTAATGATAATAATATGGTTGTTCTTGTGAAAGAAAATCATAAGAATAAGATAAATAGAAATTGTTTGCAATCTTTTATACTAATAATAATTATAAATGTACTTTTCTAGAACAGTAAACAGGAAGTACAATTAAAACAAGTTTTAATTTTTACTGATTCTTTTCATTATATTACTTTTAAAGAAGTTACTGGATAATGCAATGATTTGACAAAGCAATATAGAAGAATACGCTTTATTATAAACATAAGAATCTTTATGAAAGAGTGAACATTCACCTATCAGCTTTTTATTAATTTTCTAATTTAATTTTCGCGTGGAAACAAAATTAAAGTTTTTAAATATAAGTTAATTATTATTATTAATAGTAATTTTGTTAATATTCTCGTTTGTAAAATGTTAAAATATGATTATATTTCTACAATAAAATTTTTACAAATAATGTCAAAATGATTAGTCTGATAAAAATATTTTATTTTAAAATTATCAATGTTTTAAAATGAAAAAACTATTTTTAGAATAATACAAAATATCCAAACAAATATAATTTGTAGTGTTGATGTATCTGTTAAGCATTTAAAATATATATTTAAAGAAAATAAATATTAAACATTCATTAATCATGCTTAAAATTTATAAAAATATAGAAAAGAAATATTTTTGAGCTTTCAGATTAATTCTTTTTTAAAAATATCTTTCTATAAAATTACTAATACAAATATACTATAGGTGTCTTTCCTTAATAATTATTGTTATTCATTCTAAAAGATTCCTTTCTTTATTATTAATGTTCGGTTCTTTTTTATGAAATGTAAGCTCTTTTCTTATAACATTTACTGTTACTTAACGATTCATTAACTCCGTTCTCACTTATTTGAAACTATTAATTATTAAGTTGATAGGAAAATAATTGCGGTTTTTCTAACCTTAATTGTTTCAATGAAAGTGTCATTTCCTCGTCTTCATGTGAATATCATTTTAAAGTGAATTTTTCACCTGTACTTTGCTAACATAAATTTTGATTTTATTATTAATTGTGTTTCAAATTAGGCTATTGAATTAAAGATGGATGAGAAGAAAATAAAAGTAACTTTTGTATGAGTTCAAACCGGGTAGCAAAGCAGCAGAAACTGCTCGTAAACGAAACGATGCTTTTGGTGTGGGTGGTGATAAGAAACCTACGGTACAATTGGGGTTCCATAAGTTTCGTGCTGGGAACAAGAGCCTTAAAGATGAAGAAGATTCCGGACGTCATTCTTCAGTTCATAACGAACAATTGAAAATATTAGTTGAATCAGAACCACCCACAACAATTCGATAGCTTACACAAAAGTTAGGCGTTAGTCACCCAACAGTTTAGGACCACTTAAAACCACTTAAATTAACCCTTAACGGTCGAAAGGTCCCAGTACGGGAACATCACACTTATGCCATAGAAGACGAAAGGCTCCAATACGAGGATATGTAAAGAATTTAGTTTTCATTTCATTTACTTATCATTGCTTCAGTTTTTTTTATCAAATATTGCAACTTATTACATTAGATAGTTAATTAATCATGCACTGATAAGAAATATTTACAGTTATATAACATATCAAGACGTGAATATTATGGCATTTGTACAACAGTTTCGTCACAATGATATTCAGTGTAATTTTGTTATTTAGAAGCTTACAACGTGTAAATATTATATATTTGTTATTTCCAAATTTCGAGTATTTTCAATATTACCAGTGTTAGTTTATTTTTATAAAATAAATACACAATCAAATTTCCAAATTATAAATCATGGAGGAAATACATAAAGACATGATTATGAAATTAATAGCAGTGAAAACGAGTGGATGTTTGAATTATAAAACAGATATGAAAATGTTTTCGATGAATATTTTGACTGTGAATATAACTCCGATCATAATAGCAGTACTGATAGTGATGTGGTGCAAGCTAAACAGAAAAAAGTTCGACGCCTTTCAAGTAACAGCGAAGAGAGTAACAACAGTTCCAATTGAATATCGTGAATTTATATCTAAATAAACCAGTTTAAATGTGTTATTTAAATTTTCATTCTTATAAACGTTTTATAAGCTTTTACCTAATTTTCTGTAGTCTCATAGGCGAGTATTAGAAAAAAAGCTCTCGACCGTTAAGGGTTGAAAAATGTATATGAATTTGAAGGTCATAAACCGCAATTATTTTCCTACCAATCTTACGTATTGTATGGTTGTTTATTAATTGTTTTGTTAATAAGAAATAAAGTATTTTCTTTTTCCAAATGATATTTTTTGAACCATAAATGAATATCTTAGATATTTTTACTATTCTATAACATATATAGGTTATATTTTAAGATCAATTAATTAAACCCAATTAGATGATAGGTCATTTTGTCTTATATAAAGTGTAACTGATGATTATTTGATTTGAATTCGACACGAAATACTCGATCAGTAGACATACTACAACGATATTTAATTAGTTCCTCTTAATCCGTCCGATATGGATGAAAGTAAAAAAATCTCGACTGAAATAAATCCAATCCTGTATTCGTCGGCACAAACACATGCACAGTCCTAATCGAGTATAACGTCGACCGTAGAGACAATGCCACGTCGGACAGGCACAGCACAAAACCGGAAACGTTAAGGTCTACTGTTGAAATTTAATGGAGCAATGCATAATTATTGTAATCATGTCACTGGCTGACTCTTCTATGTTCCTATTAATTTTGTTTTATTTGTTTAGCCGCATTAAACGACGTCTACCCGATTCCTCTTTCAATGGTTTTGGTGTGTACACTCATACACGTACGTACACGTATGTGTCTGTGACACATGTCAATTATTATCATTGTTTGTGTCGTGATATGCGCGCGCAGGTAGCCTCGCATTTAACGCTGATAAACGATCGTATCCGTGCATTGATAATAATTTCATAATATGAGTTTTCAATGTGATCAATACTGTAATCTATGAAGCATTTAATTGAATGAATTCGAAAATTGTTTCTGGTTCGAGCACTGAAGGCAGAAACAATCACACTGTTAATAGACTAGACGGAGAATTAAATACGTCACACACACATATATATATATACAGGGGTCTTTTGAAAAAAATATCTAACTATTTTTTTAAAAAAAAAAATAAATAAACAACAGAGTCCATTAAAAAATTCTAACATAAACAAAAAGACAGAAGATTAAATATTTTTGATATATTTGTTATTCTCTTTCAAATATTTACACCTTTTTATTGCTTTTTCTATCAAGTAAATAAACATTTCGTTCCTTATTAGTTTCTTTTTCATTATTCAACAGAGTTATCCGAAAGCCACTAGAAGAGAACACTCGAACAAACAAAACTATTTACATTAAAGAACCCTAAATTGTTTACATCACGCCATTTTTTCATCGTATGTGAAAATTGATTGCCTGATTGCGTCGTTTTATTTCTTTTTTTTTCTGCTCGACGTTCGTCAGTTCGTCATGATATGGTGTCTAGTCGAGGAAATGCATTTCTACGCTACTGTGAAAATGAGAAAAATTATCGTTTAGAATCTCATTTCGTACTCGCTGTTTATATAACGGTGTATGCTTAATGGTTATTGATTTCAATTTAGTTTTACATGTGTGTACACGTTATACGTCTGTATTTTTTTCTGTATTCAGTTAGTTTCATTGTGTGATTTCTTCATTGTGTCGAATATATTGAGTGTTTGACTAGAATGTGTTAAAGAACACGAAAACGTTATTACTCTTTCGGAATTAAATTGAATCCTGAGAGGATATCAGATGATAAGATTAATACTTATAGTATCTATATTATCCGTTTAACTGACTTGATTCTTGGAAATAGTTCCTTTATTATTAATCAATGTCCTTAGATCATTCACCAGGCAATATCTAAATAATATTTTATAAAAAAATCAAGTTTGATTCGATGAATGAATTGAACGATTATGAATATTTTCACATATTATTAATAAAATAAGTAACTATTAGGTTGGTACAAAAATAATTACGGTTTTTACATATCGAGTATAAAGACGCATATATCAATCAAAAAGTATATTTATTAATCAAAATAAAGACCATTGACCTGCACACATTTCTCCCAACGGGAAACAAGTTTGTTTATTCCTACAAGATAGAGTTCTGAAGTCCTGAAATTAATGAATTCGTCGGAAGCGCTTTGAGCTGATGCTTGATGTTTGAACACATTCTCTCGTAGGAAATTACTCAATTTTTTTAAAAAAATGATAATCTGTCTGAGACAGGTCTGAAGAATACGGTGAATGAGGTAACGTTACATAACCTAGTCCATTGAATTTTTTTAAAGTTATTTGTGAGACGTGCGTTCGGGTGTTGTCATGAAGAATAATCGGTCCTCTTCGATTGAATCATTCTGGTCGTAAACGATGCAACTTCTTATCCACTTTTTCAATTTCCTGACATTATTTTACTGTTATTGTTTCGCCATGAATAATGCTACTTGCCGATCACCAACAGTGACCATAATCTCTTTTTCATAAATCTTCGGTTAAGGAAACTGTCTCGGTGTTTGTTCTCGTTCCATTTACTATGATAAACGTTTATAATTGTTGTAGAGAATCCACTTTTCATCACATACGACAATGCGATCAAGAAAGGATAATTTTTGTTATACAAAAGAAACACATAACAGACTTCGTATCAACGAATTGCTTGATGAGTGCATAAGGCACCCATTTATCCAGCTTTTTTGTATTTCCAATTAAGCTCAAATCTCGAACAACTGTTGAATGATAAACAGTGAGTTCTTCTTCCATTTCTCGAGTTGTTTTACGTGGTTTCTCTTCAATAATGGTTCTTAAATCATTATTGTCTATAGCTGAATGATGTCCAGGACCCTCCTTATCATCAAAGCGTTCGTTTCAATTACAAAATTTTTGAAACCAGTGCTGAGCTGTACGTTCACTAATTGACTCTACACCGAAAAACATTATATTTCGAGCAGTTTCTGTTGATTTACATTCTAATTTAAATTCATACAACAAAATCGCGCAAATTTACTTTCTTTCCATGACTAATTTAAGATTTTATATCCAACAATATTAAAAAATGAAAACAAAAGACACAAGCTGAAACCAATAGTGATAATTTTATCGTTTACAATCCTGTATCACATGACTATAATAAAAGATAACGGTTACTAGAAAAATCGACGCCAATCTTGAAATGATAAATATCCCAGTTATTTTTGCACCGACCTAATATTAATAAAATAAGGAACTAGTTTTTTATGCTCTATGATAGAAATATTTTTAAAATATAAACAATTCAAGTCGAAAAGAGCAAATGAAGGCAATTCTATCATATCGAGAGAAAGCAAATGTTCTTATGCAATTGCAGAGAAAATGATCAGAAAAAAAACATTCTAGAACTCATATTTTTTTAAATAAGTTGAATCTCTCATACGAAAACTTCCTACCTATTTTTCCAAATTAAACTAAAACCAATTGGCGACGAAAAGAAAACACGTTTTTACAAAAATGTTCAATTATAAGACAAGTATATATAATATTAAAGAAATAATTTGATTAAAATTTCATACAATCAACTAATAAACATTTCATCCTTATTATTTTTCAAGTAATAAACTTTTTTTAAAAACACTGTTAGTAAATGTGTATATGTATACATTATAGATTTATTTAATCATTAAGATTTAATATGTGCATACCAAATTTCTTAAATCATAAAAGATTATCTATTAATATGAAACAAGACGAGATAAGACAATTTTCAATCGCAATAAAATCCATTCTTCTCGTATAATATATATGATAGACACACAAACGCAGACAGATAGGTTTTCGTCTTACGCTAACAGAGGGCAGCTGGCATCGCAGAAGTAGTAGTTCGACTCTTATATGCAGATAGACTTTACCCACCTCTCCCTAATCTAAGGGTAGCGATTTCAAAGCGATGAGCACGTTATCGCTCGCGTGTTCAAATAATACACATATGGCTGTGAAGCATTCCGAGCGTGCAGCACATCACACTAGAGTGTTCGAAACGGAAATCGACTCACAGTCTAACATCAAAAAGATGTTTGAATCGAAATTGCAAAAGAATGGCTTTCAGTTTTTTTTTCAATCACACTCTAAAATAAATAGAATTCGTCTTCCTCTACACTTGAACGGTTGAAAAGTCTTTCTTAGATATAAATGCATATATATATATATATATATATATATATATATATATATATATATATATATATATAGACAGATATATAGATAGATAGGTATATGTCAACCATAATATAACATTTCTTAAATAGTTGGATTTAATTATTTGCAAAAGTCATGAATAAAGTAGGATATTTTTTTCATTTTTATGTATATTATAAACATCATAATTTTCAAGAAAAGAATCTTAAATCCTAGTAAAACTCGAAAATGTTAAACAAACATTTTCAAGTGTATATTATCAGATATAAAATTAGAATTAAAATTATCTGGTATATTTTTTAGGTCTGGGCATAATAAAACAAAATATATATGAGGTGTAAAAATTAATTCGGTGCTTTTAAATTGAATCAATCATAATTCTGTTTTATTAGGAGGTTGCATTGTGACCGTGGATGTTTCGCTTTGGTGTCGACGTTGATTGTTGACCAGGATCAACCCATGATTTATTGAGTTCCGGCTTGTCGAAATAGATCCACTTTTCATCGCTAGTCATCGGGATACGACACAAGAAACTCTTCCTTTTATGCCCTGTTAGTAAATAAGTCGAGATGTATAAACGATTATCAATGGAATTTTCGGTCAATTCATGTGGCAGACATCTCCTTTCTTTCTGGATCTTTCACATGGCTTGTAAACGCCGTGAAATGACTGATTTATCGACTTCGAGCTGTTGAGCCAACTCTTAGAGTGTTCGAGCAGAGTTTTCTTCCAATACAGCTTGCATTTGTTCATCTTCGCACTTTTTCGATTGATCTGGCTATAGTTTGTCGTAAACATCACAATCATAATTTTTGAATTGTCGAAACCAATTTCTACATACTATTTCCATCGAAAATAGTATGTAGAGTGTCACCATATGTTTGTAAAAAAATTTTAGCATCCATTCCTCCTCCCTGGTTCGAAAGGATTAATTTAATTATTTATTTGTTTATAACAAATAAATGTAAGTTTTGTTTCAAAATATTTTACAAAATGTAAATCGATTTGTTGTATATAATATATATATATATATATATATATATATATATATATATGTATATATAGACTTTTTGGGGTCATCCATAATTTATTCTCACGTGAGAAAAAAATAAACATATTTTAAATACATTAAATTATCACGTGAGCGAAACTCGACTATTTATACAAAAAAAGATTAAGCATATAACTGTTACACATGTGTTTTCATAAATAAATTAATTCGTTCTGATTTAAAACACATCATGGAATTTTATTAAATATTCACTCAACACACTTGCTTATAAATCACTTCCATATTCAAGTTCATCTCAATCGATTTGACATTCATTATATATCAACGTCATGTTTCGTTACAATACAATAGAATAGGCGACAGAAGTTCAATGATTAACATGTGTGATGGAATTTCTCATTAATATTATAAATCCATTTGAAACCACGGATTCGATACGAAAAAATTTAAATTATTTATAAGTTTCACATCCGAAAAGAAGCTAGTTTTCCATTTAATCCTTTTGTCTGACATGTTTTTCTTTTTTGTTTTGAATATTGTGCGTTTAAATAATTCTGTAAACATTAACATAAAGTATTTTACATTGAAATGTTTTTACTCATGTTTAAATGCAATGAACTTGTCAGAAAATTGTTTGTATTCATGTATGTAACGGAAAATTTGAATTATACAGTTTAAAATAATCAATCATTAATCAATCATTTCATATAAAAAAAGACTTGTTTTGTTGTAAATAGATTTTTTTTAATTTAACTTAAATCTTCCACAGCTACGCATTTTACTGAATTGATAAATAAATAATAAGACATTTACACAGTTCAGATAACAGTATGTATTGAATAATTTATCTTTGGAATTGTTATAATATATCTTTGTAGTAATATATCTAACATATCTGTGTTTTTTTTAATTGTTGTAATATATCTTTGGAATTCTTTTAGTAGTTGTTTCATTTTATTTATAAACTATATATATATATATATACATATAGATAGATAGATAGAGAGAGTTAGAGAGAGAGAGAGATAATAGATATAATAAAAAATATACTTATTAGCGAAGTCATCTACAATCGTAGTTCAAGAAAATTAAAAAATAAAAATATTATGTTGGTAGAAAAATTGCTGCGGTTTATGACCTTCAAATTCATAACAAAAACCGCAATTATTTTCCTAATAAATTGAATGTCATATTTGTTTATTTTGTCAATTAGTTTTTATTTATTAAATAAAAACAAATTGCCCTAAATAACTAAACATAAATAAAACTGTATTTTTCCTACGATTATATAAAGATTTATAGTCTCCAATTTTTAGATATAAGCACAGGTATTAGTAGGTTTTTTTTACAATTTAATAATTTTTAAAGATAGCGTTTACTAAGATATCATTTCGACAGTAATATATTTTTCTATTGGTATACACTTATCACTATCTTTAAATTCCATTATTTAAAGATATTGTTTTTTTTATAAATTCTTTCGATCCGGGGTATATTTGTAATACAATTCTATTTTTTGATATCTTAAACACACTATGTTCGTCAATCTTATCTAGGAATTCTCATATTTCTTAAATGTCTATCAAAAATTTCTGCCATCTATTTTTTTTGTTTGTTTTTTAATTCTTTATATTTTTTTCTTTATCATGATTGTAATTTCTTTTTATTTTCATATCTATTTTATTCTTCATTTTCTTGCTATTCCCAGCATAATTTTAATTATGCCTGAATTTCCCTATTTTTCTTTGTGATTACTTAAAAAAATATGTATATTACAATAAACTAAAAACTATCATGCAGATAAACAACAACATATGAGAAAATTCGAGCGATTTGTCCAGAAATCCTTATAGAAATGATGGAAAATATTTTAGAAAGTGTACTTTATGAAACTGAAAATTTTGCATGTCATTATGTGTAATGAAGACAAATTCCCCATCCTTATATTTTGTGAAATAAAAAAAAGATGAAATTATAACAAATCAAAAAGAGATATTTATGTTTTAAACTCGTTTTTTTTTAAAAATCCATTTGTTCTTTTTGCACCATCTGTATTTAAACCGAAAAGAATTTGAAGCGGACCAATTGACTTTTCAGATTTGAGAAATGTGAAGAAAAGACATTTTCTCTATTGTTCAACAGAACTTTTTTCTATATCTACACTAGACGAATTCATGAACTAATAATAGGAAATGATCATGGTGGATATACAAATTACTAAATTACAATCATAAATACAAACATTTTCTTGCACTGAACAAGTAAAAATTAATATCATTGAATAAAAATTTTCAAGGAAAAGCTAAATTTTATTATTACATTTAATTATATCGAGTATTATTCAACATTTTTAAGAACACTGATTTCTTGTTCAACATACTATATATATATATATATATATATACATGCATGTGTGTGTGTGTTATAAAAATGATTGTGTAATTAAATCTCTACATTGTATTTATAATGTTTTCATGAAGACGATGCACAATTTAGGATAATTAACAATTGTTCTCGAAAAACTAACAAGATCTAAAGAGATAACCTGATTAATTATACAAAACAAGGATCACAGACAAAGGTAATTTTTTAAGATAAGTCAAATTAAGTACTATTAAATACAAGAAACAACACGCTTAAGTATGTGTAAACAAGTCGAACGTATCGACTAATTATGTAAAATTTATTCACCCTTATTTGTACATAGCACACACACATACATTAATTCATTACCGTTTAGTTCAAGAACATTGACTCAACAACATTACGCACAGTGTGTATATAAACATATAATTGATATAATTCATTGTGGTCGCACACGGAAGTCGGTGTTAATAAAAACCGGAAACGATGTCACACACCATATCCACTGCGACTCTCATTACAAATGTCTCATTATGAATGCTAAACGGCCGTTATCTCCATCGACGTACTAAACGCCGATTAACTCTTCATCACTTGTTTATCTCGTGTATAAATATCTTGTCGAAATATCTGATTTGTGTAAATTACGAACGTGTGACAGCACATTTCGTTGTAGAGACACATTGTTCCGAGTTCGTTTCACACCTGTCCTTTTTTCAGATCGTGCTCTGTAACGCAATGTGTTTCGGTTCATAAAACAGTGACGGTACGAAGAAATTCAAATTAGTGGTAATGGAACGCACAAATGTATAAAACAAATTTGAATAAATGAAGGGTGCTTTAGAGTAATTTGTTAAAATTAATCTGATTAAACTGTAGAAATACCTTTTTCTAATGAAAACTACCTTGTTAACCTGTTTAAGAAATGCTACTGGTTTAATGTACTTTGATTAATTTTCTGATCAGATATATTAAAAAAGTCGATCAAAAAATCTATATAAATATCCAATTAGTTTTAAATAACCGTATATTATCACAATAAGAGTTCAGTTCTGACATTGAATTCACAAATAAATTGTTTTCTTATCCTAAAGCAGATAAAAAATTGTTCTGATCAAAAATATCCAAGAAATTATTATTAATTATTTTTGATTGTTACTTATGCGTATTTCGATAGCAACGTTTTTATTCTGAAAGTGTGAAGGTAGAGAAAAATATATTTTTTTTATCTGATGGTTGGATTAAATTTTATATATTAAGTTGGTAGAAAAATAATTTCGGTTTTTATTTTCTGAATTCTAATCTTAAATTCTTTCAATAAAAGTGTCATTTCATCGTTTTCGTGTTAATATTTTTTAAAGTACATTTTTCGGTCTGTACTTTGGTAACATCGACTTTTGTTTTATTACTGATTTTGCTTCAAATTGGAGTATTGAATTAAAGATGGAAAAGAAGAAAATAAGAGCATTTTTTGCGAGAATTCAAAACGGGTAGTAAAACAGCAAGAACTGCTCGTAAACTAAATGATGCTTTTGGCGTGGGCACTGTTAAGGAACGCACAGTGCAATTGTGGTTCCAAAAATTTCATACTGGGGAGAGTCTTCAAGATGAAGAAGATCGTGGTGCATCTTTTTCAGTTTGTAATGACCAAATGAAGGCGTTAGTTGAATCATAACCACTCACAATAATTCGAGAGCTTGCACAAAAGTTAGGTGTTAGTCATCCAGCAGTTCTGGACTACATAAAATATCAATTTATTAAAAATTTATATGAATTAGAATATTACAAATCTCATTTATTTTTCTACCAAACTAATATATTAAAAGAAATTAATATGGAACTGCTAGGAAAATAAAAAACGCTGTAAATGTATATGAATTTAAAGATTTTACCCCAATCATTTTTCTACAAACCATAAATGCCCTAAAAATGTTCCAATTAAAAATATTCAATATTGTTATTTATTATTTTATCACTTATGCGTATTTCAATAGCAATATTTTTATTCTGAAAGTGTCGAAGTAGAGAAAGATTTGAATTTTCTATCTGATAATTGGATTGTATTTTATATATCATGAAAATAAAACGAAAACTTACCAAAAAAGACTAAAACTGCACATACTCAATAGATTTTCTAAATAGCTAAATAAATTGATTTAGTTGTTTAAAAATTGCTGTAAAGTTATCAAGAATAATATATTGAGATTTTCAATCAATTAAAGACTGTGTTATTAATTTCATTAATTTTTATCGTAAGGTTGATTGAAAAATAGTTGCGGTTTATGACCTTCAAATTCATATACATTTTTCCATTCATCGTCCAGAATTGTTGGATGACTAACACCTAACTTTTGTGCAAGCTCTCGAATTATTGTGCGTGGTTCTGATTCAACTAACGTCTTCATTTGGTTATTACAAACTGAAAAAGAACGCCCACAACGTTCTTCAGCTTCGAGACTCACACCAGCATGAAGTTTTTGGAACCACCATTGCACCGTACATTCCTTCACAGTAAAAGCATCGTTTAGTTTATGAGCAGTTTCTGCTGCTTTACCACACGTTTTGAACTAATAGAAAAATTTGTTCTTATTTGCTTCTTTTTCATCTTCAATTCAATAGTCAAATTTAAACCAAAATTAATAATAAAACTAAAGTCGTTGTTATCAGAATACAGACCGAAAAATCTACTTTAAAATGATATTGAATGCAATAAAATGGCACTTGCAGTGAAAAAATTAAAGTTAGAATTCAGAAAAAAGAACGTAATTATTTTTCTACCAATCTAATACAATATGACTGAGACTTGCATTATTCTTACTGAAAAATATTTATTTAGTAAAAAAATAAGATTAATTAGTTTATTGTATACATGGAAGACCAATAAATATAATTAGAATTAGTCATTAATTTACAAAGCGAAGAATTGTAATTTTGACCTACACTACTAATTGTAATAGTTTCCTACCAACCAAATAATTATGTTTTGAAAATGGCGAATTTACTAGCTTGTTATCAAAAATAAAATTTTATATTTATTTACCTAAGAGATTATTTAAGTAAGAAATTCTTATTTAATTTTATTTAACAAACTTATTCGCAATACATGTTTCTTTTTATTTATATATATTCTGAATAATAAGAATTTTCAAACGTTCAGAAAAAAAATATCTTATTTAATAATGCTTGAGCATACACATTCGTTATATTCAAATTATAGATATATTATTTACACAAAAAAAAACTGTTAATATTATAATAAAAAATAACAATATATCTAAATGCATACTTTCACCTGGTCAACAAATATTCAAATAAAAATGACAATGAATAAAAAAATTACACACAACATATTTACAAGCACGTTACGAAATATAATTTAATGCGGTTTGATAATTGAGTTATAAATCTAAATTTATTTGGTACGTTTTCTGTAATTGTATTTATATTAGATATTACACGTTAAAAAGGAAATGATTTAAATTTTTTCGTAAGCGGAAACGTTGCAAATATATTTTATTGTTTAACACTGCGAACAGGTGTTGAAAATAAATATCGATGAAGATGTTTGATATTTTTATTTATATACAAATTATATTCTTTTAATAGAACAAATTTGAATTTGTTGAAACGAGCGTTTTATTTATTTTAAATTAATGTACACATTTTGTAAAAAAAATGTAAAATAAATTAGCATTTACATTAACACATTAAGTGATATGATAAATAAGTTTTATTTTAAAAGATTTCTGCAGAATAATTTGGTGAACTTGTATAATAGATTATACAAAAAAATTTAATGTAGTAAAATACAGTTTAATTATAATTTTCTCTATTAGTTTTTATCTATGATCACTACTTCTTTTATGATACTTTTTATTCATTCTATTACGTGTGAAAATTAATTATCTATCTTTAAATTTAATAAATCATTACTCTGTATTAAATTAAAATATTTACTTATCCTTTTAAGATTTTGAAGTGTCCAATCGTTTTATTTTCAATTTTACTATAAATTTTATTAAACACAATATGAATTTTTTCTTCGTGTATATATATGTGTATATATATATATATATATATTATATGTATATATACTTTATACACCTATATATACCTTATTTTTGTTACAGTTTACGGACTTCCTAGGACCTGCTTTTCAATATGGCACATATAACGTCGTTTAAATTGATAAAATTACATATGAGAATTATTGTACTAAGAAATTAAAGTGTTTTTTTATAACGTGCAATATCATGTTCCTGTTATAGAAATGCTAAGCATATATGAACGTGCATCAGTATAGTAGAGACTGTAAAACATCTAACTAAAATCAAGATTTAGCCGGTTATCAGTGAGAACGAAAGTGGGCGTATGCACATAGTTCAGGGGTTAATGTAGCAAGGAGAGTACAAAGAGATGTTGAGAAACCGGCTGCTGTCTCAACTTAAAGAATTGGTTTCAAATGGAGCAGCCAGGATGGAGCTCCATTCCATAATCAGTAAAAGCGTTTTTGGAAGAATAAAATGTCCCACCGTTACCTAGACCGAGAAATTCGCCAGATATGAATCCAACAGAAAACGTATGGGAGCTGATAATAAGAGAAGTGGCAAAAGATGACATTTTCTACAAGACCCAGCTAATAGAAATTTATTCATGTCTAGAATTATCACTCATGGATGCAATAAATAGTACAGGTATGTACTAACAGTATACAAAGGCGAATTGAAGCTTTAATTGTGGCCAAAGAAGGCTTAACTGGATATTAAAAAGAACAAGTGATTTATTTCTACAAACATATTTATGCCCAAAATAAATAAAAATATTACTTTTATAACTAACACAATGTTATTAATTATTTGTCAATATCTGAATAAATTATTTGTTTTTATTTATGCATATAAAAACTACATTAGCAGTTTTTGTAGGCTTCTAATCTATTTTATCAAAAAAAGTGCGTTTAATAATATGGCTTGGCACTATATATATATATATATATATATATATATATATATAATAATGTATGTGTATATATATATAAACATCAATATCTTTACATATATGGATATATGCATTCATGTATAGATAAAACCCAATATTTTTAAACATAATGACATTTTGCGCACTAACCAAATTCGACAATATCAAATTACATCGGCCTCCGTTGGATATTCTAAAAAAAGCACTCTCTCTTCCTCCCTATAATGAAATCGTTCACCATCAAATTCAAATACCAATTTCCTACATCTGATGGATGTGACATTCAAACAAATACATATCCATTTTTAAAATTCTGCATGGATGAATCGGTCGATCAACACTAAGACATAGATAACGTGATCGAAAGAAAAAAAAGGATAAAACCCGTACGGTACACACTGTTCATAACGACAAAGATAAACAAAACGGCAGGAGATGCCCGGCTGTAGAAAATATATATGAAGGAATGAGACACACACAAATGCACGTACGAGAAAAACAGTAAGGGAAGACCGTACGACCGGTCACGTGTTCGAATGTCGGCATGTTTCAGATGCGACGATGACTGAATATCGCTGCTTTCTTATCATCATTATCGTGAATAAATTATTTGTTTTAATTAAGATTACTCGAATCGGATCTGTCGTATTGTTTCGAATGTGTTTCAACTTAAAAATTAGTTCTTAAGAAATCGACAGGAATTTTCTTAGAATCGTAAAAGAAAGCAAATGAATGTTAATATCAATATATATAAATATGTGTATATATTTATACCATTTCTATGGATTTCCTTTCTGATAAATTGTTATTCTTAGTAGATTTATTTTTTTAAAAAAGTAAAACACATATAAACGTGGCACGGTAGAAAAATAATTGCGATTTGTAACCTTCAAATTCATATATATATATATATATATATATATATATATATATATATATATATTTCTATACGTTGTACGTGAAGTTAATTCAATTAAAACCTTCAGTTGGTTGTTATGAACTGAAGGACTTCCATAATCTTCATCTTCAAGGCTCTCGTCACCAGCACGAAATTTTTGGAACAACCATTACACCGTACGTTCCTTAACAGTACCCACATCAAAAGCATTTTTTAGTTTACTATCTGTTTGCTGCTTTACTATCTGTTTAGAACTCAGGAAAATTTGCTTCTTTTTCATCTTTAATCCAATAGCCCAATTGAAAGCAAAATTAATAATAAAATCAAAGTTGATGTTACCAAAATGCAGACCGAAAACTGCAATTTAAAATGATGTAGCATGTACAATATGAAATGAAAATTTTATTGAAAGGAATTAAGGTTAGAATTAAAAAAAAACTCGCAATTATTTTCCTACCAACTCCATAAAAATGTTTGTGTGTGTATGTGCGTGTGTGCATATGTGTGTGTAAAATGAACAAAAATAATAATAAATTAAATAAAATATATGAAACGAAAAAACTTGACTGAATTGTATATTGTTAATAAAGTAAAGTAATTTTAAATAGATTTAAAATAGTTTTATTGATATTATTATCATAGAACGAATTCTTTCAAAATTTTGTTGAAAGGCAAGATTATTAGAAAAAAATATAGTTTGAAATGACTTAAAGATGATAGAAAACCTGAAGAGTGGTAGTGGAAGACTTGGTCAATAATCCAATGAAAAAAAATCAAAAGAAATGATTAGGAAAAGATGGTAGATATTAAGTATGAACTGTTATTATTATTATTATTAGTGTGTTATTAAGTTGGAAACAATATATAAAATATTTTAAAATTATTTAAAATTTTATCACTATTTTATTGTCATGGCAGATATTTTTTTACTTCATTTTAAGTAGTATATTAATTTTATAGCCTATCCTTGAAAAATAATCCAGCATTGACTCGGATAAATTAATTTTTATACAAAATCTCATATAGTAATTCATACAGGACCACTAGAAAAAATTTTTTATACTTCATATGTGTTTTAAAATCTTGCCATTTTCCTCTACACATATATGTACGTTGTGGGTGTTCGAAGTAAAGACGGTTAGGATGTGGACCGCCACCTCTAGTATTCGCGTTCGTTATAATAAATCCACGGACACGCATCCCATCATCTCGAGGGCTTTTCATCACCGGCCCCTTTCCGCGCACAACGCCGCACCGCCCCATCGAACCGACCATGTCGGCAACACCATATTTCCATACATATAGAAACACGATCACCGCAGATATGGATTGCAGTTGGCCAGTTATACAGGATACGTATTTATTTTTTATTCTTTTTATTTGGATGGAAAAATGTATACATTCATTATAGGTCGAATTTCAGTGAGAAAGATCAAATTATTAACCAGATCAAGTAGTTTGTGGTCAAGTGTTATTTACAAGAAAATTGTCTACAAATTAAATTCTAATTAATTATATCTTTTAAGAGTACATTTTCTAAATATTATTTCTTTATTACCCACAAAATTAAATCTTTTCACGAATGATAACATTTTGATTACAACAAGCATATTTATTAGGTTGATAGAAAAATAGTTGCGGTTTATGACGTTCAATTTTATACATATTTTTCACTTTTTTTATTTTTCTAGCTGTTTTAAGTGGCCCAGAACTGTTCGATGATTAACATCTAACTTTTTTGCAGACTTTCGAATTGTTGTGTATGGTTCTGATTCAACTTACACCTTAAGCTAGTCGTTATGAACTAGAGAAAGATGCTCAGGACTTTCTTCATCTTCAAGGCTATCGTCCTCAGTACAAAATTCTTGGAACCACCATTGTACCATACATTCCTTAACAGTACCCACACCAAAAGCATTGTTTAGTTTAGTAGCAGTTTCTGATGCTTTACCATCCGTTTTGAACTCATACATAGATTGGTCTTGTTTACTTATTTTCCATCTTTAACTCAATATCCCAACTTGAAGCAAAATTGATAATAAAACCAAAGTCTCTTCTACCAAAATACAGAATGAAGAATGCATTTTAAAATGATATTAACATTAACAAGTTGAAATGACACTTCCATTGGAAAAAATAAGATTAGAATCCAGAAAACGAGACCTGCAATTACTGTCCTACCAAGTAATAATTACCTAAATAACGTTATTAAAATGTATTATTTTCGAAATAAATTGATAAAGACTACTAAATGTAACATTAAGTAAAAAAAAGCATTTACTGGCTGAAAGGAAAGTAAGACATCCTGTACCTCTTTAATAATGGATTGAACTCCATATTTTTATAGAAAATATTTTGTTTATTTTGGATATCTGAATCTGTATACAAATTTATGAAGAATTTTGTAGGATGTTCGACAAATAAACGTAGTTGACAACTTGAAAACTACTTTTCCAAACATGACAATTTTTAAAAGTGTTAAAGGTAATTTATGAATCGATTTACTTGAAATTTATAAGATGTATTTGAGATAAAATCATTTATAGTTTGGATTAAAAATTAAATCATATCTTGACCTGTCTTTAATAAATTAAAATTGATTAAAATTCATCAATTAATAATATGTGGTCAATTTTAAGACTAGATTTTTATATGTGTTTTAATAATTTCAAAGTGAGATTCTATATTATTTACTATTTGCATATTATATTCTCTTTATTGTCTACAATTAATGTTGCATATCTAATGCATCAATTAATATTTGAGTTACTCATATTTTGTGAATATTGAATCATTTAAATATGTTTGATTTTTTTTCATAATTTTTTTGTAAGATTTGTTTTTGATACTGTTAATAATTATTGTCATTGTATAATAAGCCCGAAAAACATTAATTCTATTTTTTTAAATATTGGTCTTGACTTCAACATAATATTTAAGAGAATCAAAAAAAGGTTCACATTTATTTAAAAAAATTATAATGAATTTAATTTACTTGTTGATATAATAAAAAATTACTGTATTTAAAAAATATTAAAATCAATGTATACCTCTATAAAATTTGCATTCCTAGCAATGTTTTTCTTTAAAAAAAATGTCATTAATAAAACAGAAACTCCATAGTTCCTTTTCAATTATTTACCGTGAACAATATTCCATCTTCGTGACAGTAACAAGTATAAAATCTTATTTCTTAGAAATATGATATCACAAATGGCAGTAAAATGTTTATTGTCTTGTCTGATAAAACTGAACAATATCCATTCACACGTTACCGAAACTGAACAGTAAGTTTTTTTTTCTGAATTAAACATTTCTTTTAAAGAATCCTCATACATTTATGAGTTGTTCTTATTCACGTGTTGTCAGTCTAGTGACATTTCTAGCAGTAAATGGATTTCTTATCCATTCAAGTTTTGAGATGTCGACTTTTTTGAAATAAAATGAAAACTGTTTCTATAAAGCGTTAGGGTGTTTGATGGAAACTTTTTTTATTAGTTTCCATTTCATTGCTGAGACGAAACGCTTCAAAAAAGAGGTATATAGTAGAACTGTCTTTGTTTTTATTTATTTTAAATTACATTATTTTATTTTTGAATAGAAATATACATTATTTCAAAGTTCGTGTAAATTCTCAAACAATAATTTTATTAAAACAATATTTTCTTGTAAAATAATTGAAAATTTTATAGTTAACAATTTAGATTAAATAAATTATGATAAAATTTCGTTTTACAAACGAATAGCTCACTCACTCTACAAACTGCAAGAAAAGTTTCTAATCAAAAATGTTCAATATAATCAAGTACTAATCATTTCTGATTATTCCTTATACCCATTTCTATGTCGATATCATTATTTTCACATTTCTAAGATACAGAAAAAGCATAGCGCTTCTTAGATGGTTGTATCGAAAATAGAAAATTAATTTATGATTTTCAAATTTAGTCACAGTGCTGAAAATGTATTTTTTTAAAAAAAAATTAAACTTTTTTAGGAAAAAGTTATAAATTTAACAACTAAGTAGAAACAGTTTTCATGAGTATTAGATAATATTTTATAATTAAATTATTTTATTTCTCTTCAGGTTTGTATAGTATTTATTTCAGTATTTATTTAATTAAACTTTGTGCAATATTAATTTAAAAAATATATAAATCTTTCTCTAAAATAATGAATAACTAACTAAGTAAGCAAAGAAATATTTACTTTTATAAATGAATTCTACACTCTCATCGTACAAATTACAGAAAAATCTGATCAAAAATGTTCGATAATTAATTAATAAACATTTGGGTCATTAAATCATTTTATAATTCATCATATGATTGAAAAATTATTTACTGAATGTGAATTTAGTCACAGTACCAAAATTATATTAAGACAAGAGAATGTTCTTTCAGAAATATATATAGATTAATTTTTAATTGAAAACATTAATTACAAATTACAGAAATAATATTATGAAGTAAATACATATTTTTGTAAAAATATTCTTTCATTTCAGCTCTTTCTCTTTTTTAGACCGTAATATGATATTTTGTGTAAATTATGCAGCTCCCGTAATCTATTAGTTGTAAAAAAATAATTCGGTGCCTTTGAATTGAATCAATTATAATCTTATTTTAAGTTAAAATGTTTTCTCTTAGGTTTCGGATTTTGAAGTGTCGACATTCAAAAACACTACATATCTTAGCCAATCAATTACTATAACCTCACAAAACCGTGGTGAACATGATGGTGTCCGAAAAGGAGCATGTTAGACATTGAATATTTTTTGCATTTTAGTTGAAAAGAATGCTGCCATAGCCGTAGGATTGACTTGTTCAGTTTTGAAGGAGGGTGTTGTGGTGCGTAAAGCATGGAAAAAATTAAGAGAGGTCCTAAAATGCATGAAGACTTCATCAACTTAAAGTAGCTATCTTTTTTTCGACAAGAGATCAATAAGTTACCAAACAAATGAAGCAAAGTTATACAAAATAATGGAGGATGTTTTGATGATTCAAATGAATTCATTTTTTCTTTAAACATTTTTTTTCTATAAATACGGTACCGAATTAATTTGTACTTCTTATAAATGATATTTTCTTTTGTAAATGTACAGTAAATAACAATGAATATAAATAATAAAAATTTTCTTATATAATATAAAGTAGCTTCACTTTTTTATAAAAATCGCCGCGCTGCATCGAAAATGTTTAGTTAAGGAAGTCATGAGGCTTAGTGCTCGGAATCATAGCTCGTGAAGACAGGATAGAATGGTCTTCTAATTCAACAAAAAATTAAATTAAAATAAAAAAAATAAATTAATAAGAAAACAATTAAAAATGGTTTCAATATTTCAAGTAAACACCGAACTGCATCGAAGATTTTTAATTAAGAGAGTATGAGACTTGGTGCTCGGAATCATAGTTCGGAGAGGACAGGATCCAAGTGTCTTAATTTAAGAAAAAATGATAAAGCTATTAAAATAGCTTCACTATTTCATGAAAATCACAGAGCTACATCGAAAATTTTTAATTAACAGAGTCATGAGTCTTTGTGTTCAGAATCATAGTTTGTGGAGGACAGGATAGAAGGGTTTTCTAACTCAACAAAAATTGATAAAGCTATTAAAATGGATTCACTATTTCATGAAGATCACTGAGCTACATCAAAAAGTTTTAATTAAAAGAGTCATGAGACTTAGAATTATAGTTTGGGGAAGACAGGTTAGAAGGGCCTTCTAATTCAACCAAAATTGATAAAGCTATTAAAATGGATTCACTATTTTATGAAAATCATAGCTACATCGAAAATGTTTTTACAGTCATGATATTTGATGCTCGGAATCATAATTCGGCGAAATACATGACAGAAGAGTATTCTAATTCAACAAAAATTGATATTCTTTTCTTACCTAACTCTAATGTCTGTTTTTCTGACTCAATTGTACGTGAAATAGTATTAAAACCATTCTTACAATTCAATGATTTTAGAAAATAAATTAAAGATTATTTTTTCTGTTTAAAATTACAATTAAAGAAAATATAATGTATGTAACACTGGAACATAAAATTGTGTTTCTTGATCTTTTAACAGATTCTTTTGAAAAAAATCATTTAAATTTATTTAATTTTAAAATGACAAAACAGATACGGTTGTTTGTACATATTAAACGTTTGTTACATAACAAACATTAAAAAATGGTTTCTCAACCTCTATGACAGGTCAATTAAAACGTGCACTTATCAATTAAATTAATCGTTTTATAAATTAATGTCAAATGTTACCTATACTAACTAGGTAAATGTTAATACATAATACGTACGATTGATATATTGACATTGATAAATGTGAACAAGCTTTATTTGAAATATTCATATTCCGTGGCGGTGGGTTAAAATAATTATATTTATACGAATACCATTAATAATCAATCCATACATCACCATATCGAATCTGTCGGAGTGGAGAGTTTTTTAATCATTAAATACAAATATCTCTCACGAATTACATCATACATATTCATCAATATATCTGTACAACATCGAATTCGGAATTTGTATTCAGTCTTATCCGTATTTATTGTTAATGAAAATTATATTAGAATTGTTCGAGGTGGGCGTCGTTTCATGTTGAACATAGTTGATCACTCATCAACCGATCGATTGACTGATTGAAGGTTGTATATGGATTTCAATCTAGACAAAATGTGGTGTATCGATCACTCTATATGGATCGATGAATGGAAAGTGCAGGAACTATCACGTTTAATAAAGAGTTTAATTTACAATCATCTCATTTTTAAAAGTATTCTGACTGTATGATTAAAAAATATGTTTTACAATATTGTTTTCGTTTGGTGTTTCTTTACAATTTTTAATTATTTATAAGAAGGAACGCGTATGATTCATGAGATCTATATATATGTATATAAAACAATATTTTTAATATTCAAACTTATAAAATATGTTCAAAATAAAGGTGTCCTTTTTTACTATTACAATATTTTTGTCTTAAATTTTAAGTTTAGAATGTACTTGAAACATGAAGTATTTTTGAAACCTATTATTTCCTACTTAAAATAGTTTCATTTAATTAATCGTAGATATATATATATATATATATATAAAGAGAGAGAGAAAGAAAGAGAGATTGCTGATTCATAAGTTCGTAGTGTTTTAGTTTTCCAAGGGAACAGTAACAAGAAATCTCTGATATATTATTATGTAATTTTAATATCATAGTAATGTTTTATTTAATACTTCTTAACAAACAAAACTGAAAATTGTCATACGTGAAGAATGGAATTCCATCAATTTGTAAGTAACAAAAATTAGTAAATGGAATGAAGAAACGTATGATGGATGCCATCATAAATGAACAAGGTGGTTTAAAAAGTTACTCGTCTTTTAAACAGACTAAAATTTATTTCATTTAACTCCTTATGTCGAGTATTACCGTTTATGTCGAGTATGCTCGTCATGAAAAAATGGAATTTTTTGTTTAATGTCAAGTATACATGTCATAAAAAATGTATATATGTACATATATATATATAAATATATATATATATATATATATATATATATATATGTACATATATATAATTATATATTAATAATTTTAACATATTTTAGAATATTTCTAAGCAGTTTTCTCTTTGATTCGTGAATCTTACATCTGCTATCTAGAAAAGGTATTATAGGTTGTAATAGAAAAGCTTGTGAAGTGAATAATGTTTTTATTTATCCTCACTGATGAGTTTTACTGATAGTGATGAAAATATATCTTCACATCCAAGAAAACGGAAAAGAGCGATAACACCCGTAACGTCTTCTGATGAAAGTAGTGATGGGGCTGAAGAAGGTAATGAACCCAAAAATAAAAATTCAAATATACAATGGAATATTAGAGGTGGAGAGCGAGCACCATTTAAATTGACTGCTCATCCTGGCCCAAATTTCACTATTCCCCATTCGTCAAAAACCAAATATGTGTTCTATATGGAAAAATTTTTAGATTATGACTTACTAAACATAATAGTGGACCAAACTAATTTATATGCTGAGCTATATTTGGAAAGTGGCCTGAATTTGAAACAACATTCAAGATTAAAAAATGGATGCCAACAAACAGTAATGAAATACGATTTGTGAATTACTTACTAATGAAATTAAAATTTTTTTCAAAGAACCAACCGAAAAAAATTATCATTTTGTTATAATTTAATTCAATTTCACAACAAGTGTATTTACTGTCCTTTCGTCGAGTGTACGTGTCATCGCCTAGAGATAATTAAGCACACCAGAGCACAATCCCAAAATAAAACAAAACGCTTAAGGAGTTAATTAATAATTACATATCTGTTAAGTATATGGACACTTTTTTGAGTTTAAAATACTTTGTTTTGTTTATTCTTTTTAATTGGAAATAATATAATAATTTCTTTGTTTCATTCTATTTGTATGAGCAAAAAAATATATGATTGGCATATTTCTATAATAAATACACTATTGTGGATGGTACAATCAAAAAAAAAGAATAACAAATGTATGGAGACTTTCTGTTGCAGTATATATATATATATATATATAATACAAATCAAATCCAGCACCAAACGTCGATATGAGAAAACGAATATATCTATTCATGAACAGTGTCTCGTCATTTAAGGAAAAAAAATAAAAAAATGAATATAAATCAATAGAATAAAGCCAAAAAGCATGGAACTTATAGTCTACCGAAGTTAAAACTTCCAACTTCAAACGTACATACGATTTACAAAACAAAAAGAATAGAGGAAGTGCATACGAAGTCTATATTATATTGCACACATATGGTATTCTGCAAGTCCAAGAAGGTAATGCAGTCCGTATTACACGACAGTATTGAAAGACTCGACAATAAAAGGAATCATTTTGAGTAGATGAGTCTTGATTTATATTCGTTTTTGTACTTATATGTTTATTAAAATATTCAATTTTATTAATATCCTCATATTTATTCATCTTTCAAATTGAGAAAATAAAGAATATACTTACACATTTTTTTTTAATTTTATGCTTGATAAATATATAAAAAATGATAAAAATTCTATTTAGTTTTTTTATTCTTTTAATGCTTTAGTATCCAAATATGGTATTGTTTGATTTTAGTCTATCTTTCATATAAATATTAGATTGATAGGAAAATAATTACGGGATGTTTTCCTGAATTCTAACATTACTTTTTTCAATGAAAGTGTCATTCCATTGTGTTCATGTTAATATAATTTTAAAGTTCATTTTTCGATTTGTTTTTTGGTAAGATCGACTTTAATTTTGTTATTAATTTTGCTTGAATTTGGGCTATTGAATTAAAGATTGAGAAGAAGCATTTTTTTAAGAAACATTGTGTAAAAAATAGAACAAATATCGTTTTCATGAATAGATGATCTCAAGCTTGAACTTTGATATGTTTAATTTAACAAATAATACATCAATACGTATATCAGAAAGAAATAATTGTCATTTAGTGATGAAGTTATCAGACCGACCACCAATTTATTCTTATTTAAAAAATACTTTATATTTTTCGCCATATTTAATTTAATAATAATATTTTAAGGTGATTTATTCCTGTCATGTCAAAAATATAGCATTAAAAAATGTATACATATATATATATATATAGAAAGAGAGAGATTCAATTTAGGATTCCACATAGAATTATTAAATAGGGATGGCAGAAGTTAAGAAAAGTCATGTAATTTTTTATTTAGTATTTTAGTTCAATTCAATACTAAAATATAATTGAATTAAAATACTAAATTAGGGATAAAATGTTTTTTTTTTAATTTTTGTCTGTTTTTTAATAATTTTTGTGTGGAAACCTAAGTTGAATCACCTCTCTCTCTCTGTCTATATATATATATATATATATATATATATATATATATACATATATATATATAGAAGTGATTCAAGCGTAATTTGAATCACTTCTCTCCCTCTCTCTCTCTCTCTCTCTCTCTATATATATATATATATATATATATATATATATATATAGATAGATAGATAGATAGATAGATAGATAGATAGATAGATAGATAGAGGTGATTAACTTAGCGTTCCACCGATGGATGACCAATGAATTCTTATTTAAAAAAATAGTTTATATTTTTCTTCATATTTCATTTAATAATAGCTGTTCAAAAATTTTAAAGTGATTTTTCCTGTTATACCACAAATATAACTTTAATATATATATATATATGAGTGATTCAACTCAACTTCCACACAAAAAGTATTAAAAAACAGACAAAAATTGAAAAAAAAAACATGTTATCCTCCATTTAGTATTTTAGTTCAATTGTATTTTAATATTGAATTAAACTATAATACTACATAAAAAATTACATAACTTTTTTCTTAACTTCTGCCCTCCCTTTTTGATATTTCCATGTGGAATCCTAAATTGAGTCTCTCTCTCTCTCTCTCTCTCTCTCTATATATATATATATATATATATATATATATATATATATGAAATAAATATAATTATAAGCAAAAAGTTATTCCTCATATCTTCATTGAGTAAACAACTGTTCTTTAAAAAACAATATCATACCGTCTGAGTACATTAAAAATATATTCATAACTGGTAAAATATTTATTTACATATATTTAGTTTTATATAAAGATTTATTTTGTATGGCTTTTTAATTCTGAAAACTTATAGTATTTTAGTTTGCAAACTTAAAAGCCATACAAAATTCAATTTTAAATAATTGAAAACCAAGGTAAATATGTTCTTAAATAGTCAGTAAAGTACTAAACAAAATTTCGAAGCATATACTCTTACAAAATTAGATTATTCAGCAAATAAAATATTAGGATGGTACGAAAATAATTTCGGTTCTTGTTTTATGAATTCTAACCTGAATTTTTTTCAATGAAAGTGTTATTTACTCGTGTTCATGTTAATATCACTTTAAATTGAATGTTTCGGTTTGTATTTTGATAACATCGACTTTTGATTTATTATTTATTTTGATTCAAATTGGACTATTAAATTAAAGATGGAAAAAAGAAAATAAGAGCATTTTTTTGTATGAGCTCGAAACGGGTGGTAAGGAAGCAGGAATTGCTCGTAAACTGAACGATGCTGTCAGTGTGGGTACTGTTAAAGAACACATGATTCAATGGTGATTCCAAAAATTTCGTGCTGGGAACGAGGGCCCGAAGATAAAGGAAGTCGCGGGCAAAGAAAATAAAAAAAGGAAAAATGTATGAGTTTGAAGGTCATAACCGCAATTATTTCTCTACCAACCCAATAATATTGAAATTACTAATTAATATAATACAGAGAACTATAAAATGAAAAAAAATTAAAATGGAAAAAGTGCAATTAGAATATTTACAAATTTACTTTTTCATTGAATTATTTTCATTACAAGGTTGTATATTCCAGATGTATTCAGTAATTCTTACATAAAGAGGAAACTTTTCCAATATTTCAATACAGTATTATTTATTATACAGATTCCAATTAAAATCATCAATTTAATGAAAAAAATTTGACCACATGTATCATAAATTACACTTAAATTTCGATATTTCAGTTAAAAATATTTTCACAAATGAATGAAAATCCCAATTCTGATCTTTTCTTTCCGAACAAATCAATAATGGATCATTATTTATTTAGATCGATATTACAAATATCAAATTATAATTATTATTTTTTATAATTGTTACACAATTTGAAATTTAATCTGTTTTTGTAAAATCAAAATGTAACAAAAATTTTTAATGTCAAACAAAAATTTTTAATGAATTAATAATTTTTTAATAATAATCATTTTTTGAACCTAAAGTATTCATAAATTATAAAATTATATCCTAGTCATATATATAATGAGAATGATATAACGAGAGAATAAGAAAAAATTTAGTCAAATAAATTTTTATCGGCCATAAAACTATATCACAGTGTAAAGAATTGGGTGTGGAGTCAGTGTACGTGCCCCTCAGAACATTTTTTTAATCCTTACAAACAGAATAAGTAATTGTTAATAGTGTAGTCAATTTCGGATCCGAAGCAGTAAACGTCACGTATAAGCATCAATGTAATACAATATTATTCCAATGGACAACTATTTCCCCAATATATACTGATCCTTTCAGTTCGTGAATATATGTATGCATATAGACTGGACTGTGCATGAAAATGGAAAATGGCTTTTCTTTGACACCTCACGAAATTAGATTTTTCGTCGGACGCGCGCGACTAGAGAAAAGAAGTGGAATAAGAAAAGAAGGACGGTATAATTCGAGACGGAGAGATGAAGGAAAGCGGAGTAAAAAAAAAGCGTAGAATAAAATACTCAAGACGGACACACATCTAGCCATGGGGCTTACGCGATAGCCGTACCACTTATTCTACATAAGTGGCAGACGGTATTTCTATAAAGCGGCACGTGTTCGTATAACATTGATGTGTAACGGATCGACTCCGGGCACCGTTAAAATACTGGAACGTACTGCGTAAGCTTTACTCATGTATTCAAAGTGTAATATTCTTCCCCCTCTTTAAGATAGCCTTAAATGGGATTCCCCGGGCTTCGGACATGGATAAAATACAGATAAAAAGGTGTCTGTGGTACGCGATGAGGGGTGTGGGATGACGGTACACAGGGAGACTGTAGACGGTATGCGTCGCGGTTTAATATTATATGAAATTATTCTTTAACAATAGAGGACTTTGTCGTATAAGAACGTCGTATGTACATCAGGTGTGCTCGCTTTTTAATTATTTTCATATTACTGATCAATTATAAAAATACGGGTTTTTTTTATTATTCCTGTCAAATGAAAAATATCCAACTTGAAAACTTGAGTAAATATTTGAAAAACGATTACGATTTTCAATTTCTGAAAAGGATATTTTATAAAAGAAATCAAATACTGAAAAATAATTATACATTTCTTAAAAATGATTCGGAATAAGAAAGTACACGTGGAAACTTAAAAAAATCAAGTCAAAGATACGAAATTTGTTTCTTATCGAAGAAATAAATTAATTTCTTATCTTATAAATGATTAAGAGCGAATACTGGATAGAACAAAAATTAAAATGCAATAACATTTAACTTTATTCTCTTAATAAATGGAAAACATAAAAATATGTGACATTCATGTTTTTATTTCTTGTATTTAGTAAGATTACTAATTTTTACTATTACTGATTTTTTAATTTGATAGTCTTGATAATACGTCTTCGTAGATAAAACAAAATAATTAAAGGGAAAGAATACGTTTCTATAAATATACATTATATCGCATTTAAACAGTGATATCAAAACAGTTTTGATCTTATGATCCAAGCAGCAAACATAAATAACACACACTCGAAAACACCTGTGATCTGTTTTTTTTTTTAAAAAATACATATAATTCTGTACCTACTTATATTATAAATTTAATACTAAATTCATTTTTTAATTAAAAATAATCCAGTCAATCTGAACACAAATTGATCAAATTTTGAACATATAGAGTCAGAAGTGCATCTACTTCACTTGAAGACTACTGATATGCAAAAAAACGCCTCTTATAAAATTCAGAGTTATTTAGTTTTCAAATTCCTGTCTTAATAAGAAGTATCAATTATATAAACAATTTTTAAAGTGTATTATAAGAATTTAAAACGAATGTTGATATTTCTGTCACATTATTAAAATAATTTTATTATTAGGTTGATAGAAAAATAATTGCAGTTTGTGACCTTCAAATTCATATATATTTTTCTCTTTTTTGATTTTCCTAGCTGTTTTAAGTGGTCGAGAACTGTTGGATGACTAACGTCTGACTTTTGTGTAAAATTCCATACTCTTGGGCGTGATTTTGTTTCAGTTAACGCCTTCATTTAGTAGTTATGAACTGAAGAAGGACAACCACGACCTTCTTGATCTTAAAGACTCTCTCTCGTCCCCAGTATGAAATCTTTGGAACCACTATTGCACCAGACGTTCCGTAACAGTACCCACACCGATAGCATCGTTTAACTAACGAACAGTTTCTAATAATTTACCACCCGTTTTGAACTCATACAAAAAATTACTTTTATTTGCTCCTTTTCCATCTCTAATTCAATAGCTCAATTTTAAGCAAAATTAATTATAAAACCAAAGTCGATGTTACCAAAATAAAGACCGAAAAGTGCACTTAAAAATGATATTAACATGAACTCGATGAAATGACACTTTTATTACGAACAATTAAGGTTAGAATTCCACAACAAACAAAATTCTGAAATAAAACCGCAATTATTCTCCTACCAACGTAATAATTTTATATAAACTTTCTTATTAGCTATTTAATCTAATTAAAATATATCTGTTTCCGTAAATTATTTTCTCTCCCCAGAAATAATAAAAACAATTTATAATCAGAAATGTTCAATAAATTATTATTGATGATTTTCCATTATTACTTAATAGTCATTTAGTATTGGATTTCAGTATTTCATTTAAAAATATTTTCACAAATGAATGAATGTCCCAATTTTGATATTTTCAGTCCGAACAAATCAATAATGGCCCATTCTTTATTTAGATCGATATTAAAAATACCAAATTCTAATTAATTTTTATATTTGTTACGCGATTTGAAATTTAATCTGTTTTTGTAAGAAATCGAAAAGTTATGAAAAACATATTTTAATAATAATGTAATAATAATCATTTTTTGAACTTAGTTTTCTTAATTTTTAAATTATATCCTATTCATATGTATAATGAAAATGAGATAACTAGAGAATAAGAAAATAGTCAAATAGTCAACGTAGACAGAAAACAACAAAAACCGCAATTATTTTTCTACCAATCTAATAATTTTATATAAACTTTCTTATTGGCAATTTAATCTAACTAAAAGTATGTTTGTTTCTGTAAATTGATGATTTGCTCTCTCCATAAATGATAAATACAATTTATAATCAAAAATGTTCAATAAATGATTATTGATGATTTTTCATTGTTGCTTCCATGTATTTGGATATGATCCATTCATCTTCAAATTGTGGTGGTCTCAAGATAATATAATCATTATTGAAATGCTCAAAGACAAGAATCGAAAATGATCAGTAACCAATTTTAAACACTTGATTACAAAAACAGATTTTGTTTTATTAAATTTTTCTTTTTATTGATATGTTTCAAAGTTTGGATTCAATCAATTATTTATTGATCTATTTTTAATTGTGTTAAAGCGAATAGACTTACGGATGATCCTACAAGAAGAAGATCTGCAAATAATATACTAACAGGATCACAGGTATTAAATTTTTGAATTAATTATTATAGATTAACTCTTACACTGACAACCGAAAATACCAAACTCGATTCGATATTGGTCCTGTAAAATTTTCCCACGCAAAACACAAAGATCATTCTAAAAGGATATAATATTAAGGTCCTTAAACATAAGACCTAACTCTCAACCTCTGTGTTCAGATACAAAAAAATATTTTTTCCGTACCTTGAGATTTTTCTATACGTTGGTAACTTGAGGATGTTAGCAACGCCATCGAAATGCATATAAAGACAATTAAAACATGATCAATAACTATTTATTGAATAAATTTGGATCATAAGACTGTTTGTGGTTTGAGAGAATAAGTGATTTGTGAGAGCGAGTTAAGCTACATAGTCAGAACTGTATGTTACATTAATATTTACGAATATTCATTAATTAATCTGAAAATATTTGTTTATTAAAAAAGATATATTATTGTCATTCAATATATATATATATATATATAGGGGTATGTGTGTGAAAGAGAAAGAGAGAGTTTTAATGTACATATATATATGTATTAAATAGGAATATTGAATGGTTTTATGTAAATTTATAAAAACAAAAATTTTGTAGTAATAAGGAAGTATGAAAAAATGAAAATGTTTTGAGAATACCTAAAAATAAGCCCATTTTTTCTGTATATATATATATATATATATATATATATATATATATATATATATGCAATCGTACAATGATGGTTAGAGTGAAGCCTGTCGAGGAGGTACAATAGTACAGTAGTGGCAGTTTCATAGTGGAAGTCAACCCCATAGCATGCCAAGACAATCAATCCCGTATGCATATGTGAAAAGTGTGCGTATATATGTTGTGTGTGTATGTGTGTGCGAATTCGTGTGGGAGTAAGTGTGTAAATGTGTATATGTGTGTCGTATGTACATGTGAAGAGAGACGGGGTTCCTTGTTCACTCGACGCGGGTGTCCGCTATTATTCAGTCGGGGATGGGGTTGAAGACGTTGGTGTTCTCTAGATGGGAGAATAAGAAGAATAGTCAACTAGCATTTTCTTACGTAAACTATAGACTTGTAATTGTGATCTGTATTTATTGTCACTAGGAAAATTCTGCTGGATGTATTTTTTTATTGAACAATTGTCTTTTTGAAATTCTATTTATTTAAAATATTTTTAATATTAATGCTTGTTAGTTTCTTAATTCTTGTCATATTCCCTTCCCGTCAATTTAGATATTACATGTATAAGACAAAATTTGTTAATATGAAAAATGATTGATTTCCTAATAAAATATGACATACATTATATTCAGAATTGAAATCAACAGCCCTGTAAAATAATTATGTGATAGAACCCTTTTATTATTTCCAATGTTTTTAAAATATCCTGAATACAGTTTGTAAAATTTAATAAGCGTTTTTAATCAACAGTTCTTAAAATATTTTCAATGTTTAATGCTTTTAATTATTATGAATGCTTAAAAAAGAATAGTAATAAAGACTGGTATAATAAATTTTTTAAAATTAAATTTAGAAAAATATTCTGAAAGAAATACTTCATGTTTAGATATTACATTAATATCAAGAATAAACAGATGATTCGTTCTCGATTTTTTTGTTCACAGACATTTTTCGATACATTGTCTGTTGAATATTAATTGTTCGTCTTACTTTTACAATTTAAGATTCGATTTTCGCAAAAGAAAATCTCCATATAGAAAATCATGTCATATACAGCACATGGCACATTTATAACAGGGATTCGATTCAACACTGTCGAAGAATTGCAACAATAGCTCGTATGGCAGGGCGTTTATAACACTGTTTTGTATATACAAGTAGAAAGAAATGGGGTAAAAATCATGATTGGAACAAAATATTGATATATTGTGTCAGTGATCATTATTAAATATCTTTGAGTTGACAATTTATTTCATTTAAAAGCGATTTTTTATTAATAAAACTATTTTTATGGTTAAATATCTCAAAACTTATTTGTCTACATACCTCGTTGTGACTGATGTATATATATGGAGATATATATTATATAAAAAAATTCAGTAAAATTTCAAAAAAATGGAGAAAAAATTCATTAAAAAAAGCATAGAAGTTTTGTATTAAATTATTGTTAGCGATGATATCCAAAGTTAAGACATTTTCGCAAAAAATTATGATATTAGGTATCATAACAACTACAATGAGATGTGCGACTTTATAAAACAACTACGTTGAAATATAACTGATAACTGCAAAAATGACTGAACGAGAGGTTTATATATATATTATATATTTATATACACACTAGTATATAACCCGTCAAAATTGACGGGAAAATAGAAAGAAACATAGAAAGAAAAACTGTTTATTGCTTTTTACAATATAATATATTTAAACGCCAAAAAATACCTAAGGTTGAAACTTAAGAATGAATTAAACTTGAAACCTATGAACTGACAAAACAAACATTCTTATTCTCATAAATGAACATTTCTCGACAATATAGACTTTGTCCTGTAGACAAATTAACGAGAAATGTGAGTTTTATTATATAAATACTAATACATACCCACAGACACACACACACATATATATATATATATATATATATATAACAATTACGTTACAATATGTCTGACAGAATGAATATATAGGCACACTAACGTGTATGTATATATATATATATATATATATATATATATATATATATATATATTGCGATATTAAATGAATATAGGCGATATGACTAAAGCGAGTCGGGTAAGCGAGCGAAGCGAACGGGGCAGAGCCCCTCGAGGGTCGGCGAATGAGGGAGCTCTACTCACATCTGATTCCTATGAGGCCGGCGAACGAGAGCATCGAATAGGAGCAGAGCTCCCTGTGAGGCCGGAAAATGAGAGGATCAAATAGAGGGCAGAGCCCCTGCCTATTAAAATAATTTATTGAAAATTTTGAAGCTTCTATTGATACATTGAATAAATGTAAAGTACTTGATTAAATATGATATTTTTTCATTTAAACCACAATTTAGTACTTTAAGACCGATAATAACACATTCCGTATGAACTTCGAACCTAGTACAACGCGGTTTCAGATAACAGTGTGTTTTTATAGAACGTGCTATACGATGGTTTATAGTGTACATGATATTTCAAACATTAATTCTCTAATGGATATCAAAGTTTTGTGTTTGTTATCTCAACCTTATATATACCCCATATAAAATACTCCATAATTTGAATACAAAATGTAGATATTTAATTGTATAGTTAACAAAACTGTTTATTTTATATGAAGTTATAGTCTATATGTTCGAAATGTACCTATTTGTATCGTATTTTGTTCGTTTTTAATTATTTTAATTGAATGGCCTCAGCACTAACCCTATACAAATTGTGGATATTAAAAACAGTCAATGCCATTTATTAGTAAGACCGATCTTTACCTAGAAATAGTCAAGTCCTACAATTATTCTATAAAACAGAATTATAAAAAAATTATTTTGATTTTCAATTATCAAACGATCTTATTAAAGCAAAACATTCAAACATCTTACTGAAAGAATAAAAAATCCATGATAGAAACTGATTTTATAAAAAAAATAACAATGTCATAAACCAGAACCAGACCTTCACCCTTATCTGGATAAGTAAAAGATCGATAACTCAATAGCACCATTTAGAGGTGTTAAATTCCACTGACATTGTCGAGAAGTGATCCCGTTTAAGGACATTAAAAAACAGCAAAGAGCACGAATCGCCGAACTAAATTACAATCAGGATATTATCAACACGAATCTTAAGCCTCGGTGACAAACACAATGTTTGACTGATGTTGAAGACCACTCGGTTATTTATACAACATGTAACTAAAAAAAAACAACCAGCTTACACGAACTATGTGATATATATATATATATATATATAGAGAGAGAGAGAGAGAGAGAGAGAGAATGATTCAATTTAGGCTTCCACATGAAAGTATTAAAAAAATCATGTTAATTTTTATTTAGTATTTCAGTTAAATTATATTTTAGTATTGAATTGAACTAAAATACTATAAAAAATAAAATGATTTTTTAATACATTCATGTGGAAACATAAATTGAATCACCTATATATGAAAGCCATAAAAAATATATGCCTACAGATTGCCTCAAATAGTTTTACACCTATTTTTAAAAAAACTGATAAAAAAAACATTTTAATCTATTTTAATAAAAATAAATAAATATCAGTTATAAATAAACTCATATTAGTAAATGCAAATTATGTTCAGATATTCATTCTGAGGTTATGTTTAACATAGTTAAGTGTCAAACACAAATTATATTATTAATATTAGTGTTTCAACAAAATTAAATAATGATAGAATGTTCATTTTCATCAAACCTGTATTCAAATCAATAATTTCAATATTTTTTTTTTCTGTTTTTAATAAAATATACACTGGTTAATAAATACACTTACCTCCAATGTATTCTGGCAAACAGTCTGGATTCCAATACATAAACTACACATTCGACAGGTTTTCTGTTTCATACCCGCACAATCACATTTAAAATATCAATAGTCATAAAATCATATTACAAATTCCCGAAAAAAATATAAAAATACGTTTAGTTATAAAATAGAAAGTTAGATAATTTAAACAAATAGTACCTTTATGTACCTTTCATAATAAATACTTCAGATAAAACAATTTTTTTAAAAAATATACATTTTAAAGTGTTTTGTAAACCATTTCAGTTTATTTATTAAATCACAATAAAACAACGAATGTTCAAGAAATCTGTTAAAATACGACATTTTTTTCACAGAACACTTCTCACTACTACATGCATCTAAAATAACTTATATAGCAAAATACTTACAAATATATCGTATATGCAACTATTAAAAACTATAAATATGTCCTATTTAATAATCTAACTGTTGATATTTATTTCCCATTACAAATAAATCAGTTTTAATTACAATCTGTTAATAATACTTTTTCACATGAACTTCTAAAATTAATATTCACATTTGTCACAAAGATTTAGAATTTATAATAAATATATTGAAAGTTAGTACACTGCGTATATCACTGTCTGTTTATAACTAAATGAGCATGCCTGTTAACATACAACTGGATAACGGTATTTACTCTAGTAGCTTCGATCAACGTTACATAATCTCTCATTTCTATTACATTTATATAAGAATTAGAAATTGTATTCTATACATTATCTGTTGGTTAATAAATATGTTTTCTTTTTAATGTAACTAGATGTTTCTTGCATTTGTGTAATGAAATTAAGTGTCCCACTCGATTTTATATTACAGTATACAACTTGTCTTTGTCTAATATTTATTTAAATATATGAGAAGGATTGAGTCAACGACTGTAAGAATCATTTACTATCCTATTTCCACAGTAGTTATTACAATATTGTTTGTCTCTTTTCTGGCCACATTATACCAATTATTTTATTAAATAATGCCAAAAATGTGATTAAATATTTTTTTATATATTGTATTATTGAATCGTTTAAGTCTATATATATATATATATATATATATATATATATATATATATATATATATATATATATATATATATATATATATATTGAAGGTAATGAAACTAGAATATAATATTTATAAAGTCAACAAAAGATCCTCTTCAATTTAATTCATTTTGTATATTTTATAGCGTTTTATCAATTTTCTTAAAAAAATTATAAAACATAATATTTTTTTATTAAATAATACCAAAAATTTAAAGAAATATTTTTAATATATTATTAAAACGTTGAAGTCTTTATATATATATATATATATATATATATATATATATATATATATATATATATATACATATATATATATATATACATATATATATATATATATATATATATATATATATATATATATTGAAGGTAATGAAATCGGAGTAAAATATTTATAAACTCAACAAGAGATCCCCTCCTACTTAATTCATTTTGAATATTTTAGTGTTTTATCAGTTTTATTTAAAAATAAGAATACTAAAACTGATAATATTTTTTTATTAAATTATACCAAAGATTTTATAAGGCATTTTTAATATATTATTGAATCGTTAAAGTCTTTATATATATATATATATATATACATATTGAAGGTAATGAAATTGGAATAAAATATTTATAAAGTCAACAAGAGATCCTCTTCTACTCGTACTTAATTCATTTTGTATATTTTATAATGTTTTTTTTTAAAAAAAAGAGTGATAAAACTGATAATATTTTCTTATTAAATAATACCAAAAAATTTATAAAATATTTTCAATATATTATTGAATCGTTAAAGTCTGTCTACATATTTTTTTTTTAAAAAATAAATAATCTTTTTTATTAAAGAATACCAAACACTTTATTAAATATTTTTAATATATTATTGAATCGTTCAAGTCTATCTATACATTTTTTAAACGTAATGGTTTATTGTTTATTGAGGTTTAAGTCTTAAATCAAAAAAAATCTTGTCGTTCTAAGATTTTGAAATGCTAACCTTAACATTTAAGAACAGTATATATCTTTAGTGAGCAGTTGGCATAACCTCACAAAACAGCAGTGAAAACAATGGTGCTTGAAGAGTAGCATATGAGGCATTGTATACTTTAGCATTTCAGTTAAAAAAAAATGCTGCCGAAGCAGCGGGAATGATTTGTTCAACTTTGAGTGAAGGTATTATGATGCATAAAACATGCAAAAAATGCTAAAACAATGGAAGAAGTCCGAAAACCTATTTGAACTTCATTGACTCAAAGCTGCCATCAAAGTTATAAAAAATAATGGAGGATATTTTGTGAATTGAAATATATTCTATTCTTCTGTAAACATTCATTTTTTTATAAAAATAACACACTGAATTTATTTGTGGACCTAACATTTTAGACTAAACATTTTTCTGTACTTCAATACTTTGACTTGTCCGAGATGTTCACTATTTGAGAAGATCAACATCAAATGATAATCAAGACATAAATTAACACATTGTCGGGTTTTTGTACTCTCAGGTATGATCAACAATAACACAACGACAATACAAAAGAACTCCAAATACCTCAAGTATGTTAAAAAATATGGTAATACTCTGAATTTTTTAGAATTGTAATAAACAAATGAATATATATATATATATATATATATATATAAAATAATTAAAATTATGGATAATCATTTGTTTAGCATATTTGATCATAAATAATTATGTAAGTTTTTGAGGAGAGAAACATTAATTTCTAGAAAAATTTATCCGAGTGTATTGAATTAAGATGTCGGGGAGGAATGATTTTCTCTTCCCTGACACCAACCACATTATGGAGTGAGAGTTCAGTCCAAAGATGCCTTTTTCTTGAGTGCATATACGACCATGACTGTTTTTAAGGGAATAATAACAGTTTTGTTACTTATAGAATATTTTATTCACACACAATATGCTGTCTGCATTCACACATGGTGCATTCGGTCGTACGCTGATTACGATTGCTTATACACTGAATGATATTTAATACATCTTAAACGCACATCCTTTATCGTTATGTTCAGGTTACAGAGCTCCCATCAGTCTGTCGACCGATCATCAAGATATTCTTAACACCTAGTATAATGATATAATTTGGAATGTAATAGAAATTGATATACAATGTGTCAATAAAACAATTTTAATCGAATTAATTTATCTGATTAGAAAAATTAAATAACTTTTAAAATGCTAATACATTTTAAGAAGTATTTTTATTTATCAAAATCATAAAATTATACTTTTTTATTATTCAATTTAAAAATGACATAAAACATTTAAATATCAATAGCTAGTATTCGATATTTGATAACATTAGACTAAAAAAGTTTTTGGTATTTTAAAATTTTAATAAAAAAACAATTTCAGTATTAAACATCAGATATATAAAATAATTAACTTATTTTTCTAGCAGAAATATAGATAATAAATATTAAACTATATAAATAAGTAAGTAAAAGCTATATATATATATATATATATATATATATATATATATATACATATATATAAATATATATATATGTATATATATGTATATATATATATATATGTATGTTATAAAAATAAAATAAATAACTTACTGAAGAAAGCAACGAAACCCACAACTTTTGTTCACAACGAGTAAAAGGGTCAAACAGACTGTTCACACAGAGCACGAACTTTTCTTTGATGATTCACCTTTTTCCGCTCCGCCACCGAACCTAATATTGAACAAATTCTTTTGCACTTTTTTATTGTAAATATTAATACAGAAAAAAATCGTACAATTGTACTCGTTCGATTTTATTTTCGTAAGGTTTTCACAGTAAATTCCGCAATATTTATTAATATATTTGTTTTATATTTCATAAACAGTTTCGTCTTTCAGTACCGAACTATTATTTACTTATCATATTATTGTCAACAAATTATATTAATTTCCAATCCTATTCGATCAAAATTTATGAATAGAATAATTGGGAATAATTATGATTTACTCAAATTTGTTATATGAAATAAACTGTCCTGCATTTTTTAAAGAAATATTTTAATATTTAATCTTGAAAACCAATAATATACTTAAAAAAATTTTTATTTAAAATTAAATGAAACTCAATATTTATTTTATATATATATATATATATATATATATGTTATATAAATATTTTATAGAAAAAAATAGAATTACTTATTACAAAAAAATACATATAAAATTATGACTCATTTTATGAAAGTAGAAGAAAATATTGTACCCACTATTAAACTACCAATAAATATATTTTATTTTCTAATCAAATGTTTATATAATAATTGAATTTATTTTAAGAGAATTAATGAACAATGATTAATAATCATAGTTGAATGAATTTTAATTAATATTTATGATTATTTTATATATTTTATATAAGAAAAAAATTTAAATCATTTTATGAATAGGGCTCTATAATACATTCGAAACATTTTATCTACAAAACTTATATATTTCAAATACTTCTGTGCAAATGTGTCGGTTTTATTCATATTTTAGTATATTAATTGGTAATAAAAAAAGGGAATTATAGTAAGAGACAAAATAAGTCTCACTTTGTTTAATAGTTGATTGAAATGTAAATATGAATTTTAATTAAAAATTAGATTTTTTTTTAATAACTAAAATGTTCAAATAATAATATCATTTTACTGAATAGTTGAAATAAAAAAAAAATTTTAATTTCTTATACAGTGTGTCTCAAAAAAGAAGGAAGATGTTTAAAACATTAATATTTTTTTATTTTGAAATATCTTCATGTTTTTTATCTTCTGAAATATAGTATAAGGGTGGGAATTTTTTTCTAATTACACTTAAAAAATGACATCACGTAAGTAATTCCCATTTTCGGCTTTACAAAGTCAAGCTTTTTATAAAGCATTTTCCACACTTCTCTCGGGACTTCTGGATGTAACGTTCGAATTTCTTGTCTTCTGTTATTCTTTAGCTACAGGACAATTTTATACTTATTAAGATACACGTTCTTTTAAGTAACCCCAAAAAAAAAATGGGTGTGCTTAAATCAGGCGAACGCGCAAGCCAATTAAAATCGTTATTTCTTGAAATTATGCGTTTGGTAAAAATGTTTAGTAAAAGATCCATAACTAGTCTTACTGTGTGTGCTATGGTTTCATCTTGTTGGAATCACATCTTTGGACGATTATCAACAACTCTAAAAAAAATTTCTATCATCGTACAGTATTGAGCATCATTTATGATTACAGCAGTACCGTCTTCATTTTCGAAGAAATAAGAGTCTTTAATTCATTTGGACGTTACTTAGCTCGAAACAGTACACTTAAGTTCGTGTAATTGTCGATGATAAAGTACTTTTGGATTCTCTGTAGTCCATATTCTACAATTTTGTCTGTTCACGGAGCCATTTAAGTTAAAATAAGCTTCATCACTCAAATTGTGAATAAATTCATAATCTTCTTATGCTTGTTGGCGAGAACGACTTACATAATCTAGGCGATGCTGATTATCTGATGACTTTAGTTCATGCACAGTCTGCATTTTGTATGGGAGCATTTTTAATTCAACCAAAATCCTTTCCAACCTCTGAGTTTTTCCAAATTTAATTGAATATCTTCTGGTTGTCGTTTTTGGGCTTTTCTCAGATCTGTCCTGTATAGGTTGAATATTTTCCTCAGCTAGAACTGAACAATATCTCCCTGATCTTGAATGGTTACTAACTGCACCTTGTTGTTGAAATCGTCGAACCAAACGATTAATCATTGACTCCGATAGTCTTGTCCGAACATTAAAATAATGAAGATATGGTCGCTTCGTCAAAAGAATTGGACGCTGATTTTCAAAATAAAAATCAATTATATTAAGAAGTTGTACCGTCATGTGCCTGTCCATGATAAATTCCCCAATTTTTATTTACGAAATTCTGAAAAGAGAAGAAAAAAAACATTTAAACAAAAAAAATAATAACTATTCAAACCTCTTCTATAGTAGTATTCAAATTGAGATTTTGAGACAGACAGTTTACCTTTTAGTAAAGTTTCAGATTATTTATTGACAATGTTTTTTAAAGATTCTAATTAAAGTTTCTGTCTTACTGAATAATTCAAAATAAAAATCAATTATTTTGATGCGTTGTACCGTCGTGTACCTTTCCATGATAAATTCTCCATGTTTCGTGTATAAAATTCTAAAAAGAAGTGGAAATAAAACATTTATAAAAAAAATATTAACTATTCAATCCAATTAGTTTTTTTGCTCCCCCCTGTATCTAAATATTTGATATATATACAACTCATTATTTTTCGATTATCCTATTTAAAAAAATGTAAAAAAATAGAATAAAGCTTTAATTAAAAATAATTTCATATTATTCAAACTAAAAAATACATAACATAATTCTAATACATACAAAAGAGCTATACTTGTAAAGAGAATATCATGGAATTCTATTTGAGACATTTTCTCCTATTCATATTCTTTTTCAATTGAATAAACTTATATTAATTTCCGACATCAAATTAATTGTATCATGAATGATCGAACTATTTTAGATATTCATTCCTTATGTACTTTGTAACTCATACTTTTTGTAAAATTGCTTAATATATTCAAACGACAATTAATATATTTGACATTAAAGCTCTCGAAATCGCATTTCTTTTAATAAGCGTATTAAAATTTAATTGAATAGTATGAAAGTCAGATTAAAAATAACATCTTACGAATAAATTGGAAGAAAGAAGAACAGTCATGACTATAAGCAAAAAAAAAAAAATAACAATAACGCTGTCTTAATAGAAATCTATGCGTATGCAACGGTGTAAGGAGAGAGCATAGGAGATTGGACCCGTTCGGCGGGATGGTGTGAGTCGCGAGATGGGGTTACGTCCACCCTCTGCCGCCGTGAAGGTTTGTGTAACCCGGCCACCGCCGTCGCCGCTTGATTGTACTTGGGGTGGACACCCCGCGGGGGTTAAAAAACGAACACAAGTGCGAGGTCTCAACTCATCTCCATGGTAACGAGCTCTGGAGAACGTGTGTGTATACATACATACATACATTTATATATATATATATATATATATATATATATATATATGTATATATAAACATATATATATATATATATATATATATATATATACATATGTGTATGTTATGTGTGTGTAGATGAGGAGACCCCCGTGTCGATGCTCTGTGTCTTCCACTATCAGGACGACAACTAATACATACATCTACATAATATGTATATACATACAAACATATATATATATATATATATATATATATATATATATATATATATGCAAAGTTCTTGCGATATTTATTCATCGATAAATTTAATACAAGTACAGAAAATATATTGATAATTACTTGAACGATTCTTATTCATAAATGAAAAATTATTAGATGAAAATAATAAGTAATTATATAATATATACATATTTTTTAAAAAAACTAATTTGTTTAATGAACATTTTTTAAAAGTAATAATAAGAAATCGATAAATGTACGATGGTTAAATTTGAAGAACCAGAAGCAGACAATTGAGAATCTGTTAAATAAAGTACAACGTTTTCCAATAAGGAAGCATTTTTTTAATTTGAAATAAACCGCAGAATTTTCTCTGAAGTTTCACGTTTCTTTATTGTAGATAGTAGTTGAATATATGTCATTTATAAATGAAAATTATATCGTGTGAGTGACCTCCGCGTGCTTTCTTATAAGTAACCATTCTTTTGTTGAACTGTTCAATAACATTCCTACACAACTGTGGTTATATCTCACCAAGTACTCTTCAGATTTCATATTTTAGGTCAGAAATTGTTTTAGGATTATTGGTATACACCTGTCCTTTAATGTGACTTCAAAGAAAGTGGTACAGCTATGTAAAATCATAGGATCTCGGTGGACAATTAATGTATCTATTTTTAAAAATAACACAACCAGGAAATTTCATCTTTAATAAATCAATTGTTTACCAGCTGTGTGGCTTGTTGCACTGTCATTCTGGAACCACATGTCCTCCAAATCAATATCATCCTATTCTTCCCATAAAATAATGTTTATCATGTTTCGGTACCTTTCTACATTTACAATCATAGCTTTACCAGCCTGATTCTCAAAAAAGTAAGAACCAATGTTTCCACCGGGTCAAAGTGCGCACCAAACAGTCACCCTTCCTGTATACAGTGGCTTCTCAACGATCAACCTCGAATTTCCATTTTTTTAAACCATTCTTATAAAATTGGCAACAAAAACCATAACTTTTTAATAAAGCAGGTCCATATATGAAACCCCTTTATGAGGGTTAGAAAAAAATACTAAATTTTAATTAATATATGTATTTTAAGAAATAAAATTTTTATTTTTATTTTAACATTTTCATTTTTATAACCTTTATTTTGCATGTTGATATCCGCACGGATCTGTTTTAAGGAAATCTGTATTTCTTGACTCTATTTAAAAATTAATAAAAGTGTTTGTTGGAAACAGTATATAGAACTACAACACGAGAAAAATTACAAAAATAGAACACTAAAAGAGGACATTACAGTTATCTTAACGGGACTTGTACAACAAACAGCTGAGCTATCTGTAAACGCTTAATATATTTTATGACTGAATACATTTATTTCAGTTGAGATTGAACTGACACAGATAATGGTTCATTTTTAAAAATACACACTTCTTATTGGTCGACTATTCCGTAAAAAAAACGACTTTATGCTATTGTTATAAATATTTTATTCTTTTTTCTGAATAACTCAATTCACTAAATAATGTCTGCTCAACCTCATAAGATTTTTTCCTCCGGGTTTCAAGAATTAGTTCTATAGATATAAACTATTTAGATTTAAAAATCATCTTTTTATTTTCTTTTCAATGTATCATATTTTTTTACCAGCAATGCTTAATTATTTTACTCTTAATGATTTCTATAACAGAATTTATTATAAATTATAAGATTTTTTTATTTCAAATAATTTTAAAACGTTTTGAATAAATTTTTGAAATAAATTCTTCATACTAATATATATATATATATATGTAATTGTGTGTATGGGTTTGTATATATGTATATGGTTCGATCAATTGATAAATATTTATACAATAAACGTATACGTAGCAGAAAATCAATATCGACATGCTACATTGAATTGAGTGTATTCGAGTTGAAAATCGTGGAAAATAATTTTCCCGAGTATATTTACTTTATAAACTAATAGTGACTGCATAAAATTGACAAAAGTTGGCAGATGTAGCAATATATCATGCAGTAAAACGGACGCAGTTCCGTTCACCTACCCTTTGACTATCATCTAGTGTAGCGCGCATCTTAGCTGTAAACACTTAACAGAATTGAAATTTTGACGCCAAAAGTTTAAATTGTCAGATATGATTGAGAGGTTTTAGTGAACATAATTCAGCGTGACAAGCTAACACAGCGACGCAGTTCATCTTGCAAACACAACGACATACACTGCTGGAAAATTTCAAATGAAAATACCGTATTTTACATACATAAATTTTCATAGTGGATACTTGACTGCGCTTAAAACGCAGAAAGAAAAGAACACGTCGCAGATACTCACGTGTCTATATATGCATTTAATTGTAGTTTTTCGTTCAATCAAATTATTTTATTGATTTGAACAAAGACTTGTTTCCATATTTCAACAGATAAGTTTTGTGATTAAGAGCAAGCTGAGGGAAAGTAAATAAAAGAAAACATAATTTGCTACTCAAAATCAGACAAAAGTAACATCTTTCATTAAACTACCCTATCATGAAAAAAATAATTCAGTTACCATTACATTTTTGATTCTGTTGGAATAGGCACGTACTTAAAATTTTAAGTTAGGGAAAACTCCAAATGTTAGACATTAGATAAAGATACAAATTCCAATAATTTCATAAAAAATATATATATGTGAGCGATGGATGAAATATATTCTAAAAAAGCCATAACTGTTGAATATTTTGAGAGATTAAGATGAAATAAAAAAAAGTTTAATACACAAACTTTCAAATGATGTATTAATCAGAATCAATGTCAATACATTTCTACCAACGAGTAACAAGTTTATTTATTCCATCAGTGAGAATATCTTACATTTTTTTCCTCTAAATAATTCACCACGGTACCCCTAATTGGTCATCAAATTTATGCTGCTTTTTCTAAAAAAAAACCTTTTTAGTATTGGAAATAATTAAAAATCAAATTTTTCTAGTTCTGAACTATATGGAGGATATATAACACCAAATATAATGATGTTCAAGGATTCTCGAATAAATTTTCAAATCTCTGATTTTGTGTTGTCATAATGAAGCGCAATTCAATCAGAGTGAACTCGAATATGACAAACATGTGTTATTAATTTCTAGAAGACTCCAACACACGATTGTTGGTTTACAGTTGAACCTCTTTTCAAAAATCCATCAAATAAACATGTCGTCCACCCAAGAAGGCTACCATCCTTACCTTGTCACAGTATACCTGAACTGTTTTAATCTTCCCTTTTTTACTCTAAAAAATATGTCATGAAGATATTCTAATGAGTTCTGATTTTTTCAAGGTCTAGGTTGCACCACCAGTAAGGATGAGAAATGTTCCCTGTGCGTTTGATCTTTTTAAAGGAATACGTGGGGTGGCCGGCACGGTCACCAGATTTAAGCCCATGTGATTTTTTTTCCTTTAGGGATACCTGAAGGAAAAGATTTTCAAAAATCATCGTCGATCTCTTGAGGATTTAAAGGAAAGGATCAGACAAGAAATCGACGCTATTCCACCTGAGATGACCTGGAGAGTGATGGAGAAATTCCGGGAACATCTTCAGCAGTATATTGCCAACGATAGTCGCCATTTATCTGACATGATTTTTAAAACCTATTAAAACAAAACTGTCTTTTATGTATTTTGCAGAAAGAAATATTTTTTTTCTAAATAGTTTCATTCATTTTTTAGATCCTTTCAAATTGAATAACTTCGAGTTATGCAGGTATACAACTCTCAGTTATCTGGCGGTTATGTTGATTGAAAAATCGACACTTTGTTGATAAATTAGTTCACTTGCTGTTACAGGACTGCTCGAACGAATGTTGTCCTTTGAACCGGCCATACAAAGCGTTATTGTGCGGTGAACAATAACGACGAAATTAATATCCTACAATTAAGGAAACATAAATCGACCATGTTTAACACGCGTCACGGACAGATGGCAACGTCGGCGAATGTATTTACAATGTGACAATCATAGCCATCTCGATTATAATAATAATCCAAATGTCAAGCGGGAATGGTGGGACGACATGTTGTTGGACGCCAATAAATACGTTTGAAACAAAAATGGTATAACATTAAGGCCGCTCGACTCGCCGCGTTCCATGTTTTATCGTCGAAGTGTCCGACGATGAATAATTTTTTTCCTCTCCTGACGAGACGCCTGCTTGCCACCTGCTCGGACCGTGGCGGCGGCACATTCCACCGATTACATAATGCGATACAGTGGAGAGCGACTCTAACTACCGACCTGTGATATGTTAATGATTGTACGGGACGTTAATGTCCCATATGTTTAGAATCGGTGAATTTTTCGGTTAATTTACACACGAGGTACGTGTGTACGTGCGCGTTTAAATTTAAATTATTACAAATTTGTCTATTATAATGTTGTCATTAAGTTATGAATATATGTTGGGATATTCGTTGCGGTCATATTTATTGTAGATAATAAACGTTTCATTTATTTATAGATTTTATTCAAACTGGGCATGTTATTTATTTTCCCTATATATAAACATACATATTATATATATATATATATATATATATATATATATATATATATATATATATATATATATTAGGGGTACCGGAAAGTTTTTTCGGTTTTTTTATATTAAAATAAAAACCAATTAAGAGGAAAGAATTGTGTTTTATTGAATAATATAGTTTCCATCATTATCTATCACACTCTTCCATCTATCATGAAGAGAAAATATTCCTGTTTTATAAAATTTCTGATTATTTTTGGAAAAAAATATATTCAAGGGTCATTTTAACATGGCTCACATCTCTATGTGTCTTATTTCTTAAAAAAATGTTCCAGTGACCGAAATAATTGGTAGTCAGAGGGTGCAATGTCTGTTGAGTAGAGAGGGTGTGGTAGAACCTTCGAACTAAGCTTCGAATTTTTTTCACGTATCTTCTTAGCTGCATGCGGTCGTGCGTTATCATGTTGAAGAATAACTCGGCCTCTATTTACAGTTTCCGGTCGTTTCCTGATTAAATCCTGATTTAATCGATCCAGTACTTCACAATAGACATCAGAAGTAATAATTTCCTCCGAGTTTAACGTCCCATAATGAATGATTCCTTTATTATACTACCAAACGCAGAGCAATATCTTTCGAATGGTCAAACTTGGCTTAAGAGATGATTTAGCTTACTGATTTGGTGATAACCATTGTGTATTACTTTTCTGTTATCATAAAGGATCCATTTTTCGTCACCTGTGACAATACGTTTTAATAAAAAAGACCCTTATCTTGAGTGGTATACACGTGTTTATCTGAACTATTTTGTTTTCTTTAGTAAGATCGTGCGGTAACCCAAACACCTTCTCTCCAAACCTTTCCAATTTTGAAGTGAAACTTCTATGGGGTAAGGTCAAACGACGTGTCACGAAAAACGTTACCATGAACGAGGGAGACGGAGTGAATATGTTTACATTAGTGCGAGAGAGAGAGAAGAGGAACACTGCGTTGAAGAATACTGCACTGCAGTTTCACTCCTGTCGTGTGTACATGAGCACACCACGCATTTTTATTTTCATATGTTCTTTTACTGTTGACCAGGGGCACTGAAGTCTATTAAGTAATTTCTTAAGTGTTAATTCTAGATTTGCTTCAATTTCCTCCAGTAACACTCTATCATATAAACGAAAAAACTTTCCGTTACTCCTAATCTATATATATATATATATATATATATATATATATATATATATATATATATATATATCGGCTTTCATTTGAAATTTTTATTATCTTTATAGCGATGAATATTGGTTTAAATAACTATATTATTATTATATTTACTTCCTAACCATCTTCTTCTTTAATTATTAAGTACAAGTGTAGTGTTCTTGACCAAAATTGAAACTTACTATAAAATGTTTGTGTGCCGCAGATATGTAATCGAAAAAGTAACACATTTTGAGATTTGATTGATATTAATTTAATTTAATTGTGGATTTTATGTGACATTTTTTCATTGGATTGATATTAATATAAATTATGTTTAAAAAGACAAATCACTGTTCATAGAAAACATATTATTAATAACATAGTCTTAATCTAAACTTACAAAAATATAAAAATATCAAACAGAGTACAATAACGACATCCCCGCTTCACTATTCTAAACATATTAAGTGAAATAAATATTATATTCGAATGCGTTCCAATATTACAAGCAAACTATCGAAACTTTGATCCTGTTACAACTTGAACGAAAAGTTTCTACTTGTATTCCCATTCTTGAAAATTGATCACACCATTCTATAACAACTTTATCTATAAGTATAAATTGTAAATTCCTACTGACACTACAATTTCTATTCTTTGTCGTTTAACACTATTATTGCAAAGTACATTTTCGAATAAACTGCTATTAATAATGAAGATAGGTTGTAAACATAAAAAAAAAATTCCTACAGTTTGGCAACTTTTCTATGTTCGAAAATAGTTTTGTGAAAATAAAAATATTATTTCTATTAGAACACCCCCGCAGGTTACAGATCAAATTATATTTTTCAAGATACATTGCTACATAAGTGATTTGAATAAGAGAAATTATTTTGAAGCATTTATATGAACGACATTGAGCATATGTTTTATTTATATATATATATATATATATATATATATATATCGGTAAAAAGCACATTTGTTTGATGATGCATTCTTTAATTCGTTTTGTTATTTATATGTAGCTGTTGTTGTTTGTTTGTTAGTTAAAGATGACTAGACAGATACGTATAATTAATTTGCAAGATTAACATAGAGACAAATTTAGTATATGTCAACGGTTCACTTATCTTGATCTTATAAAGAATTCAGTATTTAATAAGGAATGTTATAAGGTGGACATAGTTTTATGGGACACATTAACATAATATTACAGGGACACATGACGCAATGGCTAACGAATTTGTTTAAAACACGAATGAAAATAATATTGAATGGATTACACTTTTTATTTAGATTATTTTTTAACACTAAAGCTAACTATTTATAATTTATAAGAGTTGAAATGGATTTTTTGAATAGTTTACAATTTATAAACTTGTCTAATTTAAAAATACATTATAATTATCAGATACTTGAACTATAATAGATTGTAGTAATTTTAGTTTCGAATCGAGTAAATATTTATATCACACTATAATGGCTTACACTTTTAAATTAATTGTATGAATAATGTTAGATTGTAAATCAGTGTACTTAAAAGGTAATGAAAATAATACAGAGTAACACTAAATGGGAAATAACATTTAATTTTTAATTAACTTTACAGAATAAATTATGGGTCCTGCTGGGTTTAGAAAGTCAAAAAAAGTTTTATTTTTATAAATCGATAAATTGAACTATGTAGAATAAGGCATTGAAGGAATCAAATTGTGTATGATTTCAAAAATTGATTGAAGATAGATACAGAATTTCTCTTATATGGAAACTTGTCTTAGAACTTCAAATGCGTTTTTCTAGAAATGGTTTTTTTCAACACGCTGGTGTACATAACTCTAGAGCTAATTAACTGATTGACTTGAAATTTCGTCTACACCTTTCAATTAAATGTCTACTGTATTAACTACTATGGTACATGTATCTTTACTATTTCCATTTTTTACAACCAAAAACTGTAAAGTTTCTTTAAAAAAATCTTTTTTTTTCTTTTATATGCCACCAGTTTATTGATAATGGCTTTTTTTAATGCTTATAGTTAATACATTGTAAACCCCATATGGATTATAAAAATCGTGGGTTTTTTGTTCTATCTCATCTTGGCTGAGAGATTTTCACACCAGCATGGAGGTATAAGAATTTTGTCTGACTATATTTGCATATGGATATAATCGCAAATATTCCACATATCAAAAAATAGATATAAAATTTTATTTTCACGCAATTAAATAAATTTTAAGAACCCTCAGTCAGTTTTTTGTCCTTTACTTTAAAAAAATTGTTGAAAAATGACCAATTTTCCTAGCTCTAGAGTGAGCAAGTCCCTTAAATATAATTCTGCTCATCTAGAGTGAATGTCTAATCTATGAAAAAATATATTTAAAATTATAAATAAATTGTTTCTTTTCATTTTTAATTTGTTTTCGATTTAACTATATATATATATATATATATATATATATATATATATATATATATATTTGTACGTTCTTATATATATATATATATATATATATATATATGTACGTTCTTTTAATTTATTGTTTAATTTAATAATAATTTGGATAAAATTCACAAAACTATAATTCTACAATAATGACTCGAATAATTATAAACCCTGAATTAATTAAACTTATATTTGTTACATAAATATTACAAACAGTAGTACATACAGTTATTTCTATTATTTAATTGCTATTTTTATTAAAAAAGGTCTCCCTAATACAAAAGAATAATCAAAGGACTATCTGAAAAACTGTTAATGAAAAAATATTTTCTTCATAAAATATTGCTACATAATATTAAAAAAAAAAATAAGAGTCAAACTATTTATGAACAGATTTCTATGATCTTATATCAAATATATATATATATATATATATATATATATATATATATATATATATATATGTCTGTATGTATGTAATATTCCATATTGCTATGGAATAAAAAAAAACGACATACCTACACACAAAAAACACATTCCAATATTTATTCCTTCAACACTAATTAATCAACACTGATTTATCTGCAGCACAAAAAAATAATTTTGAAGCGATTTTTAACAGCTCATATTTTTTTAATCATTCAATTGGCTATTAAATACAAGCGCACATTCAAAGTAAGAATATAGACACTCTTCATTATACAATCATTTATTCGTTCTCTCACTCTCTTCCACCGTGAATATTATTAATGCCCGTCGATACGAACACAGATTTAATAAATGAAACAAGACGAGGCGATCAGACTCATTCAGTTAAAAGCCACGCAGGCGTTCGACCATAAATGATTCAAATAAAACATATATAAATATATATATATATATATATATATATATATATATATATAATATTTGTAATTGTACAAATGTATGTGTTTATATAAGTGTATGTGATAAAAAAAAGAATTGAAAACAGAAATACAAACACAATACATAAGAACAATTTAAATTAATTTCATATCACGCTGCTTTTGTTATTTCAAGCCCACGGGTCGATGGTTCGAGCCCCGCGTGAGACACTGCGGGGTACCCGCTGTCGATATTTAATTAATCATTGTACTGACGAGGAGATGCCTCCACATTCGGAATGCTCTCGGTTGACTGATAATTTAATGACGGATAAGTTGAACTTTTTATGGCACTGCAATGTTTCTTTTTTCAGTGATTTCTAAGATTGTTTCAATGTCTCTTTGAGAATGAATACTGAAATTTACATGTAATCGAAAATGAATACTTTGTCTTCAGTCAGTCCTGTTTTATATTAGATAATGAATGTAATTTAGATTTATTTTTAAATTATTTCATTTCTTTATCACACTGTTTTAATTACTAGCGATAATGTGTCGTTTGATTCGAATTAAAACTAGTACTCCTTTATAATTAAATGTTTGATTAAACAGAAAAAGATAGATTTGAAAAAGACAAATTTAAATTGATTGTGCACAGGAGCTGGTAAACATGATAAAAAACGAATGTAAAATAGAAATTTTACTCGAAATAATGAGAAATGTATTAAGCTTAGCAAGGTACCCAGAAAAAATCCGTACATTAATAAGAAAAATCAAATATTAAGATTATAATTTGCAAAGGTTCATGTTAATAACTCTCCATGCTTTTGTACTCACATGTTTGTTTGTAAGTGTGCTAGAGATTTTCAATTTCCAATTTGATTTTATTTACTGTGATTCAAAAATAACGACTTGAAAATGGAAGAATCTATGCTAATTCATGACTTAATTATTAATTGACGATCTGAAAGGCAATCGTTGAGGCAGATAGTCAAATTAATGCATCAACTCGTTTTGAAAAGTGTCAAGAACGTTGGAATAAGTGAGGGAGAAGCTGGGGTTGAGTATTTTGGGATGGACTAATTTTAATTTGTATTTTATATCAATAAAAAAATATTTGTTCGTGTATTCAGCATACTTTTTCACTCCTCGTATGCTTCATTTTCAAAAATTAGCCTTTATCCTCCCTCAAACCATTACAAATTTTTTTAATCAAAAATTTATAAATTCTCTATTTAATTTTTTGCATTAACACATTGAATATGAACAGATTTCCATCGAAAAGTCCATAAACAAGAAACGAAAACGGTAACTAATGAATTAAAGAAACTTTGATCAGAAATATATTTGTGTTTTATGAGTGGATAGAAATTTATTTATTTATTAAACTGAATTTAGCTACAACATCAAAAACTATATGATAATTTTCTTATTTTTTTTAAAAAAAAAGAAACTTAGTTCTTTACTCAAATAAAGTCTCACCGTCACGAATATGGTTGTAATTAAATTATATACGAATTAAAATTTTCTACTGAAACAAAAACATATCCACGTTATTCGATATTCAATGATCATTTAAAAAAAATCATAAAGAAATGTACAAACTAACGTAAAATATTTTCCCTATTCAAAAATAGAGATATTGAACAGAAATATGGGAATTATATTAATTTTTCCAAGTCTGAAAATATTATGTATTTGTTTATTTTATGATCAAATTTAAAATAGAAATAGTTGCACGAAATGTTTCCTTCTATAAATTTTCTCGAGCACTAAAAAAAACTGAAATATTCGAACGTAAAGTGTTCTCACACGGTGTATGTTTGTTCTTTTCAGTATACGTGTTTATGCGACTAATTTGAACAAATTTTTGTTAGCCGACGAAATCCAATTTTTTCTGATTTGAAAACATGAAATCTTTTCCAACATGTCAGTAAAATACGTCATATTATGTTCACTACCGACATAGTAGTTTCACAGTCATAAAATTGCTCGAACGTTTTCGAATGTACTTGACTACATTCTTTCACAAGTGAACATTTTGTCCTATCTCCTCATATATATATATATGTATATATATATATATATATATATATATATATATATATATATATATATGTACATATATATATATATATATAACTTTATTTTTTAGTTCTAATTTTATTTTATTTTTTGGACTTTATTTTTTTCAATCCTTAATCTGAGAAGAACAATTTTTTCTATTGGATTTTTTAATTAATTCAAATAAATAATTCCCATTCAAAGTATTAGTGATTCGAATCTTAAATCAATTTTATAATTCGATCATTCTTATTATAAATTGTAATTTATTTTTTCAAATAACTTTAAAAATTAATTTCGTTTTCAAATTTGTAAATATATTTCCTTTAATCCTCTCGAGCCCAGTTTCCATATTTGACACATTCAATTTTTAAATGCTATAAAAAGTAGTGTATCGTTCAAGTAAGTTCAGTTTCAATCTATTACCCATAATTTATCTCAGATAACTCTAGAAGGGTTCGAAAAATCGTTATACACTCTCTCCTAAGGGTCAAAAATCCTTTTTGTCGGCAGCGTCTTTGACGGTAATTCGTGTACATAAACATCACTTTACATTTGTTGTTAAAAATCTGAATAAATATTTATTTTTCCAATTTTTAACGCATGGATATTGTAAATGAAAGTTTTTTGAATGACATACATGTGCGATATGTTCATTTTTATCAAAATTGAGAGAGAGACACGAGTTCAAAGCTGAATATGTCTATATTCCACGTTGAGCATTTAGGGGTGTGACTCATATAAATTTAAAACTTATTTTTAATATATTTTTGATGGTTTTTCTTATATTTTTCAATTATTTTTGCCATAAAATTAATATTAGAAGCCAATCGAGTGGTGCAAGAATAGTATATCCGCCAAATCCCTACGAATCCCTTTCGAACTACCCCCATACCTCTGACGATGAGAAAAATTGTTCTTTTTCATCACCTGTCAGCATACAAGACAACGAAAATTCGGACTGGATCTTAGACGAAGCAGATCATTTTCCCGAAGACGTAGAGCCCGATTCTGAGCCCTCGGCCAATGCAGAGTTTGAAATTCGTATGTATACTTCCTTAAGTACAAAGTTGCACTTGTTTGAATGGGAAAGAAAACTTTTTCAGCGAATTTTATACAAAATATTATAATTATTGCAATATATTGAAAATTGTCTGTAAAAATGTTAAAAAGATTTTTTTAAAGTTTTTTGATTTTAAAAATACATGCTAATTCACACTTCCAGTTAATTTTTTTAAATTCGGTTTTCAAATTTGTAAACTACAGCTCATTTTTAGTAATAATCCCGAAGGACACACTTTTTGCTCAACGGGAAATGGATCTGTGCTCGAGAAGGTTGATTAATTATTTACTTATATTGGAAAAAAATAATTAAATAATAAAAAAATGATACCAAACGAAATATATGTTCTCAATTATAAAAATGTCTATTAAAATTATTAATATTTATATTTATTATTTACTAGGGAGTTCCCCACTTGGCTCGACCTCCAGGAAGATGTTTTGCTCGGTCCATTCATAACAAATAACAGAAATTAAAAAAAATTTGACATAAATAATCCGCGTAAAATGTAAATCGTAAAAGTTTTATTGGAAAATTTTATAGAAATTGACATAACGAAATATAATGTTAACCCTTTCACTACGACGGTCTTCTCGGTTGAACGAGACACAGTGACAAAAGTGTACACATTGCGACCGGTCTGTCGTCCGCGTTCGGATTTACATCTGATGGCTAAAAAATTGTTTTGGAAACGCTATTTTGAAAGAAAAAAACTTTTCTCTAAAACGAGATATTCATAATTTCTTCAAAAACATTTATACATTGAAACTGTAAGTCCAGTATAAATATACATAGTTTCGTGGTGAGCCATTATAGTCGCCCGTCGTAGCGAAAGGGTTACAATGTGTAACATTTTTTTTTAATTTCCAGAGATTAAAATATTTTGAATAAATTTCTTATCAGTATAACACTGAAATCATATACACTGATAATATACTGATACTATGAAACAAAACACTGATAACATACTGATATCAATCAATCGGAACAGAAACCATGCTATTTTCATCAGCCAATCAGGACACAAATAAAAAAGAAAAGTCCTTCTTCAGTTCATAACGACCAACTGAAGGCGTTAATTGAATCAGAACCACACACAACAATTCTAGAGCTTGCACAACAGTTACACGTTAGTCATCTAACAGTTCTGGACCACTAAAAATGGCTAGAAAAATCAAAAAAGCTTTATATGTATATGAATGATGAGAGCCTTGAAGATGAAGAAGGTCGAGAGCATCCTTCTTCCGTTCATAACGACCAATTCAAAGCGTTAATTGAATCAGAACCACCCACAACAATTCGAGAGCTTGCACAAAAGTTAGGCATTAATCTTCCAACAGTTCTGGATCGCTTAAAACAGCTAGGTAAATTGAAAACTCTTAAAATGTGTATGAACATGAAAATCATAAACCACAAATATTTTTCTACTAATTTAATAATTGGTTTATATTGAAAATATATAAAAATGGTAAAATTATTTCACAAACAACGAAAATTTTGGTTTCTATCGTTGAAATTTTATTCCCCTATTACAGTGTAACAACTACTTAAATGTATATGAAGTTTCACTAGAGTTTATTTAGAGATAAATAAGTCAACTGCGTTTAAGTAACAATGTCTGGACTGGTTAGAGGTGGCAATATTAACAAGCGTCTGGAGTCTCCCAGTTCAGTGGCCTTCTTCTCGATTTTTAACAAGACCGAAAGCTTCAAGTATCGCCACGACTACTATGTCGTCCGATTGCAAGGTTTGTGTTAGGGGTCTCTATACCTAACACTCAATTTAAAAGTAAGCTAGCAGTTCTGTATTGAAATAGCTAGTAAGTAACATGGAGATTTTGTCAGTAAAGTAAATCTATTATTAGTTAAGAGAGTTGATTTTCAAGAGATATCTTCTCTTATATAATAATTTAATAAGAAAGTTAATCCACCAATACGAAAAAGTTGGAAAAATTTAGTACTCTTAGATAAGAAAACTTTAATGTACTTGACTTTACATTTATTCTTCTACTTTGAAATATCATTTTAATTTATACTACTCTTTTTACTAAGAATAATAGAAATATAGAAAAAAGTGAAAAAATATATATTTTATATTAAAATATTTTTTTATCAAAGACTTGTAAAAAAAATAGTTTATTTTTTTGTTTTTTAATATGAATTTCATATTTTATTTACCATATAATAATATATTAATAAATTATATCAATATTAAAATATGAGGATACTTTTCTTCAAACCTCTGTTATTATAAATTTGATATACATGTATGTTGGTACGCTTGCGTGTGTGTGTGTGTATAATTTTGAAGTAAATATGAGAAGAAAATTAGTTCGTTCCTAAAACAAACAGTAGCGTTTATTTCGAGTCCCAACACATCCCGAAAACGCTGCGTACGTGTGTATATACTTGCTTCGCATGGAAATCACTTTCAAAAATACTCAGTCCGCCGTCTTCAAAGATATGAAGTTTTAATATCTCAAGCAAGTTAATATCAGCCGGGCTGCATCCAGAATATTAATATTGAACTTTCCATATATGTGTATGCACGTCTTCTTGTTCCAAAGCAATCATTTTCCATCCACGGGAACTCTCACCGTCAGCCAGACAGCACCACCGGCATCATCCTGTATCCTCATACTCTGCAACCGCCTCGTCGACCACCCGCTCGTCGTCGACGTTTTCCTTCTTCTTACGCGGCATCCGATCTCATCCCCTACACTATATTTCGCCTGTTGGAACCATCCCTTTGCCACGTTTCGCATCACTTACTTTAACCCTTATTTTTAGCTGATAACGTTGTTATTTCATAAAGATATAGTGTTTGAAAACGCTATTATATATTTTTTTTGTCTGTTATTAAATCCGTAAAGAATGGACATGGAGAATCTCAGTTTAGTTTGTATATTCACGACTTGTTTTTATGAACAATTTTATCTGATATCTGTATTTAAATTTCCACATCATTTCTAGTTAATACGTTTTTATGTTTGTGTTTGTATATATATATATAGAGAGAGAGTGAGAGAGAGAAGGCAATTGAAACAAAAAAAATATCAAATTTATTGACACTAAACTGTTTAGTTTAAACAATTTAAATACTGTTTCCTCTGTCCATCTTTATTAAATAAATTATTATCTTTAGTAATAACTTCTGCATTATTTCCATTGAGTACGTTTTTATATCTATGTATGTATATATACATAATATATATATATATATATATATATATATATACATATATACATATATAGAGAGAGAGAAAGAAAGAGAGAAGAAGATTAAAAGAGAAAAATATCAAACTTAATAACATTAACTTATTTTTAATAATAACTTCTGCATTATTTCTATTGAATACGTTTTTATATCTGTTTGTATATATATATATATATATATATATATATATATATATATATATACATATATATAGCAAGATAGAGTCAGAGAGAGAGAAAGTACAACTAAAAGAGAAAATATCAAATTTACTAACACTAAACCATTTAATATAAACAATAGAGATATTGTTTTCTCTTTGCATATTTATTTTACTGAATAATTATTTTTAATAATTGATTTATAGTTATTTGGTTGGTAGAAAAATAATTGCAGTTAGCGCTCTTCAAAGTCATATACATTTTTTAATTTAAGTGATTTTAAATGATCCAGAACTGTTGGATGACTAATGCTTAAAGTTTGTACAAACTCTTGAATTGTTGTGTGTGATTCTGATTCGACTAACGCCTTCAGTTGGTCGTTATAAACTGAAGAAGGACGCCCGCGACCTTCTTCATCTTCAAGGCTCTCGTCTCTAGCACGAAATTTTTGGAATCGCCATTGCACCGTACATTCCTTAACAATACCTTCACCAAAAGCGTCATTTATTTTAACAGTGTTAAATAATTGATTTCATTAAATAATAATTGAATTCAGAACAGTGTTAAATAATTGATTATTAGTCTAACATAACTTAGACTATAATTAATTATTTAACACAGTTTAGATTTTTTCTGTTATCAATTAAGTGTGAAAATTAATTTATGAAAAAAATAATTTTTAAATTATTAAATAATTGTACTATTAGTCTAACATTATTTAGATTATAATCAATTATTTAACACTGTTCAATCTTTTCTTTTGTTATCAATTAAGAGAGAAAATTCGTTTATGAAAACAATAATCTTAAAAGTGTTAAATAATTGTTTTATCAGTTTAACATTATTTACTATAATTATTTAACACTGTTCCGATTTTTTTTAGTACTCTTGACGAAAAAGAAATCATTTATGAAAACAATAAACTTAAAAATATTAAATAATCGTATTATTAATTTAACATTATCTAATTGCAATCAATTATTTAACACTGTTTACATTTTTTTATTATCCTTGAAGAGTGAAAATTCATTAACGGAAAGAATTAACTTAAGAATTTTAAATAAGTGTTTTATTAGTCTAACATTATAGTCTAATTATTATACCTTAACATAATAGTCTATTTATTAGTCTCAGTACGTTCCTTAGCAGTACCCACAATAAAAGCATCGTTTAGTTTACGAGCAGTTTCTACTGCTTTACCATCCGTTTTCAACTCATACAAAAAACTGCTCTTATTAGCTTCTTTTTCATTTTTAATTCAATAGCCCAATTTGAATCATAATTAATAATAAAACCAGAGACGACATTACCAAAATACAGACCGAAAAATGCACTTTATGATATTAACAGGAACTTGATGAAATGACACATTTATTAAAATAAATTCAGTATACGATTCAGAAAAAACAACCGCAATTATTTTCCTACCAGCCTAATAAAATGTTCAGTATTAAGTATAAATTATTTTTCATTATTGTTTATCCTCTTGAAAGTACTAAGAAGAAATATTTACAAAATCTTGAAGAAAATATGGAAAAAGATATCTTGATTTGTGATGATGTGAAAATTTTATTTACGAATGTGAATTTAACCAGTCAACCATTATATTGTGCCACATAAAATCAGACAATTTTAATTTATTTTAAAGAAAATACATGACCATTTATGAATTTCTATTTGATTTAGTGAAAAACATAACTATATCCTTTGATTATAAAAAAAAATACAGTAGTGATTAATCACTCGTGTAACATATTCTTAACATCTTTTTTCACTTTCAGGGACGTTAATATTATTATACTTTACAAAAAAAAAAAAAAAAAAACAGTAGTAATAAAAAATATTGAACATCAAACTATATATATATATATATATATATATATATATATATATATGAAATACAATTTTTTAGCACGTCTCAAAAATACTGTAATCAGTTTCCACATGATCTGTTTCGTATTCAAGATATGAACCTGATTCGTCGACATGTGACATGACCGCTTCTTCGAGCAGCTGCCGAGCACGTCCTTAGTTCGCGTTTCGGCCGTCGACGACTCTGCTCGTTCACTCGTTGCGTCGCTCTTTTTAGTTTTTCCCTCGAAAGAGATTAATATTTTCGGACACACTAATGGCCTACGTCACTAGCTATATATCACTTGTTTCATTCCGAGGGTAAGTTTTATGTTTCACTACACAGCCACCCCACGCCCACTCGTCATTCTGAAAACTACCCCGCGCACCACATACACAAACACATTATCCACATACTCACGACGTACATATCTGTACATATATGTGTTCCCAGTTGCTCCAGGGGCGACGATACGAATGAACGTATATATATATATATATATATATATATATATATATATATATATATATATATAAATATAATATCTGAGACAGTATATCTTCGGGAATTTAAATAATTGGTCATTGAAAATGTCAAATAGGAATGTCGTTGTGATAGACATGAAATTATCAAAGAAACATTTCATTTTTTCGATTTGGAATTGTTCTAGACCATATATACATTCTTGTTAAATATTTAGTTAATTATTACATTTTCATATATGAAAATTTCGAATTTAAGTTTTTTTCCATTTCTAATTACACAATTTAATAGACTTATTCATTTTTAAAAACGTTTCTATACACTCTTATTATATTTATTCGACAGACGTTTTTCATACACACATACAGACACACACACACACACACATATATATATATATATATATATATATATACATAATCTCTCTACATTTATTATTTCTCCAACCACATTTACGGGTTCTAATGACCGCTACTCTCAGCTACCGAAGAGCACTTGGACTCCAATAACTGGCGAACTAATTTTAACTACATGTCCTTGATTGTTTAAAATATATAAAAATATATGAAAAATAACACCTCGCTATTCATTTCAGGCACAAGACTCTATATGAAACATTTACCATTTATCAAATGGAAAAAGGACTTCATCACAATGAAAATCCCATTTTAAATTACTATTTGTTAAATATAACAAATATCAATTTAAAATTAGATCTTCATTGTGATGAAGATCTGTTAAAAAAGTCTATTTTTATTGGGTTTGTAGACAAATAATTGCAATTTATGATTTTCAAATTCATATAAATTTTTCTCTTTTTTGATTTCCCAAACCGTTTTAAGTGATCCAGAACTATTGGATGACTAACGCCTGAATTTGTGCAAGCTGTCGAACTTTTTAACAAGCTTTCGAATTGTTGTACATGCTTCTAATATAATTAACGTTTTCAATCGGTAGTTATAAGCGGAAGAAAAACGCCCGTGTCTTTGCTCATCTTCAAAGCTCTTATTCACAGTACGAAATTTTTCGAACCACCATTGCACCGTACGTTCCTTAACAGTACCCACACCAAAAGCATCGTTTAGTTTAAAAACAGTTTCTGCTTCTTTACCACCCATTTTGAACTCATAAAAAATTCTCTTATTATTAATTTTCCAATTTTAATTCAATAGTCCACTTTGATAGAAAAATAATAATAAAACCAAAGTCGGTGATAACAAAATACAGACCTAAAAATGCATTTTCAAATGATGTTAACATAAATACGATGAAATGACACTTTAATCGAAAAAAATTAACACTAGTATTCAGAAAACAAGAACCGCAATTATTTTCCTACTAACCTAATATTTATAGCAATAATCAATTGTAAAATCACATAATTCGCAATAAATTCAATGATAGAAATCCCAGAAAGAAGCAAAAGCTTTTTTATTGATTCCTCTTCAATCTATTGTTAGATGCTTTAACTGATGAGTATAGTGGATTTAACAAGCAGAGATGAATTCATTTCAGGCACAAGAGTCTATATGAAACATTTAATATTTATCAAGTGAAAAAAGTCAAGCTAATTTTCTTATTTAAAATTGACACATGTATCGACAAAGTACAGCAACAGTGATAAAAATTTTAATCGTTCTAATTTCTAAAAGCTCTGCTTATGTTTCTAATAATGCCAACTGAATAAATTTAAAATTAATAAAAAATAATTGATTAGTCTCCAGGCTGTTATTTTTATGTTAGATACTTATGTCTTGTTGAAATATATATAAACATTTTTTCTATAATTACCACCAAAGATAAGATTTATGTTGTAATTATAGATAAGTACAGATGATTTAATTTGACCGGTTTGATTGCAGTGTATAAAGCTCGCGCAGTGTATAATAACATTTATCAATGTTATTTTTACAATTGTCAAATTTAATTTCAAACTCGTGCTCATTACTTCTATAAAAATATTAAAAAATAAAAACACAGTTCTGATACTGTGACTAAATTCATTTTAACAAATGAATTCTTTCTTCACGCCACAAAATATAAAATAATGATCTGGTCATAAATATACAATAAATCATTATTAATCATTTTCGATTGTTCCTTATACGCATTTCGATAATTATTTGATCATCGTCAGAGCGCCATGGTACAGAAAATGCTTTTTATTGTTTGTGTAGCGAAAAATTCATTTGTAGTGAAAACACAGATATTAGAAAAAGAGAATTCAAATCTTGCTAGTTACAATTAGAGGCAAAATTGTAGTTGAAAATTTGCAGATATGAATACTTTAACTCTTTCACTTAAGCTAATATATTTTCAAATACAGCTTTTTTTATTTTATTTCTATCTAAATATAATAATATTTTCTATGCTATTAATTTGAAAATCCAGTAGTGTTTGAATTTTTTCATCCATTAAAAACATACAAATTTGCTACTTTATACTATTTATTAATTGAGAATATAATAAAATCATATTTCTTATTTTCATTTCATTAATTTATTTGTATTGTAGTATAATATTACTAAAAAATCAAAACCTTTTCATTTAAAGAATTTTTAGAGTTAGCAGAAATTTATATTAATCTGGAAAAAAAATATTCGCATTTAGGATAACAATTACCATAAACAAATTAATAAGATCTAAATTAGCTAAATATAAAAAAAATGTTTCTTAATATATTAGTGTTAATATTTGATTAATTTTTATACAATACAATTTACAATTAACATTCATTTATTTATCTGGATACGATTTCCTTAATTAGTAAATTTCTTTTATCTTTTTTTAAAAAAATGTGGTTTAACAACATATTCGACTTAATATCTCACAGACATGCTTGAGGGAGACCTCGACGAGTTATCAAAAGATGAATACTGACGACAAGAGTGAAAGAAGAAAGGGAAAAAACGAAGCACTCCGGGAATCCCCCTTTTTATACTACCATCATTTATTTCAACTACCGCCTGCATGAAACATATATATGAGTATAGAAATAATAATAATAATACGTAACTGGAGCATTTTTTCCACATTAAAAAAGCACACAACATATATACGTTGTGTGTTGCTCCCGGAACCCATTCAGCGAACTTGACATGGCAGCGAAGCAGGAGCGGCGCAAAAAAATATTTTATAGACTAGAACTGTACCGATGTTATAGATTATCTGAATTAAAATTTCGTTTATTATTACATAAATGCAAGGAAAATATTTTTGCCTTGATAGGAAAAATTGTAAGCCTGTTAGTAAATAATAGGCACATTATTTTAATTGTCAATTTAAATGAAATTATATATATATATATAATATATATATATATATATATATATATATATATACATACGTGGATCGTTTGATTAGTATAGAAAAATGCAAGTTAAACACATTTTTTTGGAAAAAAACGATTTTATTTCTCAACAAAGTTTCCATTAAGGGATATACACTTGGTCCAGTGAATCTGCAAAATACACATCGATGGCAGCGATGACATCCTCATTCGACGAGAATTTCTACACACCAAGCAAAATTTTCAAGTATGGGAAGAGAAAAGAAGTTTCACGGTGCCAAATCTGGCGAACAGTGTGGATGAGGAATCCACTTGAAGCCTAATTAGTGCAATTTTTCCATTGAAACGGCCTATATATGTTGTGTTATACTTTATGTGAAAATTTTTCCTCTATACAAATTTCTTTCCATCATTATATTTAAGATTTGTTCGACTCAATTAAACATTTTAATGAAATGTTCTTTAAAATATAAAAATTAATATTTTAATTGTATTAAATAGTTTTATTATCACATTAAAAGATGGAAAATTTGATGACAATCAAACATGTTAATGAAATGTTCCTTAAAATGTTAAAAATAATATTTTAATTATATTAAATATTTTTATTATCACATTAAAATATTGAAAGTTTGGTAACAATTAAACATTTTAATGAAATATTCCTTAAAATGTTAAAAATAATATTTTAATTATATTAAATATTTTTATTATCACATTAAAAGATTGAAAGTTTGATAACAATCAGACATGTTAATAAAATATTCCTTAAAATGTTAAAATTATTTTTTTAATTCTATTAAATAATTTTATTATCACTTTAAAAGATGTAAAGATTGATAAAAATCGAACATTTTAATAAAATGTTCCTTAAAATGTTAAAATTAATATTTTAATTGTATTAAATAATTCTATTATCACATTAAAAGATGGAAAGTTTGATATGAAATAAAATAATTAGAAAATGATAATTTTGATAAAATATCCAGTTATAGTTTCAATATAAAACTAATGTACTATAAATTTATTAAAATATAGTTTTACTGTCAAAAAAATAATTTAATATATATATATATATATATATATATATATATATATAAAGACACTTATTTAAAAGTGATCATTAAATAATATTTTCAACGGCGTTAATTAAAGAAAATAATCGCTTCTAAATCGATTAAAATGAACAAATATTGAATCAACATTAATTTCCGATATGAAAATGTTCGTTGCGTTAAAAAAGTAAATTGAAAGAATTTCATTTCGAGGGCGCTAATGAAGATGGAACGATTTACCATTAAGTATTTTAAGATTATGAAAGAAAGTCGACGCTTTCTAAACGATATTAAAAAGTTTTTTTTTCTTTCACCCGTCTCGTTTCTGTTATTCGAGTTAATTATATTTCCTTAAATGAGTAATTAGAGGCGTAGAGGAAACTCATAAATTTTAATTAAAAACCGCTCTTTCTTTCCAGTTTTCCGGGAACATTATGTAAGAATGTTGATAATTTAATTTTCGTCGGGGTGTGAACTGTTCGGGAAACATTTTTATTCACCGTTTTGTTTTCTTTTGTGAGATTTTTCTTGTCTCGGATGCTGCTCATCTTAATTGCTAATTTATTACATTTTTTTTTCTTTTCATTTAAATTGTAAGAGAATTATTTTCATTTAGAATAAATTGAACATTTTTTTTACAATACGATTATTAATTATTGCTTAAGTAATTATGATTTCACTTTGATAATTACATCAATTACTAATTATATTTCGTAAATATATTATAACGTATATTGAAACATGATTATAAACTGTGATGTAATTAAGTTTTATAGTTATAAATGTATATTTATATCACTGTAAATCCCTTAACGCTATCCAGGTGTTCATCTTTATTTGTATATCTTAAATTTCTCTGTTCCTATGGAAAAGAGAAATCTAAGTTTGGACAATACCAGTATAGGATAGTTACTAGAGTCAAATAGATTAAGATATGTACAGTTATCTAAAATCTACCTGAAGATAATATATGAGCCAAAACTAGTACCAAAAAACATATATTCAAGTGGTTAAAAAGAACGAAGACCACTATAATAATAAATTTTAATTTTTCGAAGAATAGAGTAGAATAGAATAGAATAGTAACGTCATATAAGTTAATTAATAGTATAGGGTTTTCCAATAAGGACGAAATTTTTTAATAGGTTATATTTCACAGATGTCATACTGACAGCTGTATTTTTTTAACATTTGTTAAGACTTGACATTGCCATTTTCAGTTATGGGTTCGTATACAAGAAAATAATGCATTTGAAATAATATAATTGTATTATGAAAATGATCGTCCGATAAAACATACATTTATTCTCGACATACTCGTCCATCTGAATCAACAAGTCTGATTAGTGAGTAACTTTGATGAGACTGGATCGGTTAAAGATAAAGAAACACTTACACGTATTTGTAATGCTCGTTCTGAAGAAAACATTGACTTGGTTCGTGAAAGGGTATCGGAAGAGACAGCAATGTCAATTCCATGACATCAATTGGGGCTTTCACAGACGACCACACGAGATACCCTGCTTAAGGATTTATTGTTGAATGTTTATAAGTTTCACTTAAAACAAGAATTGAAGCCAGTAGACTATAGAAATTTCTTAATTGGATATTTGGACAACAACACGGTTTTTGTGAAAAAATCATCATTTCAAACGCTGGCTAATTTAACAAGCAATACTGCTTAATATGGGGCGAAGAAAATCCGAAGGTGATTGTTAATAAGTCACTGCAAACAGAAAGAGTGACTGTTTGATGTGCACTTTGATCCGGTGGAGTCATTGGTTTTTCATTTTTTGAAAATCAGTCTGGTAAAGTGATTACCGTGAATAGAGAAAAATATAGAAATTTGATAAGCATTTTCTTGTGAGAAGAATTTGATAATATTGATCTGGATGACATATTATTCCAGCAGGACGTTACAATAAGCTACACAACTGGTGATACAATCGATTTGTTAAGGACAAAATTTCCTGGTCGCTTTTTTTTCAGAAATGGAGATATTAATTGTCCATCGAGATCCTGCGATTTAAACCGATATCCTTCTTTCTTTGGAGTCACGTTGAAGGACAATTGTACGCCAAAATCCGAAAACCATTTCCGACCTAAAAGATAAATTGGTGAGATAGAGTCCAAATTGTATAGAAATGTTATTGAAAAGTTTAACAAAATAATGGTTACCTGTAAGAAACCACATGGCGGTTACTTACACGATATTATTTTTCATTTATAAATGACATATCTCCAACTATTATTTACAATAAAGAAATTTGAAATTTCGCCGAAAATTCTGTGTTTTATTTCAGATAAAAGCTTGAGTAAAGAATAAAAATAGAGTAAAAATGTTTCTAGCTTGAGTAAAGAATTTATTTATCAAAGTAAAAAAAATATATATATTTAAACTAGTGAATAGCGGGTCAAAATTATCAGGAAAATAGAAAGAAACATAGAAATAAAAACTGTTTATTAGTTTTTACAACATAATATATTTAAAAATAAAAAAAAAACCTAAGAATGAAATTTAGTGAATTAAACTTGAAATCTATCCGCTGTGAAACGTTCCCTATACACCACATTCGCTAGATGGCGTCAGACGGTCACGTTGCGGACAAAGTGACGAGAAATGTATGCTTTTATTATTAATAAAGATATATTTTTTATAACTCTCTTCGAGATCTTCCTGAACAGATATCGAGTTCCAAAATGTGAACAAAGAATATCTTTTAATTGATAAGATAATATTTCAAACTTGATAAATCAGACCTAAATTGTGACTAAAATTTCTGATCTACATCATTTTATACTCTTTTTTTCATGTTTATTAACTTGTATCTAAAGAGATTAAAAAGAATACAGAAGTAAATGAAGTTAATTTCAAAGATTAGTTTTTAAAGTCGAATCTTGTAATCTGAAAATCTCTATAACTAACATCCTCAACTGAAATGAAAGGTTAATGACTGATACTTCTCATTAAAACATTTTTAACTAAAACGGCATAGTGCCACATTTCGAAATATATTATATATATTAATTCAATTACATCCATGCAATTGCATATAAGATTCGATTCGTTCTAGATCACCATAACAGATAAATGCTTTGTTTGTTTGTGCATAAAAAAGCAACACAGGGAGACACAAATGTGTTCGGAATATTGAAATATATGCGAAGGGCGAGATGCTACGTAAAACATTACTTTTTGTATCCGTTGAATAACACACACACACACACACTCAAACGCGTGTGTACGTACAGCATCCAGTGGCATATCTTATTGCATGATGCAGTATTTAGACTGTTTCATCATCGTACACTTATTACGGAATAAAACACCCATCTCTCTTATATTCAATGGATTTTTTTACGTTCTTTACGATCCGGTATGATGTTCTCATGATCAGAAATATAATAAAGTATATAGTTCAATATCAATACGTACAGTCTGATGCCATCTGTGACCATAATTCAAATTGTTTTGTCTTCTTGGACATTCAGTGAAGCTGAACATTGCTCATTTCATAAAAATATACACGTATATATATATATATATATATATATATACACATAATACCATCGAATGAACAATGTTAAGCTACACTGAATGTTCGAGCAGTAATTTATGAGGTGGCCATTTTAAGATGAAATTGTATTAGACATGATTGTATGATCAATATACATAATAGATCAGTAAAATATAATATCGATATATGTTGTAATAATTAAATAATGTTATTAAAAAATATATGAACTTTAAACAAAATATGATTTCATTTTAACAAATAGATTCATTTTGCATCCCACAAGACATAAAAAATGTTTTTGGCCAAAAACGTTCTGTATATTATAATTGATTTTTTTTATCGTTTCTGGTGCTCATTTTAATGCAGATTCGATCACCTTCAAAGCGACAGGTTAGATAAAAATTTGATTATAAAAATCTAATTAGAATTTCTTATACTTTGACACTCTGGTGTATCGAACGGCACATAAGTAATAATCAATAATTAAGCAATTTAGATCATAAAATGTGTTTATGATGTGTGGAATGAAAAAAAAAAAGAATTCAATTGTGAAAGTGAATTTAGACAGTGTCAGAACTGGACAGATCACTTTTTGTTTATTCAGATTTTATTTCTATAATTATAAATATAAAACAAAAACTAAAAGAATGATAAAGGAATGTTGAAAATAAATTTATTATAATGAAAATATTTTATAATAAGCAAAAAGTCTTACTTATAATCACAATACAGATCTGTTACTGTGAAAAATGACAAAATTCACTTTTACAAATATTAAGATAATAGAAATGAATTAAAATATTGAAATAATTTTCTAGATTACTCATTTGCAATAGTCACTCTAATAATAACAATTTTAGAAATCATATCTTTATAAATATATATATATATATATAATATTTATTTAAATATCTCTTTTTATTGAGACACGAAAATTCTATATTTTAAAAAATATATAGTCATAGATTAAAACGACAAATGATATTAACTTCAAATAAATAAACAGAACAGTATAAAATATTTAATATAAAAAATCGATACTCAAATCAATAAGTTTGAAAAAGATTGATCTAGAATAATAAAATTATAGGGATTTTTTGTCTTTATAGGAATATTTTATTCGAATTTTAATAATGTAATTAAATAATTAAGTTTTAAATCTGAAACCAAGAAAACATTTCTGTTTATAAGAATATCAAAAACATTTTCGAATATCAAAGATAAGTTTTAGATTTTGAGAATAATTTGTGTATTTATAGTTTTTTGTTTCCATTTTTCATAGAAATGATTATAAAATCGACACAGACACATTCTGATGAAGATTTTATCGAAGTGTATGTGTATTGTGAAAAATACAGAAAAAGAGAACAAATATAAACGGGAATTCTCAGAAACGCAATCGTATATTAAAACATACAACGCAGATCCGTATAAAAATATGTATAAATAAAACAAATCATCGTCACATATTTAACGTCAACGCAGGATGCAAAAGAATCTGCAACATATAGCGTCACGAGGAAAAATTTATAAGACTGTAAAAATAAAACATAATAATTTTCAATGCATAATATACAAGCGAGATTTTACGAATGATGTCGCCAAAGGAGAATATAGGAACGAGTTAACGTTAAGAAAGTAAATGAGTTAAGTGTTTTATTTATTTGCCGACTATTAGAACAATTTTTTTTAATATATATATATATATATATATATATATATATATATATATATATATATATTATATAGTACCCGTATGTTTATTTTTAATATGTTTAATATTTTAAAGTATAACAATTATTTCTCTATTGTACATATTTCATGACTAGAAAATAGTGTCAACCTTCAATTTACAACCGCTTGTCTAATAATATGATTTTTTTCATAATGTCTTCATTTCTATTCAAATTTCTATAGACCATTCAGAATAAAGTGTACTAGCAAGCAAGAAATCTCTTGCACTAAACAGTATTAACCATTCTGGGACGTTAGACTTTACAGAACCATCACCGATACGACACTATTTTTTTTGCAGTTCGATTCGCGTTTTTTACACTATGAATTCATCATCAGATACTGAAACTAGACTTCATTTTCTTCAATTAAAAAATACACAATTAAGTAACAGTGAATTGATCTTTACTATTGTTATTTTAAACATTTTTCTTTAAAATACCACCTTCAGATTATATTAATATTATGTTTTGAATATAATTAGTCATTTCTTAGCAATGATAATCATTCCTGTTAGAAAAATAGATGAATTTTTGTTCCAGCTCGATTGCAACCCTAACTCGAAATAAGTAAATTAGTAAAAAAGTCTCCCAGATGTTCGCTATTTGAGAAGATCAACAAAAAATAATAAACAGGTCACAAATTAATAACGAAAAAGGCTGTTGTCGATGTCTTGCATCTCCAGATACGGCCATCAATACCATGATGACAAAATAAAACAGTTCAAATATCTCAAATACGTGAAAAAAATAGTAGTAAAGTCCAACTTACTACTCTCTTAAATATAATAATATCTATGAAGACATAAATTTATTTTAAATCATTTCAAATATATTCAGTTTGAATAAATATGAAAAATTGAGCAAAAACATTTAAATACAACAAAAATAATCACTAGATGTAAGTTTTCAAAAATATTTCAATTTTTTTAGAATTATTTATATTTGTTTCATCATTTTCAATACTCTGAAGTGAGATAAAAAAAAAAACAATTTTGATCTAAGACTTAAATATTACAAATTCTTTTACAAAAAAATATGAATTATGAAACCATCTACTTTGACGCAAAAAAATCTTAGAAAATATTAGGTGTAAAAATGAATTCTGTGCTTTTAAATTTAATCAATCATAACTCAGAAACTAACATATTTTATCATAATTTTAGGAATTTGAAGAGTTAATCTTAATATTTAAAAACATTATAAATCTTGACCAAATAGTCAGAATAACCTCAGAAAGCAATAGTGAATACGATGGTCTCAGAAAAGCAGCATATCAGATATTGTGTATTTTTTGTATTTTAGTTCAAAAAAATGCTGCTCAAGCAGTGGGGATGATTTGTTCAGCCTTGAAGGAATCTTTTGTGATCCATAAAATATGCAAAAAATGCTAAAATATTGGAAGTCCGAAAATGGATTTTAAGATTCTCATATACAAAACGGGGGATTTCTTTTTATAAGAAGTTATAATTGGAACATAATTTATTCTAATCCGTGGAAAATGCAATAAACATATTTAAAGCTACTATGAGCATGATAATTTGTATTTGTATTTACAAAGAAATTTAAAAACAAATAATTTTTTTATTTACACCAATACTTTCAGTACATGCGTATCTTTTATATAATGAAACAGTACTACACTATAAATTCAATTTAAAACTGACTTTTCACACCCTCGTTGAAAAAAGCCAAGGAAATGATTTAACCAGTCTTGTAGGAATATTTTGTGACCCATGAAACATGTAAAAAGTAAAAAATTGGAAGAGATCCGAAAATGCATTAAAACTTCTTCGACTCAAAGCTACCATATTTTTTCGAGAAGGGAATCAGTTATCAGACAGATGGAACAAAATTATATAAAATAATGGGGAACATTTCGTAGATTGAAGTCTTTTCCATTTTCTCTGTAAATAAAAATTAGTTTTCTAGAAAAAGGCACCGAATTAATTTGAACACCAAATATATACTTTACTCTGACAAAATTGGGTATGAAATGGAGACAATTACCAACGTTTAATTGTCAATATGTATTATTTTCAGGCTGAAAGTAATATTTATAAGAAAAAAACTGTTCAAATAAATTTTATTCAGAAATGTTATAAAATCTTATCTTCATTGATTAATGACTGCTCGACTCGTACCCATTCCAATATTATTTTCTTATCGTCCCTCATCCTGAATCCATTTTCGATCCCACTCTAATGCACTGCATACAATATACATACATTTAACTCTAACGCCCGTTGTAGAGGCGTGAAAGATTATAGCCCGTACTCAATACGCGAAACTATATGAAAAATAAATGAATACATTATTTTTGCATTTATGCATGCATGCAGAGGCAAAAATTATGTTGACATCGAAACAATGACTAGATATATTTCTCGATATGCGACGAAAGAATGGCTGCTAACCTCGACGGAGTTATCGTTTGACCTCTGTACATCGGGCCAGTACGGTCGCTGCGGGAGCGCGTTTCGAACCCAGGCGCATCAACAAGCTGGCTCGTTGTACACGATAGACCGTCGATTGGGCATTTCGATTCGAAACGTTTTAAATTATATTAATGGCTCTATACTTCGATCGAGAATTATTGTTGACTTCACCGTTTATGTATATACATACACACTATACATATATATATATATATATATATATATATATATATAAGATATTTTTTTATAATTCCAGTTGCAACAGTTTAATTTTTGAAAAAAAACTACACATGAATAAAAAGAACAGATTGTTAAAATTTAAAAAAAAACTTACAAACACGTTTTTACTGAAACCTGTTTTAGATAACCTTTTTTAACTTTGATATTAAAAAAATAAAATAAAAAAATATACTCCATTCGCATCAAACTGAACATGAAATATGGAATTTCGATCATTTGAATTTTCTATAAATTATAAGATTTTAGAAAAATTTCAGAAAGCAATCTTTAAAAAATATTTTACATTATAGATGGTAATAAATTTTATAACTTAACTAGTTGTATTTTTGTCGTAATTAAACAACATTTTAAAGTTAAAAAATTTAATATATTCATATCATTTAATGTTTTTTCATGAGAGACTCACATGTGCAACAATATATAACACTTGGTGAGACTTTTGGTTTCTCTAATTAACCTGTGTGATGTACACTCGATTAGAGATACAGACAAATATAAAGTGAATACAATTACATGAAGTGAATACACTTTAAAATGATATTAACATGTATATGAAGTGACACTTTCATTGAAAAAATTTAAGGTTAGAATTCAGAAAACAAAATCTGCAATTATTTTCCTAGCAATCTAACATTTATATCATAATAAATTTATATGTATATAATGTCTACTCATATAGAATGGTTTCAATAATCAACCCTATGTATTCCGGTTGATATTTTCTCGAAAAAGTTATCAAGGATCAATAGAACACTAAATTTATTTTTTCTCTCTCAATTGTTCTACGTATTGACGAAATTCAGTCTCCATTGAAGGATATTCTTCCATGATGTTCAAAACTGTTCAAAGTCTATATACACTTCAATCATATTTTTCATTGTTAAAGTTTTACCAAAATATAAACCGAGAAATACACTTTAAAATAATATTAACATGAACATGTAATGACAGTTTCATTGAAAAAAATAATATTAAAATTCAGAAAGGAAAAACCGTAATTATTTTCCTACCAATCTGATGTTTAAAAATAAAAAAATATACTACAATAAGTGACTGATTTAATTTCTAAATTGTTTCCGAACAAGCATACAAGCATTGTATTCTTCGTACAAAGATTTGAAAGAGATAGATAAGTGAATAAGTATTTTAATATTCCAAACAATAATATAAGCCTTTTTGTGAACAGATACTTAATAAATAATTATACAAAAATTGTAATAATGTGTATATATATATATATAGATGTGTGTGTGTACGTGTGAATATGTATCATGGATAAGATGAGACATTTGTTTAAATCACCCCTGTACTTAAAAAAATTAATTCACGTGGAACGTATTTACCACATGGTACAAAGACGTTATATAACTTACCCTTAAACTTAATGACCCATTTCCTTGCCGGCCGTATATTTTTTTCTAAGTAAAAGGAACGACTCAAAGTAGAACGACATTGCATAATTTTATTGAAATTTACTCTTCCCGGCCCACACTTTATTACAGAATTAGTATAATTTTATTACACGCTGAATTAGATTATGTAAAACAGCTATTCGATACGCTTGTTCTTAAAAACCTGTCAATTTAGATAATTTGTGTCGGATATGATATTGATAATTCATTACATTGTTTATTTAATCATATTTTAAACAATCTACTCTTATTACTTGACGTTAATTATGTTCACAATCTGTTTTTTTTTCCATATAATTATATCAATTTGTGTATTCGTATACGAAGATAATTTTGTTTGAAAAAGTTTTAAGAACTTTTATGGATCTCACAAATTAAAATCACTTTTCTGAGAAATTTTAATAATGAATATAAAGTAACATATATATATATATATATATATATATATATATATATAATATATATATATATAGTGAGAGAGAGACAGAAAGAGAGAGGGAGAGAAAAATACATACATAAACATAACCATTTTACTGACTTGCCTTTTAAAAAAAAATTGTTTTCTTATTATTAACGATGCTAAACTTTAGTTCAATATTCTCAACTTAATTTAATAATGAATCTCAAGAAAAATAATATCTTTTTTTATACTTAGTTCGTATCACAACAGGTAAATGAATGTTAAATACAATACAATAGAATCGATACTGGTTCTATTTACAACAAGATTTGGTCTTGGTTATGAAGTTTAAGTTTGAAATCAGTTATCCTACAGCTTTTAATCGATAAAAATGACGAAAATATCATATCAAGTACTGTCAGTTTTATGAATTTCAGAAATATTTCACATTGATACAAAATAATCCATTGAATATTTGATGAAAATGCGTTGTTATATCGAGGCTATCGAAAGTGATTTGTGAAATTATATTTCAAGAATTTAAACCTTCAAGATAGCCGAAATCATGAAGGTTGATGTTTCTCAATGGTAATCGATTATTACAATAAATTATGCTATAATTCTAGGAAATGTAGCTTTTAAATTTAAAATCCGTTAAGTAACTTCTTTAAAACCTATTAACTATGTTTGTTTCATTAGAATTTAGTTAGAAAATGTCACATGAATTCAATGAAAAAAAAAATGATAATCGAATGTATTCATAGAATAATGCTCGACAAATTAAGAATTATTCTTGATTAATTTATTACATAAGACAATTAGTAAATAATTAAAAAAAATATTACAGAGTAAGACTATTCATTTCGTTGCAAAAATACTATGAACAATTCCTAAAACAGGTGTTCACTAAAAGAACTGTTGCTCTTTTGTTGACACGTTTAAAAATAAATGCTTTTTGTGAGTTATCCTGATGGTTTGTCTTTTTATATTATATGAGTTTTAGTTTTTCGGTACTAATTTTAAATAGTGTAACATCTTCCGATATATATTTGATTAATAAAAGTTATCTAAAATTAAGTAATTAGTAGAAAATATTAGATCTGTGAATTAATTCGGCGCCTTTTTACAGACAATGATTTTTTACGAAAAAATCTTACAGACTTCAATCCTTAAAATATCTCACAATTTTTTATATAACTTTGCTCCAGCTGTCGGATAACTGATGACTATCTTGTCGAAAAAGAATGTCTGCTTTGAGTCGATAAAGTCTCAATGCATTTTCGAACCTATTCCACTGTTTTAATATTGTTTGCATATTCTATGCATCACAATACCTTCCTCTGAAGGAGAACAGATCATTCTCTTGACTCCGACAGCCTGTTTTTCAACTGGATTGCAGAAAACATTCAAGGCTTAATAAGTACTTTTCAGACCCCATCGTGTTCATTATTGCTTTTTGAAGTTATTCCAACAGTTTGGTCAAGATATATAATTTATTTTAAATAGTAAGACATTAATTATTTTTTTTAAATAACTGGCAATTCAAAATCCTAAAACGACAAGAAAATATTTATTTTAAAACAAAGTTATGATTGATTCAATTTAAAGGGACAGGATTAATTGTTACATGAAATACACCCTATAATTTTTTTGTGACAAACCAGATAGATTTACATTTTCTATTTTTTTTCTAAAAGAATATATAATATTTAAGTCTTGAATTAAAATTATTCGTTCTATCTTAGTTCAGAATATATATGATGATGAAACAATAACTCAATAAATTCTAGTATTATTTTCATTTTTTATTAAATAATAACAATTATTTCTAATTATGTATTTCGTTTTTGTGCTGAACAAGTATGTCAATTAATTAAAATTAAAATACTTTGAGTAAATTTTCAAAATATATTAACTATAAAAACTATTATACCATTTATTTTCAAATTCAATTATATTATTCTAGTAAACGTATATTTTTTACAATTATATATATATATATATATATATATATATATATATATATATATATATATATATATATATACAGGTGTATCTATATAGGCAAGTAAATAAAGCAAACAATTACACATGACACATATTCCAAATGAGAATAATTTGACATCGAATCTATCATCTCGTCGTAAGTAAACAATACGTTACTTATTCAAATTAAGCTCGTCTGGGTGTTATGTACATACGCACACAGTTACATTGAGCTTTATTGTCCAGCGGTAAATAGGGTGGTGGTGTTGGCGGCAGGTCCGTTTGTGGCCCTATACAACGTATAAGTGAGTGAGTGGGGTTAACCCGCCAACCCTCTTGTCAGTTGAGTTGGTTGCTTGGCTGGCTGCTGGCTGGCTGGTCATCCCGACCGGCCGGACATTACCGTAAAGTGGTAAATGGTTCGAATCGGCCGTAGCACCGCACATAAAGCATAAGCTTTATGTATAACATATGTAGCCAAGCTGGCGGAGTGGACATGCCATGGCAGGGCCCATACATCATGGGATTTACATGAAAGACAATAATAGCATCTCTGCATATATATATATATATATATATATATATATATATATATATATATATATATATATATATATATATATATCGTAAGGAACGATTCTTCAGTTTAGCGAGATACAAGAGTTAACCGTTTCACATGTTGAGAAGAAATGGTATTTCTGAAATTTTCTAATTAAAACATATTTATAATGTTATTCCTTTTAAGGATTCCATCAAGAATATAGATCTTTCGATTTACTTTATATAAAAATAAACAATTCAAGGAATGTATTTCTTGCATTTCTATTATAAAGATAGAATAATATACAGTAGGCAAAAATATATGTAATTTTGGAAGTTTATGTTTACACATTATTTAATTTCGATCTGTCTTTTCAAATAGAATAGTTAAATATTTACTATGCCTATTTACTATATTATCATTTTCGACTAAATTTCGTTTGCTGAGTAGTGATTTATTCTTATAAAGATAATACAGTGATAATTTAATGAGAAGAATTCAGCTAGAAAGAGGAATTCAGCTGAAAAAAGGAATACAACAACGATATCCCTTATGAAAACGATTAGAGTTTAAAATAATATAAGCTAAAATTAAATTACGTTTTAGATAATCAATATATTTAATCGAAACAAGTGTTCTATTTTAAAATTCTATATTAATTACAAAACACACTGTTCTGATTATCTTTAATATTTTTAACCAATTGAATTTATTTTAACCAATTGTCTATTTTCTACTATTAGTTTCAACACGTGTGCTCTCTTCAAATAAATTTTAGAAAATCAAAATCTCTCAATTTTGTCTGAAAATGACAAGTTAATATTAAATGGAGACTCGGGTGATACAAAAGAATGAAAATCGTCCAGATAACACATGAACTGGATCACAGGTACAAAAATGTACGATTATAATTTCTAATTATAAATCAGGTAGTACAAAGAAGAAATCTTTTTATTATACTTGTCATTCTATGTATGTTGAAGATATTAACTTAAAGTATTTTATAGTGTCTGGATGTACTTTTACTTCCGGATGTACTATTTTATAGTATCTGGATTATGTCGCAAATACTTCCAAGGACCAGTGATAAAATATAAGAATGTCATGTACATTGCTCTTTTAATGATCATCACATGAATATTCCTTCTGGGAAGATTCGGAGGCAACCCGGTATTAGAAACTTAGAATGTTAAGCACATGTTGTCAGAGTAATACATTTGAGCACGTACTGATATTCTTATCCTTTGTTCAAAATTTTATATACAACCTGACCAAAATTACAAAAAAAAATCAAATCAGTAAAAGGTTGCCTTTGCGGATACCCTGGAGATTCTCTAGTTCTTCAAAAAGAGGCGATTCCCTAAGATATCATGAAAAATGCTCCATTTCTTGGTGATATATTTCAGAAACAAAGCAACAAGCACCAGTGATTTGTGAAACTCGAGCTGTAAGCATTCATGCTTGGAACTCAAGCAAGGACGAGCTCTCCAAGCCCCTACAAAATCGCGAGATAAAAAAAAACATGGTATAATCAAGTTTCATCAGTGTACAAACGAAATGTATCTTATATAAATACACACCGTTTCTGTGTATGTCAAATAAAAGTATTCAACAATTAATTAAACATCGTCATTTATCCCATATTCCTGTAAAAGATTCATAATCGTACAATACACTCAAAGAAAACGGCATCTTTGGACTGAACCTTCATAGTCCATAAAGTGTTTGGTGACTGGGAAAAAATCACTCCTCTCCGAGATCTTAACGCAAAACAATATATGTTCTAAAAATTGTCCTCGAATGAAAAACAACAAATAAACATTTAATAAAAATATATTAAATCTGTTAATTATTATTTTAATCGCTTGCGTTTATATTTTTTTAAAAAAATAATGGATACAAAATGGCAATTTAAATTGAAAGGTAGTACGAAAAATCTTACACATTTTTTTACAACAAAATAAACTTCATTTTATTTCCAAAGTATACGTTTATCATAGGACACGAATGTCTTACAATATGTACCTAAAAGCTCACACACAAAACATGTGTACTTAGCTTATATAAAGATTGCACTAGTCTTACTAGTGATTGACTGATAAAGTGTTCTCTGCAGTTCACCAGTCAGACTCATGATTCAAACACAAAGGATTAAACGCAATACAGTTCTGATACTATGACAAAATTCATTTCTACCAATAAATTGTTTTCTCATACCAACAAAACCACAAAAATATTTTTTAGTCAAAAATTATGTAGTCTCCTATTTATGCTCATTTTTGATTGTTCCTTACACTTATTTCAATTACAATTCTATCATCTTCAGAGTGTCAAGGTACTGAAAAAATTAAAAAAACATTGTTCTGTACCTTGACATTCTGAATGAACTAAATACCGATCATCACTATCATCTAAATACCCTTAACTGTTTTAGTGCTACGCAGCGCGACCGCGCTGTACATAAGTTATACCAAAAAGTATCACTACATCGAGTCACGATACTCAATTGATGATGCGCTCGGATTCTGTTACAGCACATCGTCAGTCATGCAGAAGCTTGCTCTCGTAGTCACCTTCTTTTAAAGTAAACACAAACCACATAGATAAGTACACACTATTCTGTAAGAACTTCTAGTACTCGAACGGTTAATCAGCATTCAAAGATGATTAATAACATTTATTGAATATTCTTGATCAGATTTGTGGGCGAATAAAGAATTCATTTGTGAAAACAAGTCTAACCATTTTTTCAGAATTATACTGTCCGAATTTTACATTTGATTCACATAGATAAGTCACTATCAAGATTACACCAAAAAATCTTCGATTAACATTATTGCTTTATACCTATTCTACAGTATGTAATATCATTATTATATTTAAACAAATAATCTTCATTTAAACAAATAATATTAAGCATTATCTTCATGAAATTGACTTTCAAGTGAAACGACAATGAAAGATAAAGGAAATAACATTTGGAAGAACTTTGATTTTTACAAGCCGATCTATCTATCTACATATGTATATATATATATATATATATATATATATATATATATGTATGTATATATATATATATATATATATATATGTATGAAAATCTCGAATGTGAAACGAAATTTATATTTACCGAGTAACAAGCAGCCACAGCTCTTACATCTCGCTCGCAACGTGCTCAATATGTATCAACCATCACACGATAGATGGCTGCATGGGTATCGGACATTTGTGAAATGAGTTTAAAATGAGATATGCGAATTGGAATCCCACCTATTGCCTCGATATCGACGCCGATGGATATTTCTCTGATTTTTCTTTTATTTTAAAAGCGGAGACACATTTCTCCCGATCGCACGGAAACGCCACAATTTTACTTCACCTATACATCATTTCTATACATAAGTACGTTTACATTTATATATATATATATATATATATATATATATATATACACATATACAAAAAGTCAACGTTTCTTTTCTCTACATTCATACGCACATATATACAAATGTATGGACAGATGAAAATTTATATATTTCTATAGAGAGAAAGAAAGTAAAAGAGAGAGTAATTCGTTTCTTTCAAATAAAATTAGACATGGAATGTTAAAAATCAAAACAGTTCATTTACCAAGAATCTATTAATATTATTTTCTTTTTATATGAAATTGAAAGAATTGTTTGTGTCGACGCATTCATACTCCTACCTTATATATATATATATATATATATATATATATATATATATATATATATATATATAAATTTATCAGAATTCCACTCCAGAGCAAAATAAGTCCGAAATACGAAGGCAATTTGAAAAGTTTGCAGCCTGATAATAAAAGACTGCATTTATCTGTTTGGAATCGCTTTTATTCTTCAAAATAATGTCTTTAAAGTTTAACACACTTGGTCTTGAAGTACTCTAGTGCCATTATCGAAGCTCAGTAGTGTGATTCCTCACTGTCCTCAAAATAGCCGTGTACTGACACTTTCAGCTCTTCATTTTAAGTAAATTGCTTGACATTGAGAATTTTTTGAGGTTTAGAAATAAATCAATAGTCAGAACGAATACGATTGATGAGGTAGCAAATTACACTTCGATTCGAATAGAATTCAAAATTGTATTCGATTGAATTTTTGTTCAATTGTCAGCAAACGTGGCACTCATCTTTATCACATCAGGCAATAGTTTTTTTAAACCAAATTGATCAGTAAGGGTACGAAATGTATGTTCATCTGAGATAGGCACAACCTTATAAATGTCAAAAACCATTTATCACTGATTCTCTAAAACAATACCGTGCACTATATTAATGATTTTTGGTACCGTTGCATTTTTGGGTGTCCACTATAAGAGTCATCTTCCGAACTTGTACAACCTTGTTTAAATTCTTGAACTTTTTTTTACAATTATGATTCACTATCACCGAACGTAAATTTGATCGGGTTAAAAATTTCCATTCGAGTCAAATCTTTTTAACTAACAAAAAAAAAACCTATATCAAAATATTCAGTGTTACCCATTTTACAAAATACACTGAAATGTCTTTATTTAATCAGCTGTTTTCAAAAAAATAATTAACATATCGACTTGATATTTCACAACTACTTATAAGACAGTTGTGGCAACACAACGCAGCGAAAATTTTAAACATTGCACCTAATTCTATATTCCAGATTTTCGATATTTCAAATTTCTCTCGTAGAAAGCTCTAAAAAATTTTAAAAACGAACCCTTATTAATCCTGTTACCCATCTGATTTTCTTCCCATTTTATAACTATAAGGAGAGTAGGAAAATAATTCTGGTTTTGTTATGAATTTGAAGGTTCCAAACTGCAATTATTTTTCTACCAACCTAATGATTTTTGTTCTGTAATCACAGATAGAAAATAAAAAATATCATTGAATACATTCATGAAACTATAACCAACTACCTCTACTAAGAAATTATTTAAATATTATATTGAAAAATTTGATAATAATTGTAATAAAAAATCACTGCAGATAGAATACACTTCGAATTTGAAATAAAAAAATGTATTATTTGAAAATACATCTGTTTTTAATAGATTTTCAAAATTACATTATATTATATATATATATATATATATATATATATATATATATATAAACTATATTATATCCGCTGGAAATGTTGTCTTCAATTTTTTGAAATGTTAAAGGGATCCTGCTAATTGACTACCATCCAAACGATCAAAAGATAACATGAGTGTATTATGTTAAATTTTTAGATTTTTTATTTGAACTTTTTAGTATCAAATAATTCGTGAGAAAAGACCAGGATTATCAAAGAAAAAAATCATTTTCCGTCAGGGAAATGCACGCCCCCATACAAGTGTTGTATCTATGGCAAAACTCACTGAAGTAAAGTAAGAATTGTGGCCCCATCTAGCCTATTCTCCAGATTAGGCCCCCTTAGATGTCCATCTGTTCCCAAAACTTATATATATATATATATATATATATATATATATATATAATATACTGAACATTGAACATATTTAAAATATTTATTTCTTTAAAATAATTAATTATATCTAAAAAGTGAAAATAGAGACACAAAAATAACCAAACTTACTTCAATACTTTAATTATGAACAGTTCTATATTTTCATAGTTTTACTAAGTTATATTTGGTTTATCATTTTTATATTTTTTTATACATATATACGACTATATATATATATATATATATATATATATATATATATATATATATATGTACATATATATATATATATATATATATATATATATATATATATATATATATATTATTTATAGAAACGACAAATATTTATCAAAATATAATAATTAAGTTATCATTATTGTGAATACATACATAATCAAAGCTCTTTTAAATTTCTTTTAAAAATCGAACATTTCAGCCGTAACGCACCCTTCTTTCCTGTTAACGAATGTCTACGCCAGTAAAAATCTCAACCACCCTTGTCAATGTATTCCTTGAACTTTTCCCTATTTTATTCAATTCTTGTCGAGACCCACCATACACACTATTTATCGACTTACATTTTTATCTGTTCTGGAAGTCGTGTTGATTTATTTATTAAACAAATTATCGACGTTTTCATTAAATTCTGTACGAATATTAATTTATGATAATTAAAAAAAATGTCTTTCAGATATATCAATTTCTTTTAACGATTTAGATTTTAAATTAATCAAATATCAATATATTTTTTTTTTGTTTTTAAATCACGACATATTGAAAATATCTGTTTTTTTTTAATTTGCATCATTTATTTAATTTTTTTTTCTGTTGAAGTATAACTTTCTACATTTTTAACATTTATTTTTTCAGTGATTGTTAATTAATGTATTCTGATTTGTTCAGATTTATTATATGATATTATAAGCAGCCATTCTCATTATTTTTCATGAAAAACTACAACGGTTTCACTAGTTATAATTAACCGTATGAGTGCCAGTGGAAATTTTCATACATTTGCGAAAAATGTATGGTTATAAGAAAAAATATATTTCGGTCAATGAGTTAAAGTTAATTAATTTTTTACACAATACTAACAATATATTCGGCTTCATTTATTGCTAATAAAATTAAAAATAATTCGAAAGATTTTACAATAGTTGTACATTTGATATATAATACAAACGTTTTTTATTTGACCAAATTTTCGACAACTCCCTAATTTGATTTTAAGTTTTTACGTTGACACTGGTCACTCTATTCCAAAATAAAAACCCACTAGGGTTTTACTTACGAAAATCAATATTGTGGAAATAAAGGTAGATAAAATAAAAAAGAAAATTTAATTTAGTCGCTGCAACTTTTAGCACAATTTTAACTGTAACATCGACACTAAATTCAACAATTTAGTTTAGTCGGCCATTTAGTCAGTTTTGTCGCACGGCTTTAGAATAAAATGTATATAACACATAAAAGTATGTATTTATTTGATTTTGATATCCTTTTTATGAAGCAAAGTTGATTCTTTAATGAATTATAGCACTAATAAAACCAAGGAGCGATATATCGCTTTTAGAACCTTTCACAGATGTATGAAGAGACGATATATCGCTCCTTGGCACTCAAAGGGTTAATGAAACGTTAGATCATATCTTATTAATAGATTTATTTCTCAATAAATTTCTAATTAAAAAATTCTAAATAAATTTAATAAATCTGAATAGATCTCGGTGTACATGAAGTTCTACTAACGAGTGAAATATATTTTCAGTATTTAATAAAAGATTGTAGACATGGTTCTAAAAGATTGATAAAACAGTTAAATGTATCTATAACAATTACATTATTCACCACCTAAAGAAGTTGTTAATCAAAAATATTCAATTATTGATTAATAACGAATTAGTTTAATTTTCTATAATTTAATATTCTGAAAATGATAATACTGTCATCGAAATGTGCATAAGAAACAATGAAAACTGATTAATGAACATTACTGGACATTTTTAAACAAGAAAAATAAACGTTTAACTGGTAGGAGAACGAAAAATTAATTTGTAATGATAATTTAGACACAGTATCTATTATATTATTAATTACCTTTCTGTATTTAATATTCCAAGTTTCTACAACATCTCACGATGTCTAACTTATATTCGACAAGTAATTTCAATTCATATAATCTGATCTGTAAACAGAATTACAAATCAACTAGTATAAAGAATGAAGATTGTTTTGAAACTCTTTTGTATATTTTTACTATTTTTCGCTTCTAAGAATTTTCGATGATCGATTGATACACTTATATTTATACGTATTACTAATTTAATCTTATGATACTTAAGCTAGATAAATAATGTAAATGTTACCTATAAAATAATGATCATAAATTGTGAAATAAAATTTAACTGGAAAAACGTTTTTCCAATAGATTTGAAAACCATATTTAGTTTTTTCTACTTCTTTGAAACAAAATAATAAGATGTTATTCAATGTTGTAACATATATACATATATATATATATATATATATATATATATATATATATATATATATAATTTAGAATTAACAGACAAATCATTTATATTCAATAATATAAATTATTTAAATCAATATATAATTCTTGGAAATTTAAAATTAGAATTCTAACGCAGTAAAAGGAAAAATATATATTCTTAGAAAGAAGTAATATAATTTCCATCCAAGTATATATATATATATATATATATATATATATATATATATATATATATATATATATATATATATATAAGTATAGTGATGAATGTACGTATATGGAAATAGACTTCAATACCTGCACATGATGGATACTTGTTCTCTACCTACAGAAACCGTCCGTCCAATGAACGTTCGAGAATTAATTAAATATCTTCATAGTACTGAATACTAATTAAGAATTTAATACAACGGCATTCCTTTACGAGGCGTAATGAAAACTTTCGAGTCCAGTAATTAAAAGGTTCGTGTGTTCCGTGTACGCCTACAAAATGGTGGGGTGCACCAATCGGCGTACTTGATTGCTTAATTAGAACAAGAGAATGTTTTCGGTTCGAAGGGGTGACTAGCCAATCAGTGAGGGCTGTCGGCGTCTGATACTGGCGTGTTGTGTGATATGTAGACCGTTTAGGGGTTGAATCCCACATACGTACGTGTCAAGATACCGCCAACGGGGCCGGATATTGGGGGTGCACGAACATGTAGTAGATATGTGCTGTTAAGGGGTTGTTAAGGGTTGTCTTATCTTGCTAAGGAGATCCTCGTACTCGACGGACTATTTAATTGTACGTTTGCGTTAGAATTTCGATAAAGGAACGCTTTTCTGTACATGTAAATCGTTTTCTTGTTTGTTCATTTCAATTTTCAAATGTATCTTTAAAATCATACTTCCAGTTTGAAATAAATGTATTCAATTATTAATCGTATTTCTTTATTTACTTCCCTTATTTATTTAACACTTCTATCAAACGTTAAATAAATCCATTATAATTTGATAAAGCTGCAAGTATAATTTGTAACACTGGTATAATTCTTCTAAGATAGAAAAAATAATTTTCCATATCTTTCCGTTGAATGGAATGGACATAAAAATACTTATAAATAATTAAAATAACTTTTAATCAATTTTAGAAACATTTTTGTTCAAAAAACCAGCATGCTGTTTTTATGGGTGGCAAAATTCAATTATTAAATAGATAAAACTATTTTCTTTGTCAAAGTTTATGAAGGCAGTGAAAATCTTCAAAATTAAGATCTCAATATTGAAATATCCTAATAATCATAATCAAATCATGATATTTTCCAGAATTTTATTTATTTTTTTAATTTTAGACGTGTTTATTACAATTCATTATTATATTAAATTTTTCTAACTCTAAAATCTAATAGATGTCATCTGAGAGAATATACCGACTGATGTGGTAACTGCCTCGTGGTCTAACTGGGTGCCTAGCACGAGACCTATGTTCATATCTCTGTATATAACAGGGTTAAGCAACTTCTTCGATAATAGCAGCCACATGGAATGCATTTCATACATTTTTAAATATTCAAAAGCCACAGAAAATATTATTTTGAAATTGTATTTAAAATAATAAAAAATACAACTATATAATAATCCTACTCACTTAAGCAGAATATGTTTAATCTCTACTCGCTGAAGACTTTAATTGAGTCTTCATTTTTACAATTAATAGTTTAAAATCTGGATACAGATTATGAATATAAAATTTTAGGAAAAATATCAATAATATCCAATATTGTCTCAAAACCCACAGAGTAACTTTAGGAGCAACAGTTTGCCCACCGTTAGCATATAAAGTAGAATGGAACGAATTTTGATCAGACCTGATGTCTCAATTAATAATACTAGCCCGATTTGAAGCAAGATTAATAATAAAATCAAAGTCGATGTTACCAAAATACAAACCGGAAAATGTACTTCAAAAACATATTAACATGAAAATGGTATAATGACACTTTCATTGAAAAAAATTATTGTTAGTATTCAGAAAACAAAAACAGCTATTATTTTCCTATCAACATCATATAATAATACCAACATTTTGGGTCATCTCGGTAACTTACGTGTTACGCTACATAGAACATGTAAGATCATGAATTTTATTCATAACTTTGAATTTTTTTGATAAACCATTAAATACGTTTATAAGAATTTAATGTTATTAGATGTTTTTTAAATATAAATATAACTCTACCTTTTTCTATCCCTCCCTCTTTCTCTCCCTATATTTATATATATATATATATATATATATATATATATATATATATATATATATGTACACTACATACAAAACTTTTCACAAAAATGCATTTGAGGAAACCCTATGTAAAGCCAACATATGTAAAACGCAAATATGCACGAATTCCCATAAGCAATTTTTTAACTAGGGGTTGTTTCTGTCAGGCTTTTAAAACCCTCATTTTACCAAACGATACGAAAGAAAATGCTAGAAAATAGCGAAACTATGCGAACGTTCTCATATTGATCACTTTATATACAACTTAAAAAAACACACACAGTCTCCCAAATCGAATATTCGTCATAGTTAAGCAATAGTTAAATTCTTATAGAACACAAATATAAACGGTGTCTTTTTTTGTAATACATATATATATATATATATATATATATATATATATATATATATATATATATATATATATATATATAGACATATGTATAAAGACTATATTAGAATACATTCAAGATCTAAGCTCATTAGGTATTCAAGACAATCTCTTTGTTACTAAAAGATAACATACATAAGAAGCTTGGACCGAATAAAGACAAATGATCAACAGCCCATCTACTATTTACCAAAATATGATCGCTTTTGTAAATACATTTAAAATTACCTACATGCACACTTGTACATATATGTATACACACACACACACACACACATATATATATATATATATATATATATATATATATATATATATATATATATTTAATAACCAGATAGTGAACTCAATTTTAGCGAATATTAATTACACATAGGTTTTGATTTACTCATCTTTCCATATAACATTAACTTTTATAACAATCTCATTTTATTGACATACCGTACTTGATCGTTTCAAAAAAGAACTCAATTATTTAGATAACTGTTGATAAATACGATATTATCTCAAAGAAAATATAAATAAACCACTATTTTTATAATCAATTTAACATGTTTAATAAGAAATGATTTACAGTTCTAATAATTTAAATAATTGATATGTTATTTCTCGAGTTTTTTAACTATATAGTTTGTTAATATAGTTGTTATATGAACAACAATCTTGTAAAATGTGTTTACATGATTAGTAAATTGGATGAATACATTCATATTGTTTCTAGAACTATACGGATATATTATTTAGATTATGTATTTATTAGTTGGTTAACATGTTTTTTATATATTTGTAATCTTACTTGTAATCGTACTATTATTATTGTGATTTATATGGAAATAAATATTATTTGAGTGAAATTTACATTCTACTTATATATGGAGTAATAGTTATAACTAAGAAGTCCTGTCCAGAACACGTTATAAGCAGTTTTGTTTTGTGTTCATATATATATATATATATATATATATATATATATATATATATATATATATATATATATATATATATATATATGTTTGTATATAAATATATATTAGGTATACAAAATAATTCAGTACCTTTTTTCTAGAAAATGAATGTTTATTTTAAAAATATCCACCCTTATTCATTATAAGTTTACTCAATCTTTCGAGTAACTAACGAATGCCTTGTCAGAAAAAATATGTCGAATATGGAAAAAATATGATGTTGTAAAGCATTTTCGAACCTTTTCTACTATTTAAAATTTTTGTATGTTTTATACAATATATTTTCCCCTAAAACTGAGTCTAAGTTTGATTTTTTTGTACTAAGATTTTCCAAATTTCACTAAGTATTGAATTTTACTTCAACTGAGAATATGAATTTACTCCACAAATTCCTGCTCTTACGTTTATATTCATTTGGAAATATTATGTGTACAAATTAGTTCGGTGCCATTTTTACAAAAAACGAATTTCTATGTACGGGAAAATGAAATACGTTCCAATCCCCTATTATTTTAAATAACTTTGCCCCGTCTGTCTGGTAACTGACGAATCCCTTGTCCAAACAAATGATGACGGCTTTGAGTCGATGAATTCTTAATGCGTTTTAGGATTTCTTCCACTGTGTTAGAATTTTTTGCATGTTTTACGTATCACAACACCTTCCTCTTAAGTTGAACATATCAATCCCGCCGGTTTGGCAACATTTTTTTCTAAGTGAAATGCGAAAAGTATGCAATGTCTAATATGGTGCTTTCGGACGCCCTCGTGTTCAGTACTATTTTGTGAGGTAATGCTAACTGCTAGGTCAAGATATATAGTGTTTTTAAATGTTAATGGATTTTAAAAACTTAAATCGATAAGAACATTATTTAATTTTTAACAGAGTTTTGATTAATTGAAGTAAAGGCTCTGAATTAATTTTTACATCTAATATATATATATATATATATATATATATATATATATATATATATATATAATAGAATTATAACTTCATACTAAAAAATCTAGATTGTAAAACCTTTATTCAATTTTTTTTATTATACATACTATTTACAAATTAAAATAACCTGAAATTCAATGAAATACGATGTTATTTTAGGAAATTAGAATTATATAGCGTTTTTTTTCATCAAATTCACACACTTTTCGTAAAGTTTATAGAAAAAAATTAAATAGTTCATAACGAAACCATACTAGGAAAATAAATTCGAAACAACTACAATATCTAATAGATCATACATATGTGAAACACAAAGGATAAAATAAAGTAAATTCAATTAGTGTTAAACACACTAACAGTACTAAATAAGAGATTGTTTTTATATATTTGTTCTAATTTTTTTTTCTATTAGATACAACCTTATATAATGTATGTAACTAGCTTTGTTGTATTGAGTTTGATCAGAGGTCCTCCTTATGGCTCTGTTCTGGGCTGTGATGGGCTATCGTTCACCTTTTCGCAAGGTAACTGTAGGCCATGGCATAGTCTCATCGTATTTGCACGGCATAGAAACTTAGCCGTATATTAAAACCCTTATTATATTATTAATCGTATATTATTTACCTTTAGGATAGTTTCGAATTTCGCCTAATTTTTAAATACATATATATATATATATATATATATATATATATATATATATATATATATATATTATGAAAATATGTGGTATTTTTTGTAATTTTTAATTATTACATAATTTTATATATTTTCAAATAATACAAAAATCATTAGGAGCACTACGGCTTTTTGAAAAATTATATAACGCTTATTTCTATTTGACCACATAGTTGACAATTGGATTGAAATAGATTAACCAGGTGTAACTTCAAAAACAATATCAATATGAAATTCAGATCAAATATGATAATTTCTTAGAGAAATCGGATTAAACGTAGAAAGAGTTATAAAAAAATG
>CM068315.1:4275235-4322735 GCA_034766995.1 Acanthacorydalis orientalis
GTTTACAAGCTGGTGCATATAAAATATCAAAATTACATTTTAAAATAGAAATAATGTCCTTTTTCCAATATATATTTAGTCAATATTTATAATATATATATATATATATATATATATATATATATATATATATATATATATATATATATATATACAAATATAACTTTTCTTTTTTAAGCATAATTTACAAGCTGTACATATAAATCATCAAAAGTACACTTTAAATTAGAAATAATGTCCTTTTCCCAATATACATTTAGTCAATATTTAATATATATATATATACATATATATATATATATATATATATATATATCAATTTTCTTTTTTTAAGCATTATTAACAGTTTGCAAGCAGTACATATAAAATATCAAAATTAGACATTAAATTAGAAATAATGTCCTTTTCCCAATATATATTTAGTCAATATTTAATATATATATATATATATATATATATATATATATATATATATATAAATTTTCTTTTTTTAGCATAATTAACAGTTTGCAATCAGTACATATAAAATACCGAAATTACACTTTAAATTATAAATAATGTCCTTTTCCCAATATATATTTAGTCAATATTTATAATATATATATATATATATATATACCATATATATATATATATAGAGAGAGAGAGTCATTCAACAAAGATTTTCACACGAAAGTATCAAAAAAAGCAAAAATTAAAAAAACATGTTATTTCCCATTTAGTAATTTTATTCAATTGTTATTTTAGTATTGAATTGAACTAAAATACTAAATAAAAAATAACATGACTTTTCTTAACCCCTGCACCCCCTTTTAATACTTCGATGTGGAACCCTAAATTGAATCATCCTATTTTACAAGTTAGCAAAATAATAATAATAATAATAAAAAATATATTCAATCATTTTCAGTCATTTCGTGTGAAGAAAATAGCACATAGAAAGATATTTGTTGAGTAAATATATTGTTTTTATTAATAATTGACTATAAGATTTATTAGATTGGTATAAAAATAATTGCGGTACAAAAATAAAATTTTACGTTTAAAATATAAAGAAGTATATATCCGTTAAAAGATATATTTATTAATGAAAATAAGACTATTGTTGTGCACATATTTTTCCCAATAGGAAACAAGTTTGTTTATTCCTACAAGATAGAATTCTGGAGTCTTCTCTTCGAAAGCTCTTTGAGCTGATGCTTGATCTTTGAAAACCTTCTCTCGTAGGAAATTACTCAAATGATTGAAAAATTTTAATCTGTTAGAGACAGATCTGGAGAGTAAGTTGGTGAAGGATTACATATTTAATGAATTTGTATTCATTAAATTTTGGAATTATTTTGCACTTTTCCTTTAAAAATAATTCCTTTATTCATACATAAAATGAGTCAATCAAACATTTAAATAAACTCCTGCTGTTTTCTATAACTGTTTATCAATCTTCTGGTAAAGTACGTATACCTCTATCATAAAAGCTGCCAGATTTAATGTCAAAAAGAGTGATAAAAATTAATCCAGTGATGCTATTTTTTAATATCCAGAACAAATAATCTAAGTTATTTACTGGAGAATACAGAAAATTTATAAGAAAGTTCTAATTTAACATCCAGTTTTTCTTATATCGGTTCTAATTGTGCAGACTGCACAATTAGAACTTATTAGAAGAGGAAACGTTTATTCAAAAGTATTTTTATTTTAATTACACATCCTTATATTTTATTTTTTATAACAGTGTTGCATACTAAATAGATTCTTATTAATATTTATCTTTTTAGTATAAAAATAATTTATTGAGATAGAAAAAAATAGAAATGAGTGTATTAAATTATTATTAATTTTGATTAAAATATATTAATGTGAAATGTTGCATCGTTTTTATAATCTATTAAATATTTCAGTTAGATTTAATGAAATATTTCAGTTTTACTTTAGTTAAATGATTTCAAATACATAAATGAAGATAACAGCGAGTTTTTGTATTTTCAATAAAAATTGTGAAATGTGGTAAATTTAATTCAATATTCGTGAGTTAATTATAAATTTAACATAATAAACGAAAAAGTACAGTTTAAAAAAAGTATCAATAAGTGAAATAATAGAGAAGAATCGATTGTTAGAAATTCACTCGCACCTAAATACAATGTTATGATCAACGTTTTACTGTTGCAGTCGTCCGCCGCGAGGGCAGCACAATACGGAGCCCGTCGCTGCTATGTGCTAAATTAAAGTTTACCCAAGTTAGATATTAACATTTCAAGCATCGTCCCGGTGTTGGACGAAGAAGCAAAGAGAGGGTTTTTGCAAGCGAGATGCGGGGGTCGCTCTCGACCGGGTGGTTTATTCAACGGGGCCGTCGGGTGGCCGTGTGACGTTCGAACGGGATAGATGGTGGATGATGATGATGATGAAGAAGTGGAAGACGAAGGAGACGACGAACATTGTGCGGGAGAGACGCCGCAAGAAGAAAAAGTAGATGCGAAGAACGTTCGACGTGAATATATATGCGACTTGCCGAACGAAGAATCAGTTATACGTTTAGATAGAATTAAAAAGTGTATTGTCTCATTCCCACGATATTTTTGCGTTTAAGTTTTAGAACTTTGTCGATTTGTGACGACCGTGTTGAACGGTGACAGCCGTATTAGCCTGTGCGGTGAGGATATATGCTCGTCTCTATTTAAATTCTTTTGTAATCAGTGAGTTGAAGGCGATGCTTTTGCAACGAATGTATGTATATACATACATATATCTATCTATATATACATATATCTATATATATATATACATATATATATATATATATATATATATATATATATATATATATATATATATATATATATGAAGCACTGGCTGGCGACCTTTTTAAATTGCCTCAAGTCAGAATTTCACTGTGCGGAAATCAGTTTTGAATAGCATATTTTTTTATGTTGATTAAGGATTTCGTTTCTAAATTAAAATAATTTAAATATTATTCCAATGTGATGTTTTTTCGAATGTCTTTTTAAGTTTATCTATAATATGTCTACTTAATATAATCGCTTCATTAATGTTTTCATATTTTTTTTTAATTGTCTGTCTTCATATCACTTAAATTATTGTATATTAATTATAAGATATATTGACTTGTTTTTAAAAAAAGTCAAACATATTGTTCATGATCTTACAGATTTAATTTTGGCAATGCCCTTAGTAAGATGATTTTTTTTTGAGTTCGGGTGGTACCCAAATATCGACCTTACTGGCGCATCCAAGTTGTTTGGCCTTCTTGAGCGTGGTGCATCTTTAATAACCTCACAATCTCAAGACCGAAATTTAGTTAACTAATTCTGACACTGCCGTAGATTTAAGGCATCTTCCACGTACACATCACATAAGTTTTTATGTGCTTCCACGGCGTTTTTTTTCCTTTTTGGAAGTATTGAGGTATTTGGACATCAGTGTCATTTTGTCGTCCATACCCGGCGGTACAAGACCCCGACAACAGTCTTTTACGTGTGTTAATTTGTGTCTTTATTATCATTTGTTATTTCAATTCTCAAATAGTGAACATCTAGGAAAAGTCAGAAGAAACCCAGATAAATATGTTGCTAAATCCTCCCCACCCAACTTTCTTTAGGAGCATGCTTTTCTTCTCGACCCCTCATAAAATGTCCTGATTCAATGTCGGTGTGATATCCTCCACTGCGTTGCTCGCGGCTCCATGAAATCCAACATGACATCCAACACGATTAGTTAGAGGGATGATCTTTGTAGCTGGCAGCCTCTCGATCAATGGATTGCCGAGAGGCTTTATTGTGTAAAATTTCCAGCTTGTGTCGTCAATGTAATCAGCAACCTTAGATATTTCCACTTTCTAGTGTAGTTCTTTCGTGGAAAAATTATACACTTTGTTCAACGCCATCCTCAAACATTTATTCTGAACCCTCTGCAGTGAATTAATGTCGGTTCTAAAGTTGTTGTCTATCTTGACAGGTAACATACGCTTTCTTGCATTCACACTTAACATGTCCTTTGTATGTTAACTTTCTATCAATATGCACGCCTGAGTACTTGACGATTTCCCTCCAGGTGATCTCGGTACCGTCCAAGTTCAGAAAGCTCTAAATTCTTCTTTCATACTTCTACCATATAGAAAAGGATGTCTTCAGTGTTTGGCGCGTTAATCTTTATTTTCCATCTTTGAAAAGGCATGGAAAGTGTATCAAGTGCGTCTTAGAGCTGTGTACCGATGATTTTCAGGTTTCGACCAGTGATAAAGATAGCAATGTCATCATAGAACAAGGCGATGTCCGTGTTCCTGGATTTTGGAATGTCTTTAATGTAATAGTTGAACAGTACTAGCCCTAAGAGTGAACCCTGAGGCACTCCGAGGCTGTTCTCCTGCGTTTAGATGTTATTTCATGCTGTTCAACATGGAATGACCTGTCTCGTAGACAGTTATCTAAGAGACGGACTAGATAAGGTGGAAATCTGTAGGACAGTAACGTATACATTAGTCTGTCATGCCAGACCATGTCGAACGCTTTTTCAATATCTACGAGGACCATTCCTGTACAGTACTTTTTGCCTGCCTTGATGATGAGTTCGGAGACAATTCTAGCCAACAGTTATATGGTTGAATGACCATGTCTAAAACCTGCAGTCGTATGTTGTTATTGTCAAACGTTTCGTGCTGATTGATTCGTGTTAATATGACTGTTTCGGGCATTTTACTGAGTACTGGTAACAGACTGATCAGCTGGTAACTGGTGTTCTCATCACTATTTTTATCGACCTTTCTGGTGTATAGAATATATATATATATATATATATATATATATATATATATATATAGAATCTTATAGTAAAATATGATGAGAATAAAAATGAAAATCTTTCGATTTTCCATCGAAATCGACGGCAAACAAACAACTGTTACCGAAATTGTACACATTCTTTCTTTAAACCAAGCCTGAACTGTCAGCTGTCAAGTTACATAATCAATTTGAGATTTAGAATCAAGTTAGTTGCATTTAAAGACATGTACGTCCATCTATTAGAAAAAAACGGAATCACTTTTTGGCCAACAAAATATATTCTCAAGGAAACAACAGTATGAAAATTAGTTTTAAAATGTTAAGAAGCTATTATAGGTCGACTTCATCACAAAACAGTTTAATTTATAAAAAAACGTATCACCGACAACTTTAATATCTCCAATCATTCAACTATATTAATATTAATTGTGCTGACTGGAAACAAGAAAAGATAATGAATTGTTTTATATTTATATTGACATATAAAAACGATTACTCTTGTTAAATGTGATAGTAATTATAAATAATTGCTTGAAAACAATATGGATTAGTTTTATTTTGTCTATTGAATACACCGTCATAAAATGATCGAGGATTGCTTTACTTAATTCTTAAAAGAGAAAAATTTGAAACAGTAAGAAACATTTATTGTCTTTATTTTCATATAAATATATACATTATATATATATATATATATATATATATATATATATATATATATATATATATATATATAATGTATATATGTGTGTTTGTATTAATGTACAGTCATGTTTTTTGATAGAGAAAATAAATAACACAACCGAAACATCTGAAGATTCCGATGTGTACGTTTGTCACCTGAAACCGTGTTGCATTTGTGACATTGCTTCAAAACTGCATTCCGTTACAATCCATTAAAATTATTTTCGCACAGCTAGACTTTGACTATATGTAAGAGCGTACATATACATGCATACAGAACAAAGAGCGAGACATTAGCCGCGCTGTTGGCAGAACAGTGACAAGGGGGCGGGCGGGGCATCGTGCGCGAGGGCGTTTACAATATGGCGGATAACTCCCACCACCAGACACCATTCCACAGCACCCGGTATACATCATAGAATTATAATTGCTTAGATATTATATAGTGTAGAACTATATACATGTTTGTATACACACACATTCATGGCACACTCGCGCGAGTAGAGGAAACCGTACACGTGTATCTGAGTGCATCGTAGTGTGTATACATCCATGTGTGTGTGTATGCATGTGTGTGTGCATATTTAATTTTATTGCATAATATATTTTATTATAAACATGTTTATATATATATATATATATATATATATATATATATGAATATCATATTAAAATATTTTTCTCAAAATGTATGTCATTATAGTTTACTACATCATAAGTTTTGTAGAGAATACAAAAATGTCAATATAAGTAACATAAAATTGAAATTTTGGAATTTCATGCAAGACTAACGATTTGACTCATACGTTAATAAATAGGAAAATAATTAAAATGTATTTAATTAGATATTACATTGATTCTAAGTAATTTTCAGTCACTGCAGTTTCGACAAAATGTTTTAAATCCGTCTTCATTCTGGACTTTTTGTTTAAAGTAAATGCGGAATCTGTTCAAAAACATTCCGGATAGATTTAAACAAGACACATTATTTTAATATGTATTTTTATTGAATACCATTAACTTCGAATCGATCTGTATCTAAAACATCACACTACTGATTTTTATTTCCATTTTGGAAACATTCGGAGTCATTTTCATGAAACTCATAAGAGAACATCATAACTTTCTGGAATTTTTTGCTCATCGAGATGAGAAAAAGTTGCAGAAGGTGAATAATCGAACCCCATCATGAAAGAAAATGATTTGTCAGTAAAGACAAGTCTTTACTGACAAATCGTTTTCTTTTCATGGATATTTTCAGATTTGGAAATAGAAGTCCATCGATATTAAATCAAATGAATAAACTAATCATAAAATAACAAGTGTTTAATTTTGATTTAAACATTAACCAATAGTCTATTGATAATTATTCGTATCAATACCCCCTGTCAATCAACGACACTTGTACTAAACTTGTTCTTGGAAACGGAATCGAAAATTGATTATAAGAAATTCGTGCAATAGACTTATATGGGTTAAAGAAAGGTCCATTCCCAGTTCTACAAAATATCATCATATATTGAAAAAAAGAATAAAATATTTTAAACAGATATGCCTATTGTATTAGGTTGATATGAAAATAACTGCAGTTTATGACATTCAAATTTATATGCATTTTTATCTTTTTTGATTTTCCTAGCTGTTTTAAGTGGTCCAGAACTGTGGGTTTGCCTCTGGCTCTGATACGATCTGGGATGACGTAAGACTTTACTTTGACCTCGGCTGTCCTCCTTTCTTATCAGGTGTCAGGTCCATTTTAAACGATGCACCTTGACAAAACAGACAGTATCTTCGCTCCTTATTAATTCGTTCAATTCGCAGTTATTTCCTCTGATATACTCTCTGTTTCCCAATTGTTTAACGCAAAAGACTTGGTGTAAAATTTTTATTTCAAAAATCCGTAGATAGTTTGCATCCACCGCAGTCATTGTCCAGATTTCGCATCCATATGTTACAATTGGACGAATAATTGCTTTATATAGTCAATTTTACCTGTCTCGAAAGCATCTTTGATTGAAGAAATTTCCTATTAGCAAAATAGCATCTTTTACAAGCTTGAATACGTTCTTGTATGCATAAGTGTATACTATTATTATATATTTATTTATTTAAAAGAATATATACCAGGGGGCTCCGACACCTACACGCTTTGCTCGCCGACCTACAGGGGGAGATATAATGCTCGATGACGCTTTCTCCCCCCTTTGAAAAGTATTACTTGAAAATGTTAATGGTGATAATAAGTATAGATGACATTATAGTTAATCAAGCAGAAAGCTGAGCATGTGATCACCATCAACCAATCAGAACACGAATAAAAATCATTTGACTATAACATGACCGTTTTTTTACTAATATATATATATATATATTACTAATTTCACTAATTTCATAAGAGATCTGTGAAACATATAAAAAATAAGTATACAATTAGTGTACACAATATAGAATTCATTAAAAAAAAAACATTTTTCGGTTTATAAATGTCTTCTTGAATTCAAAAGACAAAAATCTGTGTTTTCTTTTATTTTAAGGAATTATATTGACTTCAAATTTTAAAAATAATATTTTCATAAATTAAATATGTTCATCTGTAATTATATATATATATATATATATATATATATATATATATATACATTTAAATTATTCAAATTTGACATATTTTCAATTGATCAATAATTACAGCAGCGTACTGCATAGAATTGAAAATAATACGGAGTGTACGACCGAACAGAAAAAATTCCAAACAACCAATCAAATTGAAAACCGTATAACACGTTCAAAGTATATAAAATTTCTACCGAGAACACATCTCATCTCGAACGTCAGCAACAAATTCCACCTCTATCATCTATTTCAAGAATATTTAAGATAAATTTACATACATCCTAACATATACGCGAAATGGGATAATAATCTTTTATATGTTGCTCGTAACACTTCAAAACCGTGCACGGAACGTGGTACAGTCCACAGTGCGACAGCGTGCGACATATTTAAAGTAATAGCGGTGTCACTTACGGTCTCTGTTCTGTCAGGTCGAAGTTCCGTATGGACCGACGTGTTCCGTCACTCCCGGTAACCCATTCCACCGTTCTGGAAAACGTTTGATATCAGAAAATGTCCCCGAGGCGTCAAGACTATCTATCCAAGACGCGACGCTGTGCGTCTTGCCACATTCGCGTATACAAACCGATTCCAAAATAGCTGGACGATCGTATTTCGTAACATGATCTTATAAATGTACATTCGCGTATACATTCATACATACATATATACATACATACATATATATATATATATATATATATATATATATATATATATATAAATACATATATACATATATATATATATATATATATATATATATATATATATATATATTTCAGCAGCAGCAGCCTGCTTTAATCCATTGTTGGGCAAAGGATTCTTCCAAAATTTTCAGTTTAAACAATTCAATGCTTTTCTTTTCCATAAATTTTGTCTTCGTCCCAATTGTTCATTGGTCTTTTTCTGAGTCTTTTTAAATACAATTTATCAACGTTCTGTTTTTATTTGATAGACATATTATGAATCAGATCAAAATCCAACCTTACTATGCAGTATTCGAATTTGTCAGCTATAAAAATGAAAATTAGAAAAAAAGATATTATTAGAATTAGCAACTTGCAAAAAAAAGAAGTTCTCGAAAGAAATACTTTTTACATCTAGAAGAGACGGTGAAGTTGATACTTAACAGAACGACTTGGAAATCATAAATGAATTAAAGGAAAAATATAAAAGACTCTGATAGCAATGTTGGAAAAGACTAGAAGGAGTATTTACAGTAAAAAAACAACTATTATAATTAAGATCTTTGAGCCAAATCAATACTTTAGAAGAGAGTATTAATAAAATTTTCTATTTTAAATTCTGTATTTTATTTAACTCAATGGATAATATTTCAATAATTTTCGTGTAATTAAACACTTCTCTCTCTCTCTCTCTCTCTCTCTCTCTCTCTCTATATATATATATATATATATATATATATATATATATATATATATATATATATATATGAGAAGACATGAATATTATTCCAATTTCTAGACTGATTAAGTGACAAATATAATTCTTCGTTTTACAATACTGCTAAAAATCGAACATATACCTTACAACCAAAGCTTCAAAAGAGAATTTTATAATTCAAACATCTTTAGTTAAAAACATTAAAGGAAAATATTTAAAATTTAACTAATAAAAAAATTGCTACACTTAATCAATGACTGCACATTATTAACACATTGGCGACCGGAAACGAGATATCTCGTTTTAGATGATGTGCATGATTTCTTGATAGTTTTCTATATAACGGTATTTTTTCTTGCTTTCGAACATTACTAGGGATATTTTTAGTTTGGTTTTTGACTTCAGAGAGACTAATAAATTCATAAAAGTGTTCAAATAGTTATAGTAAAAATTAATTCGGTTTTAAAATTTCATACTTTCATAATTGATAAGGAAGATATTTTTGCAGAGGAATTTTGTGAATATTTTTCAGATGTACCGAGTAGTAGTAAAATTATCTCGGTTTTATTACACACCTCACAAAATAATTGTATATGTCTAAAATCGCCGGTCCCATAGAAAATTTTAGCAAAACTTTAGCGGTCGGCAATGTGTTAAAACAATGAATACTAAATAGTTACATCAAAAGATTTTCTTGTAAAAATGATACTTTTTAATAAAATATATATCTAGATAATACCTTTTTAAATTTATTTTCACATATCCGTCAATGTTTCAATAATTTACTTTTTTGTCTTTCAGACAGATCCTTATATCGCTTTATATTTGTAACTATGAAAAAGAATTAATTAAAGGTACCAAGATTTCCATACTAGGAGATCAAATCTATTAAAAGTATACACGAATACACCAATATCGCTTTAATTTTAAACTAGATGTGGTCATTCTTTCTCTCTATAAATAAAAAATTGATCCTTCTCTATGATAATGACTTTTATTCGTGTTCTGATCGGTTTAATCGACCACGTGGTCTCTGTTCTGATTGGTTGATATCAGTACATGATCAGTATTCTCTTTCACGGTATGCAATGAAAGAGGGTATACAATTTCTGTGTAAATCTGTTAAGAAATTTATTGAAAATATTGTATTCACTGAAGATTTACATTAAAAAAAATTGTTACACGTTCTAACATTGTATTTTGTTATGTTAATTTTTATAAACATTTCCAATACATTTTTTAAGACTTACATTCTATTCGGATTATTTGTGTGTATGATTTGTTAATTTCTGTTATTTGTTAGGGGATTAGAGAGCGCAGCGAATAAAATGTGGAACCCTCTAGTTTAAATAAAAGAAAATGTATCTTCTTGGCAATCCGTGAGAGTATTTTATTCAACAGTAAATTAATAATTAATAGATGCATAAAAATTGTAAATAAATATATTAAGAAAATAAATTTTATATATTATACAATAATGATGTTATATTTTAATAATGAAATTTTCATTTTTTTCAACAACTTAATACATATTCATGTACATATTATATATATATATATATATATATATATATATATGGAAACATGAAATTTTTCAATAAACGCACAAACAGAGCTTCTTTCTTTGTAATTGCATACGAGCTTCGAGTGCGCCCGTCGCCCGCGCCCTCCTGTCATCGCGGCCGAATCAACATCTTCCCGAAGCACTCTGAGCTCATATGTGAGATGGGTTTATATTTCAAAAAATCGAATATTGATCAGCTCATGGAGAAAGCGACCAAATACACACACAATATATAGAAGATTATCATCTTATTCGACACTTTTCCAATTTCAACACACACATACAACCACTCACATTACATATATATATATATATATATATATATATATATATATATATATATATATATATATATATATATATGTTAATAGACATAATAAATTACATGATATTATAACTACATATTACTGGATAATTCGTTTCAGTTGAATGACAGCATAAACATTTTTATTTGAAATTTAAAAGTTCCCAATGCGAAACGTTATTAACCGATCAAAGGACTTCATCTTTTATAATAAAAAAAAACCGAAAATAAAAAGCCTTGTACAACTCGTATTACTTTTAGATTTATTTATTCGCAAAAACTCATTTATTAGCCTTTATATTTCAGCACAAATACCAATATAATTTATATTAAGACATTAATGAATAAAAATAAATGAATGGAATTCGTTATTACCCGTGAGTAGCGCAAACGTTTAGTAGTTAACCATTTCGTTTTTTTTTAATTTTTGCAGAGAAACCTTGAAAAATTTTATACTACAATACCTTCTCTAGATAACAGGCGTAAGATTCACGAAACAAACAGAAAACTGCTTAGAAATATTCTAAAATGTGCTAAAATTACAAATATATATATATATATATATATATATATATATATATATATATATATATATATATATATATATATATACCTAAATTTTACAATAAATAGCAAAAATATTTTTTTTATACATGATGATTATACTAGACATTAAATAAAAAAATGTCATATTTTCATGACGAGTATGCTCGACACAAACGCTTAAGGGATTAAAATATATATACGCATATATATATATATATATATATATATATATATATATATATATATGTATATTATATTATGTATATATATATATATATTAATATATATTTATATATATGTATATATACTAGGAGGCTTTGCCCCTACTCGATTTGCTTGTCAACCCCCGTGTCAACTGCGCTCGCCCACTTGACAATTATAAGCATGTACATGCAACCGAATGAAACAATAAACATATTTGGGTAACATTGAAGCCTCGTCCTAAATAAATAAGTGAACATCATGGACTTTTTTATTTTTGTAGAAAATTTTCATTTTATATATATATAGAGAGAGCAGAAATAAACATGTTTGGGTACCATAGAAACCTCGTCCCAAATAAATAGGTTGACATCATGGAATTTTTATTTTTAGTGGACAATTTTGATATATATATATATATATATATTTAACTTACATATTAACAATTACTTATTTAAAAAGTACATAAAGACAGACATATCAAACAAACAATTTATTTAATAATCGCCAAAAATACTTTCAATTTTTAAGTTTTAAAAAAATAGTATGAAATTGTCAGCTTATATATTAAGTTTTTTGTATATATATATATATATATATATATATATATATATATAAATATTTAACTTACATATTAACAATTACTTATTTAAAAAGTACATAAAGACAGACATATCAAACAATTTATTTATTATCGCCAAAAATACTTTAAATTTTTAAGTTTAAAGTTTTTAATTAAATTTTATAAAATTGTCAATTTATATATAAAGTTTTATGTGTTTTATATATATATATATATATATATATATATATAAATTAAATAATGCGCTTGAATAGAAAAAAGTGGCAGGAATAAAAAAACAGGAATAAACGCTTAAGGGGTTAACTAGAATATATGACAATCACTCGTAGCTACGAATGGTTCTCAAATAATGAAATACAAAATATGATTGTAATGAGTAATTTCATATTACAGAAATGAATAGATTTCATATTAACCAAATATATATATATATATATATATATATATATATATATATATATATATATATATATATATATATACATGTTAATTTATAAAATATTTTGAAAAACAGAATGATTAGGAATTTCTTTACTTTAATAAAAAAAAAATCTTCTATATTTTTTTTTCAAAAGTATCAGTTGTATGTGTGGCTACGAATGGTTTTCAAATAATGAAATACAAAATATGATTGTAATGACTAATTTCATTTTACAGAAATGAATAGATTTCATATTAACCAAATATATATATATATATATATATATATATATATATATATATATATATACATGTTAATTTATAAAATATTTTGAAAAACAGAATGTTTAGGAATTTATTTACTTTAATAGAAAAAAAGTCTTCTATATTTTATTTTCAAAACTATCAGTCGTATGTGAATGATATAAAGATATTATTGATAGGAATAGTGAAACGTCGAAGGAGAAAAAATGGAAAAATTATTAAATGTATGTTAATTGTTGATACCTAAACCCTACCGCCTGTAAACACCGCGCGGATGTAATACATTCCGTGTGTTATTTGAACGTTTTTCCTCGTTTAAAACAAACGAAAAAAAAGAAGAAATGATACATAAAAATAGAACAGAAACATTGTAACTGATATATGGCGGACAAGAGGAACGGCAGCAGATAGCTGCTACCACAATGCTCCTTGCATACATGATGATTTGGACAACAGAACAAAGGAATTGTATAATATCATCCGGCGCGGAGACGGGACTCGACCTGCCCTCTGTGAGCCAACTGAACAAACACTCATCGCGGCCGGCAAACACTTTTGGACGTCACAAATGAAATATAGTTTTGTTACGAATTTTTCACTGTCTCGGCTTCGAGCGTATAATTGCGCAGACCATTTTTTCGTATTCATATTCGTCGATCGATAGTACACGCGTCTCGAATATAAACATTTCGTGAAGTGATCGAAATCAAAACGAATATTCTATTATCGATAATTTCGAATTTTACAGTCAGTTAATTCGAGACAGCGAAGATGAATAGCGTTTAAATTTCGTACTGGAAAAATATGTAAACGGAATGGTGTATTTCTTAAATGGAGATTTCCAGAACTGATCGTTATTTTCTCGAGATAAAACCATAACTGATTGCTATTCGTATTTTTATTATTCGGAAAACAGTTTCAATTTTCTACAAGGATTATACATTTTCGAAAATTAAAAGTCTACTTATTCATTTAATACGTCTATTTCACACCGACAAACGAAAATATTCGTCAAAAGAGAAATAGAGAAGAGAAAATATATTGAGTATGGGTACGAAACTGACCAAAATTTATATTGATATTTTAATTTAAAATAATTACTTATAATTATGATTAAATTACCAAACTAGAAATGCAGTATTAGTCCGAATATAAGACGAATCCACCGTTTTTTCCAAAGAACTTAAGAAAAACACATTTTTTAACACTAGAACTACCACATCAATCAAGATGACATGGTTTTACAATTTTATTTTAAAATTCTTACTTTATGTTACATTTTTTTTTCGCAACGATGTCATGACTTTTGCAGCTATAACTAAGGAAATAGTATAATGAATTTTATTTTTATTTTTTTTTCAAAATCAAAATAATTTTGTATCATGACTACTTATACCGATACCAGTCAAAATGACTGCTACCTGTGAATGTGTAAAAGTGTCCTGCAATCTGTTTACCGAACACGAATTAACCAGTTTACTCGTTTTGTACAACTTCTCACACGTTTTTAGAATTTTTACTGAGTATCATTCAGTATGATTATGAAAATTATCAGGTAAATTCCGGATCGATCACGATGGTAATGGAAAAATAATGCATTCATTCGAAAATATATTTAGTCTTTCATTTAGATCTGGAGACGTAGAATGTGTATTGAAGTTTTTGTTGAATGTTGCACTCATATTATATAATATAATAAATAATAAAAAAAATAATTATATAAATTATAATCAACGACATATTATTTCAATTAGTGTGTGGTGAGAAAAATGAAAACAACTATAAATTTTATGTAATCACTAGTTTTATTTTATTTTTATGTCTTGAAAATGGCAAAACGATTGAAAATCTCTGAATTATTAGAAAAACTGAACGATATACCAATGGAATACTATGATATCGAGGATGATGAACTCTATAACAGTGAAGGTGAACCGCAAGAAATTGAAAATGAACTATTCGGTATTCGCGATGAACTTTTTGATAGTGAGAATAGTGGTAATGAGCTTTTACACGAAGAAAATGCTCAGGTGGCCTCATAAAGTGATAGTGAATTTGAAAATATTTTGAATTTACGTCAAAGAAGATGTGCTTGAGCGCTATCAAGTTCTGAAGATGAAAATGAAAGTAGACTACAAGATCATCAAAATTAAATTGCTGTAGATGGAACCAGTTGGGGAAAAATACAAGAAGGGACTAGTCCTAGAAGATTACCACTTCATAATATTTTCAAAGATGTACCCACGGTCCAACAGGATATGCCAAAAAAATATTATGAAAGGTGAATTTATGTTTCAACTAGCAGATGAACTTGCCACTGGAAATGCCGTTGAAAATGTAAAACTAGGGATAGAATCACGAGACGCTAATGTACAAACAACTTCAAAAAGCTCACTTTGTTCACGCAAATGGTGTCTCATTGGGTACTGTAATTGTAATAAGACTACCACCATTTGTAATACCTGTAAAAAATATGTATGCGAAAAATGCACTCAAAAGAAAAACTACGTTTGTAAGAAATGTGAAAAATTATAACTGTTTGTACCTGATAATTTACTTTATACTATAAGGATAACTTAACTTTGAAATGAAAATTTATTTTTATCAAAGAATATATTCTTTATTATACTTATTATTATTCTTATTGATGTGTAAGCGATAAAATGTGCCAATCCTCATTTAGGGCACATGGTCTCAAATGGGTTAATATGTAATACCAAAAATGTACTATATAACATGGAATTCCTTTTGTAAGAAACTAATAAGTCTACAAACATAAAAACATTCTATTATTACGAATTTTTAAAGACCAGTCTTGTCACCAGTCACCAACTGGTTTTGGTAGAAATATCTTCGTCTTAACTGTCGGTAATTCTACTGTTAAGACCCCGATAATGTAAGACGACACGCAGTTTTTCCCAAAGAAAATGATAAAATCATTTTGGTTTAAGTTTTAATAGAAAGTAATATTTACAAAAATTATACAAATACATACCTAAAACTCGACAGTCTCTTATTTAAAACGCCTGCAGTGGCGTGCCAGTTTGAACTTCTGAAAATCCGAATATATAAGACGACCCTCGTTTTTCAATCAAAATCTGTGGAAAAAAACTTCATTTTATATTCGGGATAGTACGATATTATTGTATGTATTTATGTGATTTATGGATTTTTTAAAATGAATATATTTAATCATTTTAAAAATTCGATTATTTTAAGTACATTTTAACAAAAGTCCTTAAACTGATGTAGTATCAATTTTCTGTATGAGTTCAAAACGGGCGGTAAACTAGCAACAACTGTTTGTAAAATAAACGATGCTTTTGGTGTGGGTGTTGTTAAGAAACGTACAGTGCAATGGTGGTTCCAAAATTTTCTTGAAGATGAAGTAGGTTACGATCGTTCTTGTTCAGTTTTTAACGACCAACTGGCGGAGTTAATCGAATCAAAATCATCCACAACAATTCGAGATCTTGGATAAAAATTAGGTGTTAATTATCCAACAGACTGGACCACTTAAAACCATTTAAATTAAAAAATTTACATGATTTTGAAGGTCATAATTAGCAATTATTTTTATACCAACCTCAACCCAATTGTAAAAGCATTTAAGATAATTTTCTTTTACGGATGCTGATTCTGATGGATAAAAAACTAACTTGCTTTTAAATTGCATTTATTTAACAAAGCAATTATATTTTAAATTAGGAAATATTCAGTTATTAAGCATTTACTAAATCGCATTTTATAATTTAATCACTTTTAGAAATCGAGGTTCTATTAAAATATAATTGATTTGCACCTTATCTTACATTATATTTAAATGAAATATTATTCTAAATACCGCAAATTATAGAGAATTATACGAGCAACAAACATTAAAGCAAATCATAAGAAGAGACATGACTTTATAATTTATTTTTGTTTACTCGATCCAACACACACATCACATATCTTATCATCCACATTAATTCGAGAGCTTGCACAAAATTTAATCGTTAGTCATCCAACAGTCATGGACAACTAAAAACCACTCAAGTTAAAAAAATATATATATGAATTTGAAAGTCATAAACCGCAATCATTTTTTTACCAACCTAACACCTAACAAGAATATATAAACAGAATTATATAAAAATTAAAAATAATTTAATTATTATCTGTTGAAATTTTCCCGTTCCTCTAGTGCCACCTATATATACAAGTGATTTCCAGCCTTTCAGCCAAAATTCGGCATGTTTTTTGAATAAATTCAAATCTTGAACAAGGTTGTTTAATTCGCGTTGAGTTAACAGAGGAGATTCAAAGGAAAATATATTTGGTTCAAAAGTAGGATCTTGCTTCTCATTTTGAACGTCGGTAGCTGCCTCATGTTCCGATTCATCTTCTCCAGTTCGATGTGTTGGAGGTTGTAGTACAGATAAGTCCTCACTATGAGTTACTAGCCCCAAAATAATCATTTGAAATATCGTTTACATACATTAGTTTTCACTGAAAAAATACTTAAAATTCCTACAAATCAATACATAAAAAATATCATTATACAAAAAATGTAGATGATAGAAAAATTCTGATTGCAGATTTGAATTTAGTATAAAAAGTTACATTATAAACACAATACACACAATAAACGTTTTATGAACCAAAAACTGTGTGATCAGTGTAATCAATGTTTTCACTGTAATTAAACAGTTGTATTAAAACCAGTGAATTGACAATAGTCAATTAAATAAATAAATTATTATAATTTGTTTTAATTTTCTCTTACACACACACACACATATATATATACATATATATATATATGTATATATATATATATATATATATATATATATATATATGTAACTAGCAGCTAATATCATCAAATAAACTTTATATGCAAGATAGAAATCAGACCAGAAACGACTGTAAAAGAAAGAATTTTCAAATAGAAAGAATCCCAATATATTTAAAATGTGTTGTAACCGATCTTCATCTCTTTATATATATATATATATATATATATATATATATATATATATATATATATATATATATATAATTCTGTTTTTGATATACTATAGATCACAATAACAGCAAGTTTTTCATTCGAACAACGACTTGAAGCACATAAAGGACGTGTGTACGGTATATGTGCCACTTCCGCATAACGTGGTTTTCGTCTGAGCACCGTGCTTTTCCTTTGATGATTTTTCCCTTGCATCTCATTTTACTGTGTCGATAGAGAAAAGTTTCGAATGATTCTATTTTATTTCGTTGGATTCCAATACTTTAATCCTGAATATTAAGAGCGCATTCTGTTTTTATTTCTATTTGATATTGTATACTGGTTTTGTTTTCGAATTTAATTGTTTGGTATCTTTTTTATTCATACTTTCGCACGCGATTAATTTGTTATATATTGTTTTTTTAACTACGTCTTGTTTGCTGATAAAGAAATTGACCTGATTTATCAATTATATTTATTAGAAGACGTGCAGAAATTTAATAACTCTGTTATTTTCTTGCAGTTCCTTTGAATGTCTCAAATTCGTCAGTTTGTTTTTGTAAAAGACAAGCGCATTATAGACAAGTTTATGTATGCGTGCGATACGCATAAAGAACTTAATATATCCGCTTATACTCAGTTTCAGTAAAGCAAACATTTATTTCTATTCTTTTACTCTAATTGCACGTTTCATTGAAAGACATTTACTTTATATGTTTCATATTCACTGTTCATTTATGGCACATAGTATGGACACATTTTTAAAAGGAAATCCACATTTTTACACAATATTTTTACAAAGTACTACTGTAATTTTTAATTGCTCTAGCACATTAAAAAAGATTAAATTTATTCTTATCTATCTTAGATTTATGTTTTATCACAGACACGCAGCGATATGAATCAAAATCAACTAAAATTCCAAACTTTATTTAGTATACTTACTTTCACAATATTGTCTACAACTTGTATCAATAGCTTTAACTTGTATATATAGGTCGCACCAGAGGAACGGGAAAATTTCAACAGATAACAATTAAATGATTTTTTATTTTTATATAATTCTGTACCACATTACCAATACCACATCCTCCAAATACATCTAACTGTAGAAGATGAATCGAACGCGAGGGAGCTACCGATGTTTAAAATGTGGAAGAAGATGATCCTACTTTTGAAGCAAGTACTTTTTCATGCGAATCTCTTCAGTTAACTCAAAGCGAATCAAATTACCTTGTTCGGGATTTGAATTTGCCCAAATTTGGCTGAAAGGCTGGAAATCACTTGTATAAATGGAGTGCATCAGAGGAACAGAAAAATTGTAACAGATAATAATTAAATGATTTTTATTTTTATATAATTCTCTTTATATATTGTTATTTGGTATTAGGTTGGTAGAAAAATAATTGCGAATTATATTCTTCAATATATATATATATATATATATATATATATATATATATATATATCAAATTCATAGACATTTTTTAATTTAAGTTAGTTTATGTAGTCCAAAACTGTTGCATGACTAACGCTTAATTTTGTGCTCTCGAAATGATGTGCATGGTTCTGATTCAACTAACGTCTTCAGTTAGTCGTTATGAATTGAAGAAGAACATCCATGACCTATTTCATCTTTAAGGCTCTCGTCTTCATCATGAAACAGTACCTCTCTCCCCCAGCATTAACAGTACCAACACCAAAAGTATCATTTAGTTTACAAGCAATTTCTGCTGCTTTACCAACCGTTTTGAACATATGTAAAAATTGCTCTTATTTGCTTCTATTCCATCTTTAATTCAATACCCAATTTGAAGCAAACTTAATATTAACACCAAAGTCAATGTTACCAAAATATACACTGAAAAATATACTTTAAAATGATATTAATATGATCACAACGAAATGACAATTTCATTAAAAAAAATTAAGGTTAGAATTCAGAAAAAACCTGCAATTATTTCCCTAAAAACCTAATTTGTAATCATTTTATTTTTTAACTGTAACGCTTGATAGATGAACACCATTTCGACTCATGCATTCTTGCCACCAGCATTAACAGTAACCACACCAAAAGCATCGTTTAGTTTACAAGCAGATTCTGCTGCTTTATCAACCGTTTTGAACATATATAAGAAAATGCTCTTATTTGCTTCTTTTCCATCTTCAAATCAATAGCCCAATTTGAAGCAAAATTAATAACAAAACCAAAGTCAATGTTACCAAAATACAGACCGAAAAATACACTTTAAAATGATATTAACACGAACACAATGAAATGACACTTTCATTGAAAGAAATTAAGGTTAGAATTCAGAAAACAAAAACCGCAATTATTTCCCACAAACCTAATATATAGTTATTTTTTTCTTTAAAAGTATTTTTTTATAAATGAACACGATTTCGAAGCATGCATTAGTGTGATCTTATTCGGAAATGTTAACATATCTGGTGGAATACTCGCAATTGCTCGTTGGATTTTTAGTTTCAGTTCAAGGATAGTATGTGGACGATCAATGTACACCTTGTTCTCTAGATAACCCCAAAGAAAATAATCACACGATGTCAAATCAGAGGATTTGCTGGCCAAACGATATCTCCATTTTTAGAAATGAAATGGTTCCAAAAAAAATCCCTCACAGCAGCCATGGACACCCTAGTGGTATAACTTGTTAACCCATTTTGCTAGAACTATTTACTACACCTGTGACATACTTGTAAATAATTTGAAATAAATCTCTTCCCTTATTTTTTTATTAGATAGTCTTTTTAATTTAGAAAACCTGGCGCACCTTATACAATATATTTATTAAATATACACGAATGAAATTTATATCATAACAGCATGGCATTCTATTCGAAAACATAAAGATGCAATCATTATTTAAGTGAATAAGTCTGCTTTTAAAATTTCCCACTCCACTGCCACACCTTGTACCTAACATATGACAGATTTAGGCGAAAACTATATTTGTATTTCTCTCAGTCTTCTGTTTTTTGAACCGAATTTTGAACTGAAATTCTCTGTTTCTGGATATATCCATACACTCGTGTGCTTTATTGACATATTAAAAAAAATATTTTGGTTTAATTAATCTTAGAAATAATTCTGTAAGCTGACTTGTAAAACAGTTTGATATCGTTTTTTTATATGATTTCTTCGCATACAATATTATCCGTGCAAAAAACAAGTACTTATATATATATATATATATATATATATATATATATATATATATATATAATGAAAATAGAAGCTAGAGAATTTTTATTTTACGACAACGATGTCGTTCTTGCCGAAAACCATTAGACTGTACTAGCGGCGTCCAGTGTCAGCACTCCTATAAATATTTCATAAACTCATTACTGAATTTTAGTACTGTTTTCATCATATTCCATCGAATAAAGTTACGGAATATTAAACGCTGTCGTTCGCATCCAGTGCACTAAACGTACTCGGTCGCTATCGACCACACCACAAATATTTTATTTTCTTTGAAACCATATTACGATAACTGTAAAATATCATTTCGCGACGTATAAACAAGCAAATGCAATACAAAACGTTATTTGTATATTTCACCAATAAAATTGAAACGTATCAATTTGTTTACATACAAATATATATCAGGCGACATAGAAAACCTTTTGGATCTGAAAAAAATTGCTAAACTCATTTGGAGCATACGCTGAACGAGTAGGTATCGCCGACGCTTGAATATGTGTTTTTTTTTCCTACGTACATACATATGCACGTGCATGTGTGTGTTAGTTTTTTCGAAAAGTATTTCCAGCTGAAGAAGGAGGACATTACGATATCGTATACCTAAATTGTGTTGTCCATACACTTAGAAGAGCTCAGTTTTGTTTACAAACGCGCGACCTGTGGAGAAAAAACTGCTCTAAAACGATGAAATTGATATGTAGTCCTCTAGTACAATTCATATGACATCAAGGGTAGTAAGCAAATATATTTGAAACTTCACGTCAATATATATATATATATATATATATATATATATATATTCGGATGGCTATCAAAAGTATATGCATTTAGACACCTGTGAAATATTTGTAAATAATTGAAAATGAATCTCTTTTCTTATTTTCTAATTAAATGCCGCATAGCTTTTGAATCAAAGATTAAATCTATAATTCTTTTTTAGCCTGATATTTATTGAATACCAAGCTAGAAAGAACAATATTTAACAATATTTTGTACAGATAGTTATATGAAAATATTTAAATTGATATTTTTTTAATTGATTCGCAAATCTTTCTCATATTCCAGAATTGATCATCGTAACCTGTTTATTTATTTTAATCAGTGAAATAAATGATAAGAGTTCTTTTTAGATATGTCTAAATTAAAATTATATGATTTGTTACATTACACATTAAAACAAATAATTATATAATAAGAGATATGTTCTCATCTTGCTTAACCTGCTCTCACTTATCCTGACCTGATTTTACCGTGCCTGGTCTCACAAGACCTGACATCACATGACATGATCTCATCTGAACTAACCCACTTTCTTACAGCCTAGACATATCGTTTCTTTTTTGATTTTTGTCTTAATTTATAAAAAAATATAACAGTGAAATCATTTTGTTAATTTTTGTTTTTGTTTGTTTGAGGCTTAAGGGCGCATCGACACTTAAGTCACTCATGATCTTAGCTATCGAAGCGTCCTAAGACCCTAAAAACGAATTAATCGACACCTAAGTCATTTTGTAAATAATGATAAAAATAATAAGTATATAAAATATGTTTTCAAACCATAAGACACTAGTATAAAAGTAGAACGAGTTCATAAATGTAAAAGAAAACTGTATAAACCAATAATAAAAGTTTTATAGATTTTCAATAACCAATTTTTAAATAAAAGTATTTTTGTATTTATTTATTAAAATATGTACGAATTTCTTGTCATAACTGTATACATATGTTCTTCATCTATAAATTCATTAATTCATGATGTACTGTATGTAATACTTGATCTAAATCTCTTCTGTATCTACATTTTTTTTAAAATATATCGACTTTATTTTATTGTACAGATGGCCATGCATTATACATGAGTGCTTATTACATTTTATTTGATTTTTCTTTTATATTCAGAACGAAAACGAATATTTTTGCTTATAAACTTAAAATGATCAGGAAAATAATCAACGTTACTTTTAAAAAGTATTAATATTGAAATGAATGTGTGTCTAATAATTGACATGAAAACCAGTAAATTCAAATAACTATTAGGGCGGTAAAAAAATAATCACGGTCTATGACCTTTAAATTCATATACAATTTTTCTTTTTCGGGTTTCCTTGCTGTTTTAATGGTCTAGAACTGTTTAATGCCTAACTTTTGCGCAAAAGACGAATATTTTGGCTTAAAAACTTAAAATAATTAGGAAAATAATCAAAATTACTTTTAAAAAGTATGAATATTATGTAAGTTAATGATTTTTTATGCATAAACATGCACTAATGTTGTTGAAAAAATAAAAATAATCATATTTAAGTTACATCATCGATGAGTGTTCAATTTATAAATACAATTATTTTATATTTTATATGTTTATCAAATCTGTGATATTTTTACACTCATAAGAAGAGAAAAATATAAATTTTGGAAACAACAGAAAGATTATCCAATCACGTAAAGAATATTAGGTCGGTACACAAATAATTGTGGCTTATGGCCTTCAAACTCATATACATTTTTCTCTTTTTTGATATTCGTAGCTGTTTCAAGTGGGCTAAAACTGTTAGATGACTAATGTCTAACTTTTGTGCAAGCTTTCAAATGGTTGTGAGTAGTTTTGATTCAACTAATGCCTTCAGTTGGTCGTTATGAACTAAATAAAGACGCTAGTGACATTCTCCATCTTCAAGGCGGTCGTCCTCTTCATAATATTTTTGGAACCACTATTGAATCGTACTTTCCTTAACAGTACCCACACCAAAAGCATCGTTTCGAACTGTTTCTAATGCTTTATAATTCGTTTTCACTCATACAAAAAATTTTTTTTCTGTTTTTTCCTTCTATTCCATCTTTAGTTCAATAGCCTGATTTTAAGCAAAATCAATAATAAAACCCAAGTGTATGTCAAAAAAATACAGATCAAAAAATGCTCTTTAAAATGATATTATTGTTATTAACATGAAAGCGAAGAAATGATACTTCCATTAAAAAAAAATGAAGTTAGAATTCGGAAAACAAAAACATGCAATTATTTTCCTACCAATCTAATAACAATATACAATATAAAAAATAAATACAATTTCCTCATGATCTTTTATAAACTTTGTATTTTTATATTTAATTGGAACATTGTTATACTTCCCCGAATATTATAAAGGTTATCATTATTATTTTGTCTTCTATGTATTTAGTCCGCATAAGTATTCCATTAAAATCCACACATTTGTCCGAAGAGCTCTAAAGAAATAACTTTTGTACAATAATAGTGTTTGTACTCGCTTCGATAGGAATTACTAATATATTTAAGTGATAATGAGCTTAGTTAGGAATATATTTGATATTTAATTGTAACCAATCAATCATTTTATTTGTACATCAATGAATAGTAGTTCATTGCATGTTTGTGTATGTATGTATGTATATATATATATATATGTGTGTGTGTGTGTGTGTGTGTGTGTGTCGAGATATTGTGTATACGTGTTACTATAAATGTATAAATCATGACACGAAAAATATAAAATTAAAAACGAAACATCCATAACGTGCCGCAAACATCCAATATTATAATATCTACATAGTCGACTAGTCATCCATCTCGCAGCAAAATTTTTTCTCTAGATTCAGATGGAGATGTTAGCATGCCGGGGCATCTATAAAGCAAATTACATATATGTGAGCTCTAGGTATGGTATACAGCATCTCTATGTAAATATATGGGCGCATGTTTGCCAGAAGGCGGGTCACAGGTGCGAAATATGTCAACCCTTGAGATATGGCATCGCCTGGGTAAGGCTATGCATGCCATCGCACCCGACCGACCGACCGGCCGGCCCCCGAGGTCGTGTGAGAGAGCTTAGGGGCATAAAGCTTCAACGGGAAGTCGTCGTCAGATATGTGAGGTATGAGGTCGGACCGGTCTTGTATAGATGCACCTCTCCCTCATGTTCGGCGACGATGGTATCCCACTTACGGACCACCCTCTTGCTGATATGTGTTTTGTTGACGCTAACCTAAGTTTGTGTGCGTTTGTGTATACGCTAATGCACATAGGGGATGAATGCGTATATTGGATATTTTCTTTTCTGTTGCTTTTCAAATTCTCGGTTTGATTATTTCGATAATGTGAAACATTTTCTTTTCTATTTAATTTTCATAACATGCGCTTCCTTTAATATAGTAGGAAAGATGTTCATTCATCCAATATATTTATATAACCTCATTATTTATACTACGAAGATGTGAATCAAAATGAAGAATATAAACATTAATTTCTTCTATAAGTCATTTCAATAAGTATTTATGTCCGTTACTGGACGTTGAATTATTGAAAACGGAATGAATATAATTTGACTGTAATTACACATATTTAAAATTCAATAGATATTTCGTATGATGTATTTTTGAAAATGACCGATAATTTGAAAGGATAAAAATTATATATATATACCTATATATATATATATAAATTTGCAATTCTAATACATTTACAATTCATAAAAACCTCCCTTAACAAACGTTTCAAACTTATAGATGTTTATAAATATTTAAATAATGAACATTTAAATAGAAAATTTATAGATATTTAACTAATGAATTAAAATTTATCTTAGCAATAATTAGAAATTCATTATTTAAATATCTATAAATTTTCCAAAATGTTGTTACATAAAACAATCTATTAAAATTAAAAGCTTAGAATTCATATTATTAACGCTATGAAATACCGCCTACATTAAAAGAAAAGTATCTAATTCATAAACAATATCTTTTTCTTCGTTTTTATTTTTCGTTTAAGTTAAAAACCGAAATTGTTAAAACTTTTTGTGAAAATAATAAGTACTAATGCAAATAATTGAATTCGTAGAATTGAAAAATTGATTTTAGTGTTTGTGATTGAAAACAAATACATAATTTACAAATATGTTCAAGAACAGATACATTGAAAATAAATTATAGTAAATTAAATACGTATTTAGATTTTCGGAAAGTAATTTGCGTCAATAATGACGCATCATATTTTGTGTTACAATTTTTTCAGACGCACGAAGTAGTGACGTTAATCATGTGACATTACCCTACTTATGATGTAACGATTTTATACAATGAATGAGATACATACAGACATATTATATGTACAGGTAACCGTCGTGTATGTATTGGGACATCACATAATTAATCCGGTTTAAATGTAAGTGACAATGGATAATGTAATACTTTGCAATTATTTCAATAAAGTATCAGATATAAATGCAGCTCAATTGTAGATAATGTTTTCTCAGTCTTATTGTGAAAGATTAACAGTGATCACATAAGCTTACAAGAAAAATTATTAGTTGTCATGGAAGTGTCCTAAGAGAGTGTTAGGAATATTTTGCTTTATGAGTTTTGTCAGGGCAACAGCGCTATAACTGGAATAAGAAAAATTGTGAAAAATTTATGGTTTAGATGTTATTAGTCTTAGTCAAGGACAATGATGGATTCAGCGATTTCAGTCCGGGAACTACAGCCTTGAAGATGAGGAAAGGTTAGGGTGTCCTCAAGAGTTTAATGATGAGACTAATGATAGATTAATCATCAGTTTTTTTATAAATTCAAATCAGATCGTAAGCATTTATATTAGTATTTTCATTCATTAACAAACGTTCAATAAAATTTAAATATTGTAATCTTTCAATTTGTTGTAAGTCAAATAAATTTATATTAATCATTTTTATCAGCATATTGTTTTTAATAGGTCTCTTATTATAAATGTGTGTAATGTTTTAATAAGCAAAAAAAATATAAAAATATAATAAATAAATTTGTAAGAAATTCATTTCTTACCAAATTTACATATATATATATATATATATATATATATATATATATATATATATAAATCGTTTAGCTTCTTAAGACGTTTTAATAGTTTTTATATCATGTCTTCGGTTTATTTAATAAAAGATGTTTAAGATATAGGTGTATCTACTTCATTACCCATATTTCAATTCAACTTTCGTTTTTTTAATAAAATTTAATCATATATATATATATATATACATATATATATATATATATATATATATATATATATATATATATTAATAAGTCTCTTATTATAAATTTGTATAATGCTTTAGTAAACTAAAAAGAAGAGAAAAATATATTAAATAATTTTGTAAGAAATTAATTTCTTTTCAAATTTACATATACATATATATATATATATATATATATATATATATATATATATATGTATATATATATATATACATATATATATATAGAGAGAGAGACAAATCATTTAGCTTCTTAAGACGTTAATAGTTTTTATGATATCATGTCTTGATTTGCTTAATAAAATATGCTTCAGATATATGTGTATCTACTTCATGAATCATGTTTAAATTTAACTTTTCTTTCTTAATAAAATTTGATCATATATATGTATATATATATATATATATATATATATATATATATATATATATATATATATATATATAGAGAGAGAGAGAGAGAGAGAGGAGATCATTTAGCTTCTTAAAACGTTTTAATAGTTTTTATGATGTCATGTCTTAGATTTGCTTTATAAAATATGTATGTATTATATGTGTGTATGTATATATATATATATATATATATATATGTATATATGTATGTATATGTATATATGTATGTATATGTATATATATATATATATATGATTAAATTTTATTAAAAAAGAAAAGTTATATTTAAATACGAGTAATGAAGTAGATACACATATATCTTAAACATCTTTTATTAAGCAAACCGAAGACATGATATCATAAAAACTATTAAAACGTCTCAAGAAGCTAAATGATTTCTTCACATATCGAACGAAAAGCTATTAATAAGAAACTTTGTATTTATCAAACACATATCAATATCTCACATATATATATATATATATATATATACATACACGCATGTGTGTATATTTATGTGTGTATGTTTGTATGCGCAGATAGACCGTTTAGTGAAATTCCACTAAAATATCGGATCGCGCAACTATTTTTAATTCTCTCGGAAAGCTTTTTAGCGAATGTTGTCGTAACCGAGATACCACCCTACCGTTTTGGTTGGCGTCATCTCGGGTGGCGATGAAGTAGGTAGGGTGAAATACGCGATCGTGGATGAAAGGGGGCGGTTGAGACGTGTACGGGAACGGACGAACTGTACGTCGAGGGTGGCTGGACGTGTAGATGGTGGGGCGGACGGACGACGAGGCGACGGAATGAAAGTTCCAGTAGCGAGTGTGTGCGATGCCGGTCGGTCCTCGGCCGCGGGATGGACCTCCACGGGTGGCGGTTGTCTCTGGGACAGCATATCGCCGCACTACTTCTTGTACGCTGTATAGTAAAACGGCGGTAGAAGCGCCCACGTGACCACTTGACTGGACACACAGAACAGATTGCCTAATCAATTCCTTGTGTCCATGGCCGTCTCTGATCAATCTAAATTAATCCCGTCTCTGACCCCCTCGGCCCAACCCTTAATCGGATGGCGGATACGTAGTCGCATGCCGCTTTACTGAACGTTTTCTGTATTGTTATACGCGAACGTAAAATGCTCTTGTGTTGGATTGCATGCATTAAACGTACGCTCATTAAATATTTATAAACTCTACGCTCTTATATATATATATATATATATATATATATATATATATATATAAATTTACAAAACTATTTACTTTTTCAACACTTGTTTTTACGTTAACTTAACACTAAATATATAATGATGTATTATAAAAGACATTACTCAAGTTAAATACAAACGCATTATTAGAAACTTGTCTATCAATCATAAATGGATTTTGTTATATTTTTTTATACGTTTTGTGATTTAAATGAATTTATTGTAATCGTGCTTTTGTGTATGAAAATTTGAAAAAAATGCCGTTCTTTAAAAACAGGATGACACATTTGGAAAGCTATGTAAAATTATCCATTCAAATTTAATTCATCTTTTAAAATAATTTAATTTCACTATTATTTATTATTCAAGTACTTTGGTCATTCTCGAATTAGTTGCTTGTCGCACAATTTTTTTAAGAATGATATTAAGAACTACTTTCGTGAGTAGAAGTTGAAATAACTAATATTATTTTCTATGTCCTTGTATGTAAAACCGCATCGTCATTATCTTCGTCAACCTCATCACTACTTTCATCAGAATATGTTACATGTGTTATCGCTCTTTTCCGTTTTCTCGGATGTAAAGATATATTTTCATCACTATCATTAAAACTCATCTGGGAGGACAAATAAAAACATTATTCACTTCAAAAGTTTTTCTATTACACCCTATAGAACCTCCTCTAGGTAACAGAAATATTCTTAGAAAATGCATAGAAATATTCTAAAATGTGCTAAAATTACAAATATGTATTTTTTTACCTAAATTTGCAATCAATAGTAAAAGAGAATATTTTCTACATGGTGAGTATACTCGACATTAAAAAAAAATGCCATGTTTTCATGACGTGCATACTCGACATAAACGCTTAAGGGGTTAATATATATATATATATATATATATATATATATATATATATAATATATATATATATATATATATATATATATATGCAATGTATATATATATATATATATTGTATATATATATATATATTATGTATATATTAATATATATTTATATATATATAGTAAGGGGCTTTGCCCTCTACTTGCTTTGCTTGTCAACCCCCGTGCCTACTGACAATTAATAAGCATATACATGCAACCGAATGAAACAATACACATATTTAGGTAACATAGACGCCTCGTCCTAAACAAATTAGTCGACGTCATGGACTTTTTCATTTTTTGCAGATAATTTTTATTTCATATATAGGGAGAGAATAGAAATAAACATGGTTCGGTACCAAAGAAACCTCGTCCCAAATAAATAAGTTGACATCATGGAATTTACATTTTTAGTAGATAATTTTGATTTATATATATATATATATATATATTTATATATATATATATTTATATATATATATATATATATATATATATATATTTATATATATATATATATATAACTTATATTAACAATTACTTATTTAAAAAGTACATAAAGGCAGACAAATAAAACAAAGAATTTATTTAATTAGTGCCAAAAATAATTTCAATTTTTAAGTTTAAAGTTTTTAAAAAAATATTCAGTTATTAACTTACATATTAAGTTTTATGTATATATATATATATATATATATATATATATATATATATATATATATAAAATTAAATAATGCTCTTGAATTGAAAAAAAAAGTTACAGGAATAAAAAATCGGACCTATCTATTAAAGATATAGTACACCAATTTCCCTATTTACCAATGAACCCGATGGCGTTTTCGTCTCTTTGATCCGTACCGAATCGATACTAGATTACTTTTAAGCAAATTCGATTAGGCCACGCTACATTGCTTAGCCATGCATACACAGCGAAGTACAAGTACTGGGGGCAACTTAGTTGCAAAATGCCCACGCGAAATAATTACATCTTATAAAATAGACGTAAAGCGTCGTTTGATCTTGTTTAATTGATTTAAAATAGACGTTCCGACTAGCTGCTCCGACTAAAAGATCCCCGGTTCATACTTCATCAGTTACTGCGTAACTGATATGTTTTATTTAACTTTCATTATGGTCACGAGTAGGTTCGGAAGTTTAACAGTTGGAAACTCGACATTAAAGTTCGGCAGGCTTTGACTAAAATTAGAACTATTTGCTTATTTCAAATAAAAATACACTTTAATAATGATGAATGGAATTTATCTTTAAATTTTTGCTTGGGATCTTAAGTAAGTAAATGTTCTCTCTCTCCTCTCTCTATGTCTCTCTATGTTTGAAAATCTATTAAAAAACCGTTAATTATGACTGTTATTTTTGTTTATTATGAAAAAAAATCAAACTATTTACGGAAATTCATTGTATTCATTATTCTTTTGATTAAATAATCAATAGATTGTTGAAGAGAAGTATATTCCAAATAATTTTTTTTTAAAACAAGATTCAAATATACAGATTAGTTTAAATAATAAAAATGAAGTTTTCACGAAATTTATGTTCTCAGAAAGTACCTGCTGTTATTGATATGAGAAGTTAAAATATTCAGATTTTAATCTCAAAGACGAAACGCTGCAGATACGCCCTACTCAACTCGGAAATAAAATTTTAAACGAAAATAATTAACATCACGGAAATTAATAAAAAAAATCTGTATTGTATATGAAATACTACAGTACATAAAGTGACTTGAAATAGTTTTGAATCGAAACACAGATTCTACAGGAAAAGAATACAGCGATTCACTTTATAAGTTTTGTCATGAATTAGATTAAAAAAAGAAAAATTTTCGAGAAAATAACTACCAGCAGTGAAAAGCTGACATTTTATTATATTTTTTACAAAATAAACATGTTTTTAAAATGCAGGGAATGATTATTTTCATTTTTATTGCGTTTTGAAATTTTTCCGTTACTCTGGCGCACCCTGTACTTTACAATTTTAAATAATAAATAAATTTATTGACTTATTATCTACTTATTTGATGCTTCGAAATAATAAATAAATTCTTTATCAAATAGTATTAACTTGGTGCAAAAATAATTACTGTTTTTATGTTTCGATTATAAAGACGCATATATCAGTTGAAAATTATATTTATTAATCAAAATTGATCTGAACAGATTTCTCCCAACGAACAACAAGTTTGTTTATTCCTAAAATATAGAATTCTTGAGTCTTGAAACTAAAGAATTCATCTAAAGAGCTTTTAGCTGATGATTGAACCTTGAAAACCTTATGTCATAGGAAATTACTCAAATGGTTCAAAAACATTAATCTATCGGAGACAGATCTGGAGAATAAGTTGGGGCAGGATTACATATTTAATGAATTTGCATGCATTAAATTTTGAATTATTTTGCTTTTTTCCTTTAAAAATAATTACTTTATTCAAACACAAAATGACTCTATCGAACCTTTAAATAAACTCCTGCTGTTTTCTATAACATTTCTATCAGTTAAAAATTGTATTTATTAATGGGCCTGCACACATTTCTCCCGACGAACAACAAGTTTGTTTATTCGTTCAAGATAGAATTTTGGAGTCCTGGAATTAACAAATTCATCGAAAGCGCTTTGAGCTGATGCTTGATGTTTGAAAACCTTCTCTCGTAGGAAATTACTCAAATGTTTTTAAAAAATGATAATCTGTCAGAGACAGGTCCCGAGAATAAGGTAGGTGATATAAGGTTTCATAATCCAGTACATTTAATTTTTTTAGTCATTCGTGAGATGTGCGGTCGGGCGTTGTTATGAAGAAGAGTTGGTCATCTTCGATTGACTAATGCTGACCGTAAACGATTCAACTTCTCATGCATTTTTTCAATTTCCTGACAATATTTTTCTGCTGTTATTATTTTACCATGATTTAAGAAGTTGTAGTGAATGATGCGACTTGACCATCGAACAGTAACCATAACCTTTTTTTCATGAAGATTCGGTTTAGAAAACGGTTTTGGTGCTTTTCCTCGGTCTATCCATTGTGATGAACGTTTCTGATTGTTGTAAAGAACCCACTTTTCATCACATGTGACAATGCGATCAAAAAAGGGATCATTTTTGTTAAGCAAAAGAAGCGCAGAGCAGACTTCGTATAGCCGAATAGCTTGATGTTCATTTAGGTCATATGGCACTCATTTATCCACCTTTTTTGTTTTTTCCAATTAGGCTCAAATATCGTACAACTGTTGAATGATCGACAGTGAGTTCTTCTGCTTATTCTCGAAGGTCCGCTTCAATAATGATTCTTTAATAATTATTGTCTATAGCTGAAGGATGTCCACGACCCTCCTCATCATCATAACTTTCGTTTCCATCACGATTTTTTTAGAAGAAGTGTTGAACTGTACGTTCACTAACTGACTCTTTTCCAAAAATGAATGCGATATTTCGAGCAGTTTCTACTGTTTGCGTTCCAATTGAAACCCATACAACGAAATCGCGCAAATTTGCTTTCGTTCCATGATTAATTAAAAAGGTTATATCCAACAATACTAAAGAATGAAAACAATAGACATGAGCTGAAATCAGTAGTGCTAATTTCATGGTTTAAAATGATGTATCACATGAATATAACAAAAGATACCGGTAAAGAGAAAAATCAGTGTCAAACTTAAAATGATTAAAACCGCAATTATTTTTTCACCAGCCTAATATTGGATAAGGAGTGTATAGAATGAAAACATATAATGTATAATAAAATTTACGAATTCAATAAACTATATTGAAATACCGTGTTGTTGACTTTCATTAAGAAAAGACTATGACAAATCGTTCAGAACTCATTATATATTAATATATTTAGTATTTGATTAACAAATGATAACGATAACTAAAAAAATTGCAGCCAAACTTAAAACGATAAAAAACCGCAATTATTTTTCACCAACCTCATATATCCTAGAATTGATCATCATAACATGTTTAATTTATTTTAATCTATAAAATAAATGATGATTTCTTTTCGGATTAAGTCGAAATGAAAATTATATAATTTGTTACATCACACATCAAAACGAACATGATTTTATCTTGCTTAACCTGCTCTCAATCTGACCTGATTTCACCTTGCTTGATATCACAAGACCTGACATCATATGACATGATCTCACCTGAGTTAATCCACTTTCTTATAGCCTGAACATATCGTTTTTTTTTAATTTTTATATGTTTGAATCCATAAGAAATCATTTGGATAATTACAACAATTGTGGATATTAAGTTACAGTAAAATAAAATGTATTAATATTATCAATATATATATATATATATATATATATATATATATATATATATATATATAATTTATAAAGAAAGAGTTTGATTTAAGGAATGATTAACGGCTGCTCGCAAAGTGTAGATAACACGTATAAGCGTACTAGAATGTATCGTCAATAATTCATTATATAAATCGAACCCATAACCATATGAAAAACAACGAAAAGAGTCGGTTATTATAATAATAATAAAATTCCGACATCTAATTTTCGCATCACGGAAAGCGATTCAAGCATACCTTCGAATCGCGCACATTCAACGTCCATAGAAAAGAAAACACACATATATATTTTTCATCAAAACTTTTCTCCTTGTAAAAAAACAAACATGGCGGAACTCCACTTAATAACGTTCCTGACACATAGAAAAATATAATTTAATTTTTGTATTATTTTTTGTTACGTTTTTCCCGAAACGTGCGCACCGTACGCACGGAGCGGCACGCGACGAACACATCTCGACGTGATGTCGATCGGATCGTGCCGCTCGCGTGCGATACGACGTCGCACTAATATATTTTGCTCGAGCAGAAATTTCACAAGACGTGGATTGAATTTTAGCCGCGTCTCTCTCTGCACACGTGGGGTGTCTTTGTTGCCCGTTCTTTCGAATCAGGTTGAAATGATTCATTGTGGATATTTTCACGAGTGGCGAATGTGCGTTAAGAATTAATAATTTGTTTATTTACATTTGTACAAGTCTTTTTCACGCAGATAAATTAAAATAGACGAAACGAATTCCAACACTTGAACGAAAACACTTACGTCAACATTATACAATTTGCGTACATCGAACAGTTATTCATGAATTCATCTCATTTACGTACCAATAAATTACAATATTACAAAACTATCGACAGCGAATCGCAGCAATATTATTAATACATAAATTAGTTTAACACTGAAGAAACAGTATCCTTTTCATATTAATTAAGTTTTCGTTATAATTGTACCTATATTTCACATTATTGCTTAATACACCTGATTACTTTTATAATATTAGGTTGGTAGAAAAATAATTGCGGTTTATGACATTCAAATTCATAAACATTTACAGCTCTTTTTATTTTGATAGCTGTTCTAAGTGATCCAGAACTGTTGTATAACTAATGATTTATTTTATGCAAGCTCTCGAATTGTTTTGCGTGGTTCTGATTCAAATAACGCCTTCAGTTGGTCGAAATAAAGAAGTACGCCCGCTACCTTCTTATCTTCAAGGCTATCGTCCCCAATTTTGGAACCACCGTTACACAGTACGTTCCCTGCTGTCTTTACCATCCGTTTTGAACTCATACAAATAAATATCTCTTTTTGCTACTTTTCCATCTTTAATTCAATATCTCAATTTGAAACTATATTATTAATAAAACCAAAGTCGATATTAGCAAAATACTGACCGAGAAATGCACTTTAAATTGATATTAACATGAACGCGATGAAGTGATACTTTTATTAAAAAAAAATAAGGTTAGAATTCAGGAAACAAAAACCACAATTATTTTCCTATAAACATAATATTACAATATGCAATTTAATTATCTATATATTTTCCTATAACTAAAATTTGTCCCACCGCTGTCCCATTCGTTTTCTGATTGATTGATATCAATCACGTGGTCTGTGTTCTAATTAGTTGATATCAATCACATGATCAGAGGGTATAAGATTTCAGTGTAAAACATAATGAATTTATTCAAAATATTGTATTCATTGAAGCTTTAGAGTAGAGAAACTGTTACACATTTTAACATTGTATTTTGTTATGTAAATATTTATAAACTTTTTCAATAAACATTTTATGACTTACATTTTATGTGAATTATTTGTGTGTATACTTTGTTAATTTCTGTTATCTGTTAGGAGAGGAGCGAACGGTAGTTTAATTTTTAACAGAGCAACCCTTTAGACACGTTATTTATTTACTATTGTTAATATTTATTCAAAAAACAAATATCGCAATTATTTTCCTATCAATCTAATACAGTCAATAAAAATATTTGCATATTTTCAATAAAATTCATGGTTTGAAAACCAAACGGATTCAAACGGAAACTCAATTCACGGATTCAAAGACTGTCAAATAATATTTTTTGCCGAATATTATCAAAGAGAAAATAATTAAAATTAATAATAATTACAAGGAATATCCAAAATTTGCGAATATGAAAAAGTAATATATGAACATACAGGACTGTCTAAAAAGTTAAATACACATTAGTAAAACTAAACTAGAAGTTTATGGCATATTTATTATTAGTCAAGTTCAGATTTTTAAATTATTAATAAATATTTACAGAATAATTTGATTAGAAAATATTCAGAAGACTATGTAGCGAAGATAATTACTAATAAAATCTAACAAATTCTTATAAAACAACCTACATAATGTATTCAGTAAAAACAAATTTACAAATACGAAAATGTATTACATTTTCTTAAGAGTAAAAGGGTATGACTTTTTCATCAATTATTAATTATGGATATTTTCAAAATGTTTAAGAAATACTAAGTTTTCATAATCAAATATTTATTTAAATTATATAATCCTGTCTATTTGTGTGTTTATATTTTGTTTCATTTAATTTTTTTATTTTAAATTCATTTTCCTTCATATTAAATTACTGGAATATATCCCGTCATAACTGATAGAAAAATAGAAAGAAAAAAATATTTATTGGTTCTTACAACATAATGTATTTAAACATAAAAAATATCTAAGAACGAAACTTAATGAATTAAACTTGAAATATATCCATTGTAAAAATTTCCTTATACGCCACATTCGCTAGATGACTGCAGACGCCCATGTTGCAGACAAAGTGACGAGAAATATGTGTTTTTATTGCAAAGAAAATATCAGCTATTATAAATTGTTAACACATTTATTCACTTCTCATACAAAATTTATTTTAGAATATTAAGAAAATCGAACCTCATAAAATATTCTACTGTTAGACAAATTGCTTGCACCAAATATTCAGATTCATCTAAACAGACTAATCAGTAGTCTGCCACGTGTACTGTTTGAAAATGCATAATCTGATATTTATAAAGTTTTAATGACACGTGTATGACTTATTGAACTCCGACTGCATGTAATATAAATATATTATCATTTTAAATTAATATGAAAATAAAAGATTCAATTTATGGATGTAACCAAATTAATACCAAATGAGTAGTGAAAATATTAGGTCTGCTAATTAAATCGGTGCGTTTTTTTTATAGAAAATGAATGTTTACAGAAAAATAGAATGCATTTCAATCCTCAAAATATTTCCTATTGTTTTATATAACTTCTCTTTATATGTCGAGTAACTAACGAAGCTTTTGTCAAAATGAAAATAGAGGGTTTGAGTCGATGAAATCGTAATACATTTTCGGACCTTTTCCACTGTTTTAATATTTTTTGCATATTTTATGCGTCATAACACCTTCCCCTAAAGATGAACAAATAATTTCCGCAACTTCGGCGACATTTTTTTCAACTGAAATAAAAAAAGTATGCAATAACTAATATTTTGTTTTCGGACGCCATCGTGTTTACTGCTGTTTTGTAAGGTTATGCTAACTACTTGCTCAAGATATAATGTTTTTAAATGTTAGGGTTTGTACTTGAAAATCCTAAAACGACCACAAAATATTTTAATTTAAAATAGGTAATGATTGATTAAATTCAAAGGCAGCAAATTAATTCCTAAACATTATATATATATATATATATATATATATATATATATATATATATGTATATATATATTCAGTCAGAAGCGACGCATTTTTACGTTCTACAGATGTTTGAAGTGAGCATTGTAGCAGTTGTCGCAAAAGTGGAAGAAACGAGTAGGCCTTTTGTGTCAATTCGTCACCGTGGATAAAACATGGATCCACCACTGAACACCTGAGTTGAAGCAGCATATAAAGCAATAAACAATGATTGATGAAAATGCCCCGAAGAAGCTAAAGACCGTTTTATCGGCTGAGAAGGTGATGACCACTGTTTTTTGTGATTCTCAAGATATCGTCCTGATCGATTACTTGACGAAGAGGAAAAAAAATAACAAGAGTTTATTATACAATATGATTGAACCGTTTGAAAGAAGAGCTGAAAGAAAAACGACCAAGATTGGCACACAAAAGAATGTTCTTTTTCCATAACAACGCCTCATTCCACAAATTAACCGTCTCAATAGCAAAACTGCATGGATTAGGCTTCGAATTGATTCCTCATCCACCCTTTATGAAATAAAATCGATTTTTTTTCTAAAAAACTTTGTTTAACTTGCTTTTTTACCATACTTATCAAACGACCCACGTAATCGTCTTTTCATAATAAACTGAACTTTTTTTAATTTTATTATATCTTTCTACAGTAAAAAATGGTCTTCCTCCTCCTTTTCCTCCGTAATATTCATTCGTGTTCTGATTGGATGATGAAGATCCCATGATATTTATTCTGATCGATGTTTTAAAGTAAAAAATTAAATCATTTGTTCTCTAAATAACTAATAGTATCGTAAAACATCTCAACAATAAAGATTTGAATGGAGAGAAAGAAAATACAGGATCAGAGCTTTAACCAAATCGGTTTGTTTGTAAATGCTAACGATACATTTTTTTCTGATGGACAGTTATACGTCGCATTATCAAGATCTACTTCAAGAGAAGGTAATAAATTTGAATGCAAAACAGTCAACACATCAGTCACAAACGTGGTTTATAATGAAACGTTGGAATAATTCATATGTAGCAAATGTATTCTACAAAAAACTATAAAGCTTAGAAAATAATCAATTAGACAATTTGTTTTATTATCAAGTTATATGTAACAAAAAAGAGGAGAGCAAGAGTTAGCAATCGGGGGGTCTCCTTCCGGGGGATAGCGAACGAAACGAGTAGAGGATTTAATCCTCTCGTAATAATAAAATAGGTATTACATTGTTTTAAATTAAAACCAAAACTTTCTACTTAAAACTCGAAAAATATAGAAAAAAACAATTGAGGAAACTTTATATATATATATATATATATATATATATATATATATAAATATATATATATATATATATATAAATATATATATATATATATATATATATATATATATATATGTATATACAAATATATATATATATATATATACATAAATACAAATATATATATATATATATATATATATATATATATAAATATATATATATATATATATGTATATATATAAAATATATATATATATATATATTACACAGTGGAATCCAGTTATTATAATCACTTATAATGTTATCAATCGGCTATTGTTATCATAATCAGTCGGTACAAAACACTATATAAAATTAGTTAAAAATAATCCTTCTATTAAAATCAAACTTCAGCTATTGTTATCAATCCTGATAATTACACTTGGGGACAAACGATAAGAATTCTTAACAAATTCGTACAAAGTGGACATTTTCTTCGAAACTTACTTTTAAACGAAGCACACCTTTTATCTCTAACATAAGTGCATGATAAGAATTCTTAAAATATATGTAAATAGATCTTTTCCTGAAGCGTACACTTTATCTTTTCAAAACATATTGGGTGGATACAGATAGCACTGAGGTGACGGCTACAAGTATTGTACTTGAAATATTTAAAGATGTCGTTGATGATAACTCCAAATTATCAGAAAAAAATCGACTTAACCAATTTACAGAAGAAGAAATTTCAGAAGGTCCTCCAACTAATGTCGAAATGCAAGAAACTCTACGAATTATTCGTAGTGATGTGCAATATAGACCAACAAACTTCGAAAAGCATAGGTATGAGAATTATATTCAGGAGCTAATAAACATAAAGAAACGACAGACAACACTTGATAAGTTTTTTCAAATAAAATTTATGTTCAACTGTTTTCAAAAACAGTTACTTATAAGATATGTAGCATATATAAATATGTAATGTTGTATTAAATGTACAGTATGTGATAAATATAAATTGTACAAATGTGATAATTGTTTGTAATAAATTGAGTATAATAATGAACACTGAGTATAATAATAATATATTAATTGAGTAATATTTAATAATATTGAGTGTAATATATAAATATATAAATTGAGTAATATTGAGTAATGTTGAATATAATATATAGATTGAGTATAATAATGCATAATAATGAACATTTTTTATCTTCTGTTTAATGTTATCACCCGATTATTATTATCAAGAATTGCAAGTCCCAGAGTGACCTTAATAAGCGGATTCCACTGTATATAATTATCGAACACTTGCTCAGAAATTTAAAAAAAAGATCCCTTCCGTGTCTGATATACAAGTGACAATATATACATATGTAACGACACGATCTATTTTTAATATTTTGTTTAATGTTCCGTTTGATTCATAAAACATTACACATCTATAATATATTGGAAGTGAAAAACGGAAGTATAGTCATTCGAGCAATGTTCTATCGAGTAGAGTATATTTCCATGTATTTTCAAAAACAGGAATTAATATCGTCTGCGCCGGTGATATGAAACATGGCGCGGACAGCATTCAGACACGGGGACACACTGGTGGCCGTTGATAAATTGACGTGGGGCCGCTGCGAGACACACACACCGTGATTCGAATCTACGAGTATCGAAATATTCGAACAACTTTTTTTATAATCAACAATATCTCTTATAGTGGAATGATCATTGATTAGATCTTCTCTCGGAACGTGTTATTCACATTATATTTCGAGACAAGTGTATTTATTCTATTCCACACCTCATAAATATATATTACTACTATACTAATTACATGATTATTTGAAAATTCATACGTGAGATTATTTTTATATCTTTTTCATATTCTTTTTTCAAAACTTTTTCTTATATATTTGAATATTTAAGTGTGGAAACAAAGTATGCAAAATTTGTCATGGGCACATAAACAATACTCACATACTAAACGATTGTAAAGGGATGGAACTATTAAGAGAAAGCTTACTTTTCAAAATTATTCAGACTAGAATCAATGTATTTATGCAATCCGTACCTATGGTCAAGTAAGTAAAATTTTTAAAGCATTTCTTCAAAAGACTGGAAATTAAAATATAGTTTAAAAATAGAATATAAGAAATAAATAAACATGCAGATATAGTAAAGTATAATAGGGGAATTTTAATTAAAATTTAGTAGAATAGATAAGTTTTATATCTATCACGTTTAAATTTTGTTACTAACTTGTAAAAGTAGTGTAAAATGTGACATGTATCTCTAGATTAATTCTCTGGATTAATTAATTCTCTAGATTAATTCAAATCTCTAGTTAATTCTGATCTCTAATTAAATTCAATCTTATAGAAAAGCTATGGTATGAATTTCGGCGAATACATAAAAGGACCATCAATTTAATGACCTAATTAATAAATATTCAAAGAAGAAAGGGTTCAGATCTATAAGAAATCAATATTATACTATATATATATATATATATATATATATATATATATATATATATATATATATATATATATATATATGATGGTCGTTTGATAAGTATGGTAAAAAAGCAAGTTAAACACACTTTTTTTTATTTCTCAATATTCCTCAACATGTCTCCATTCAAGGCTTAACACTTAGACCAGTGACTTCCCATTTTTTATGCTGTCGGGAAAGTATCTTTTCTCAAAGTCTACAAAATATGCATTTGTAGAGCGGCGCTAGCATCCTCATTCGAAGAGGATTTCTTCCCAGCGAGCCAAATTTTCAAGTTTGGGAAGAGGAAGAAGTCTCACGGGGCAAGTCCGAAAAATAGGATGGGTGAGGAATCAATTCTAAGCCTGATTCGTGCAATTTTACCATTGCAACGGTCGATTTGTGGAACGGCGCACTGTCCTGATGAAAGAATACTATTTTGTGCGCCAATTTTGTCCGTTGTTACTTCAGATCTTCTTTCAAACGGTTCAATAATGTTGTATAATAGGCTCCTGTCATCTTTTTTCACTTCGTTAAGTAGTCGATCAGGATTATTCCTTAAGAATCCCAAAAAAACAGTAGTCTTCAACTTCCCAGCTGACAAAACGGTGTTCGCCTTCTTCGGCGCCCTTTCACCAGTCATTGTCCATTGCTTTGACTGCTGCTTCAACCTAGGCGTGTAGTCGTGGATCCATATTTCATCCAAGATGGCGAATCAATACAAAAATGCCTATTCATTTTTCCATTTTTTCGGTAACTGCTACAATGCTCGTTTCAAACATCTGTAGAATGTGAACGAAGCGTAGCTTTTGGCTAAAATTTTGTCTATATTAGTTTGAAAATTAACACATGATAGCCATAACGTTACCAAATGAATGGTGGCCCCATTTCATAGAAATTTACCAAACTTATCAAACTCCAACTGAACTTATCAGACTTTTTGTCTGTGTATATTTGTTAATAATTGTAAATTATTTATGAAAAATTAGATATATGTTCATAGACAAGGACTTTATTAATATTAAAAATCTCTTATTTTGTATATCTTGTGTATCATTTAAATATTCGAGTATGCAATTAAAAAAATAAATAAAAACATTTTAATTTCTGAAATACAAGTTCTTATATTAGGATCTTCTGTAGTATCCATTAATATTCGCATAAGTACAAACACACACACATATATGTACATATATATATATATATATATATATATATATATATGAATGTATATGTGTATCGTACGTGTTCGTATATTTCTGTGTGTGTGTGCGAACCATCCAAATTGACTTTTTATCTATAAGTATGCCGAAATAACTAACATCAGCGTTTCCAAAAAAAGAAGCATTAAAGAGGAATTTAACGCAGGATGTTCGAAATAAGCGAATCGTTTATTAAGTAGATACGGACATGGGCAGCGCGGGCGCGGGTGAAAACAGCGGGGTGTTTTGGCGCGGTGGTTGGGGGTGAACGGGTGGGTGGTAACAGGATTGGAGTACGAGAGACAGGGTGAGTCTTGGTTGATTCTCGAATGAGTAGGGGAAGCGGCACCACCATCACCGACATAGCAGAAAAAACTAAGCAAAAATTCCGGGGCAATTCGTAGTCGACGTCCCGCACCGCGCGAGCGTCGCCGCGTTGCTGGTGCTTCATTCATCCCTCAGGACTAAAAGAGCGTGCCATAAAAATGCGAAACGTACAGTCGGCCAAATGTACACTTGCGTTTAATAATTTAACTTAATAAGCAGTACTTGATGGGTAATTAATACGGTTTTACATAAAAATACAAAAATCTTCAGTGTCCTCCTTTGATTATTGATTAAATTCAATCTTAATTACATCGAAATCACACGTAATAAGATGTCACTTTCTTGAAGACGAGTACACTTATACTACATCAATAGAAGGCATTATACAAATACTAAATAAAATTTAGTGTGGATTACAATAATTATTTTACAAAATTAAGAAAACCAGTAGTTTCTAGTATAAGACAGGACAAAAAATCAGAAGAAAATAAATATCAATATTTCACATCATTAAAAAATTAAACTTGCTAGACGTTTATACGAAATTATTTAAAAGTATATTAAAATATCTCTCGAAAATATCTTCAAAAAACATTAAACGTACCCTGTATACTACTCTTAGATTACAAAGTTCCTCTTTGAGGATTTTGGATATATTTGTTACTTTAAAAAAGATATATTATAGTGTTTATACTGTAATACTGATAAATCTATCATCTGAATTTTTTTAAAAATATCTCAGATTAATTATATTTGAAATCTAAAAAAGATATATTTCAGTTACAAAAATAATATTTTTTTGAATAGAAGAAAAACACTGTGATTTACTGTATACAGTTTATAGTAATTTGTTTAATCATTTAAAAAATTAATTTGAAAAATAAAAAAATATCTGATAAGAATTATTTAATCCAAAAATAAGTAATTCGAATAATGGCTTCTCATTTCTTCATTGCAAAGAATCATTTGATTTTTTTAGTCATTACAAATCATAAAAATTAAATTACATTATATTTTAGCTTCATTAATTTTTAAAATCTATTAGTTTTTTATTACAAGCATTCATATTTGAATAAAATCAAAAAGTTAAATCTTAAATTAACTTCAAATTAAACACACGTACAATCACAGCAAAGCTTATAGTTACTGATAAATATAATCGTACTCAAATAAATATTTATATGTATTTCATACAAAATATAATCGTGCTAATGGTAGATTATTACTTTTTCTCGATAAAAATAAAGAATTATAGTTGAAACTAAAAAGAAATCCGAGTTTTAAAACACTACTAGTTTCATATTAAGATTCAACCTCTATTTCTCAAATAAATTATTCCATGGATTATTTAATCTAATCAGAGATATTTTGTTATTATTTTTATAGATTTGTGAAAATTAATACTAAATATTGTATGTACAAAAATGTCCTATAAATAGTTTTGTTGTCTGCTACTGAAAATAGTTATGAAACATTTATGACTATTACAGCACCAACATACAATAATAAAAACTATTTGAAGAATATAACTGAAAACTTGAATACAAAAACTATAAAATTAATATATAATAAGTAACAATCTTGTGGCTCTAAATTCACTTTTACAAATATTTTTTTTACTCATTCCACAATCCACAAAAAAGGCTGATCAAAAATGTTCAATAATTAATGATTGATCCATTTTAATTGCTGCTTGTGTAAATTTTAATAGTGATTCTATCATCTTCAGGGCCCTGATTTTCAGAAAAATAATTTTAGGTATTTAACATTTTAAAGTTGATGGAATCGCTATTCAAAAGCTTATAAGCAATACTCGAATAACGATTAAAAATGATCGATAATCAATTATTGAATTGTTCATCAGAAAAAAAGTCGTGGTTTGTGAGACGATTGAAAAAGTCAACTGAGAAATCATTAAACATGTATTGAAATCTAGATACAATCAGTTAATAAATAATATGGAATATAATAGTTTAAAAAATATACTTTTATTATATAATTTACTAGAAGTTACTAGAAGTTGTTTAAAATTCAAACTGATTGTTCGATCTACTAGGAAAACAATTGCGGTTTTTGTCTTTACTGAATTCTAACCTTAATTTTTTCAATGAAAATGTCATTTTATCGTGTTCGTGTTAATATCATTTTAAAAAGTGTATTTTTCGGGCTGTATTTTGGTACCATCGACTGTGGTTTAACTATTAATTTTGATTCAAATTGCGCTACTGAATTAAAGGTAGAAAAGAAGAAATTAAAAGCATTTTTTGTATGAGCTCAAAACGGGCGATAAAGCAGCAGAAACTGTTCATAAACTAACGGATACTTTTGCTGTGGGTACTGTTAAGGAATACAAGATGCAATGGTGATTCCAAAAATTTCAATCTGGGGACGAGACCTTTGGAGTTGCAGAAGGTTATGGGCGTCCTTCTTCAGTTCATAACGACCAACTGAAGGCGTTATTTGAATCAGAACCACTCATAACAATTCGAGATCTTGCACAAAAGTTAAACGTGAGTCACTCGACAGTCCTGGACCATTTGAAACAGCTAGGAAAATCAAAAAAGTAAAAATGTATATGAACTTGAAGATCATACTGAAGTTCATAAACCGTAATTATTTTTCTACCACCCTAAAAGATATAAATGCTTTTTCGTTTTCATTACTTGAACTGCAAAAATGTATATTCCTGTACATTTAGTATTAATTCTGTTTCAAATTATTCACAAACAGAACAGTCGACCTAAATAAAATTCAAATATAAAAGTATGATCATTAAAATGAAATATTATGAAATTTAGATAGCTGAAGACACTTCAAGACAAATAACGTTTTTTTTTCTTGAAAAGTATTCAAAAATAGAAAGACTTATTAAGTCGAAAAACACAAAAAATTTAAATATTTAGTACGAAGAAAGGATATTAATTCTGATATCTAGAAATAATATATTTTTCCGCTTTACTAAATAAAATATTTAAAAAATGATATGTTTGTATTCATATATATATATATATATATATATATATATATATATGTAATATGCATATGTGAATATATACACATGTTATATATATAAATAGGTGGGTGTGTGTGTGTGTGTGTGAATGTCGGAAAACAATGTGAAATTTTCATGAAACGCGAGACATTGTTTCCGCACGCACGTATTGGTCGACTGTTACACCCCTCCGTCCCTAAACTAACTACCCCTCGCGCGCCCTAAGATTATTATAAGAAACGCTACGACTAAATGGGCACTGTCCGATATTACAACATTACCCGACACCAAACGTGAGCGTTACGTCCTCGTCGCACGCGCACCTTGCACACATCGTTCCGACTTCGTTCATCTCCTGTGTTTTATATATTACCGTGGTGGGGGGTCAATTGCTAAAAAAACCTTTTTTCGTCTTTCATACAAAATTCAAGCCATTTCTCTCGATTATTGCTACGCCGTTTGATGCGAGAACAGACTTACGTTAGTCGAACGTATGCACTCCAAGATTGCACGCTGATTGGGGGAAAGTCGGTCTATGCAACTCGACGTTCTGCATTTTTTAATAACCGATAAATTCACATACACAACATATTGTATATATGTATATATATATATATATATATATAGTATACTGAATTATGCATTTCAAAACTATTGTAAATAAATACATACAGGTGATCAAAAATTCTTAATAATCGTTCATACATTATTTACATTATTATTACATGTACTATGAAATGTGTCTATGAGTCTGTTTTTAATAAGATTTAATAAATATTATCTATATAAATTATTTGTATATCAAGTTCTCAAAGTATCAAACTTAAATAGAACTAATTTGTGTAAAAGTATATTTTAACACACAGAACTAATCCACAAATTATAGAATTGAAAATAATAGATTTTATTGGTAATTTATCAGATGCTGACTTCTGAAAATTTAATTATTGTGTCAAACTGGTCTGTACTTTCTTTAATATCTAATGAACTCTTTTTTTCTGATTGACTTTTACACATTTATTTATAGAGTTTCAATTCATTGTGAACGTCTCTATAGATTTCAGCGCTGAAGAGTTT
>CM068315.1:4325235-4417735 GCA_034766995.1 Acanthacorydalis orientalis
AAGGTTTAAAGTTTTGTCAATACCCACTGTACTCTTAACTACATATACCTACCCTCATATCTACTGAATTATAAATGATAGAAATGAATGTTATACTTTTATTATAAAATATACTTGTTCTTTTTTTCGTACATAAGTAAAATTTATGCCATCTTATATTCATTATATTATAGAAATTAGAGTTAACATCATAGAAAAGTTAAAGTTTTTTTACACATTCTCATACAAGTTTGTTCCTAGTCATTACAAAAACTTTTTTTAAGACGAGGTATTGATATTTTATATAATTAAAGTAGATCTGTATGCTAATTATGTAGTATCAGAAAAGTTATATTTGAACAGAAATTCTATTTTGTATTTTGTAAACTTAATAGGTTGGTAGAAAAATAATTGCGGTTTATGATTTTCAAATCCATATACATAGCTGTTTTAATTGGTCCAGCACTGTTGGTTCACTAACGCCTAACATTTGTGCGAGCTCACAAAATGTTGTGCATCATTCGGGCTCTTATGTCTATCACGGATGTTTTGGAACCACCATTTCACCGTATCTTCTTTAACAGTACCCACACTAAAAGCACTATTTAGTTTATAAGCAGTTCTACTGCTTTACCGTCCATTTTGGACTCATACATAAAATTGTTCTTAGTTGCTTCTTTTCATCTTTAATTCAATAGCCCAACTTGAAGCAGAATTAATAAAAAAACCAAAGATTATATTATTAAAATACAGACCGAAAAATGCATTTTCAAATGATATGAACATGAACACAATGAAATGACAATTTCATTGAAATAAAATAAAGTTAGAACTCAGAAAACAAAAACCCCAATTATGTTCCTACCAACTTAATAATAAGTATCAGTTAGCAAAATCTTACTAATAGGTGAAAAATGAAAAAAAATAGTTTGTAATAAACAAAAATTGTTCAGTCTTTTCAATTTTAGTTCGGAAAAGGTATGTGCAACGAGGGCCCATTGATCACATTCATTACTCATATATATTTATATATATATATATATAGAGAGAGAGAGAGAGAGAGAGAGAGAGAAAGAGAGAGGGAAAGAGAGGATGGGAAGAGGGAGATATGGAGGGAGAAGGAGAGAATATTTAAAATGTTGTATTGTTTCTCTAAGTTTTGAAACATTGAAAAGATTTTAAAAGATTTATTGATGCATATTGTGCCAATAAGAGTATATCGAATATTAATAAAATTTATAGATAATAAGTTAATTCGAAACTTTTATCAAATTCTTAATCAAAAATAACTACATTTAGAAATATAATAACCGATATATATATATATATATATATACATATATATATATATATATATATCCATATATATACATACATAGATATATATACATATACACCTACATACATACATATATATATATATATATATATATATACTTATATATATATATATATATATACATATATATATATATATACATATACATATATATATATATATATATATATATATATATATGGGTATGTGTTTGTATTCATATATAATTTGCTACATTTATGACGAACCTGACAAAAATTGAGAATTTGTTAACTAAATACATGACCAAAATTCTATTTTAATTTTTATTATATTTATTAGATATATATATATATATATATATATATATATATATATACATACACACTAACACACAGTCCCTGATCAAGAGTTCAGTAACTTCCTAGTACCAGCTTTTTAATACAGCATGTATAGAGTTCTTTAAATTGGTAAAATTACACGAGAAAATTGTTTTTCTACGAAATTAAAACTTTCTTTATGACGTGCCACTTCATGTCACTGTTAAAAGGAAACTAAATATGTATGAACATGCATCAGTTTCATTCTTAACAATATCAAGTTCAGACGTAGATTTTGTGGGCTTTCTAATCCCTATTTTATTAAATAATCGAGGTGCGTCTTGTAATATGGCCAGCGACAGTATATATATATATATATATATATATATACATAATCTATGAATAAAAAAAATGTTCTATTAATAAATCCAGATTTAAAAATAAAATTTATATATTTAAATTCGTAGAATAATCTAAAAAAACGTCCAAAATTAAATAATTTCTAATTGAGATATGTTAATAAAATCAACAACACTGATGAATACATTTCAAAAATGCATTTACGTAGTTAGTAAAAATATGTTCTACAGTGTATATTGATCCTACTGAATGCAATTAACGAAAAAAAATAATAGACAGCACTATTTTTAATGATAAATTTAGTTTACATTTGAGTAAAAAGTGAACTCCGCTAATTGTTGTTCTAAGAAGGAAAACTCTACTGATTTATTTTGTTAAAAGGCAGAATCTTCCTGAATATGAACATCTATCACTAAGAATATAAGATTTATGACACTTTTTTTAAAGTTGAAGTTGCATCTACTTATTTTCATATTATTCAGTAGCTCATAACTAGTTGAATTTTATTCAGATAGCATTTTGAACAAATCTATTGTTTTATATGTCACCTTACAAATAAATTAACATTATTTTAAAGAATCTAAAAAAATGATTTAAAATAGATAAAGATTTTGTAAACAACTATGTGCGTATATATATATATATATATATATATATATATATATATATATATATATATATAAGAGGTATGTTTAAGTATTAAAATAACTCTAAATATAGAAGTATTTGAATTTTACAAAATGTATTAGAGGATTTTTCATTTTTAAAAAACTGAATGAATATTCTTTTCCGAAACACATATATAACTGGATGGACATATTTATATACATATATATACATATATATATATATATATATATATATATATATATATATAAACTGATATATTTATGAATACGTATTCTTTTCACCTGATAGGAAAGAAAAATTGGAAACAAAACAACAGAAATAAAATAAAATATTATTACATGCATGATGTTATTGAAAAAAATAGGAAAACTACTAAAACAATTTTTGAGTTTCTTATATACTATTCGGTATGAATTAGTAATTCTTATTTAAAATTTCATATTTTTAAAATATACTTTTCTTTCAGAAAAATACAGGTTGAAAATATGAAAAAATCAATAAATATTTGAATAAATTATCATTAATAAAATTCAAATATTATATATATATATATATATATACATATGTGTGTGAAAGGTAAATCAATGTTTCTTTTTCTGATACGAAAGAATAAAAAATTAAAATTATATTTCATTGTACAGAATTAGTTCTTGACATTCATTCATTTATCAATTAAGAATAATAATGTAATTTAAATGTAAATTAAAACACAAATAACAAAACTAATGAAATCAGTCGATATGCAAGCGAGAAAAAGATAAAACATAAAACGTACGTTGAATCATCACACACGTCGTTTCTCCGGGGTTTGTATTAGACAGGCTTAATTCGTGTCCTAAAACAAAGCCTCTGAAAGAAATATATACGTTGCTATACCCTTAGATTAAGGGTGGCTTTCATATATAAACACATTTTTCCACCGTCGACGAAAAAAATATCTTATCAAGGTCCATAGCGAGGTGCAGTACGCGTTATGATGTGGGTATGGGGGTAAGTTTCATTCCGGCGGTGTGGGTGAACGGGTGGTGGCGCTGGTCGTGGTGGTTGAACGAGTGAACGGAATATATGTACGTGTGTGTGTATGTGTATATTATATGTATGGGTAGTGTGGGTGGGCGGGTTGGTTTCTCTAGGATGATGGCGGCAGGACGCAGTGAGAGAAAAAGAAGCAGGCGGCGACGTACATTTGGGCCGGGGACGAGGTGGGCGATGGGGGTGCGGTCGGTCGGAGGTGGGTGAGATGTTACGGTGTATAGTGTTGTATCATAATTTCGTGTTATGCCTACGCGAGAAAAATATGAATTTACTGAAATGCTTGTACGGGGATATATGGTCTAACCTGGATGTCACGTCCCAAAAATTGAGAATGTTTTGTTACCGTAAAAACGCTGGATACTTTAATGCTTTCAAATATCTTTTGGTTAGATGAAATATCATCATAGAGAGGGGACATAATCCCTCTTACATACATACGTTTATAGATATAGTTACACACATATATACATACATATATAAATATACATATATATATATATATATATATATATATTTATTTATTTATATATATATATATATTTATATATGAAAAAAGATGCTAAGAAAAATTAAAATTGAATTAAATTAAAAAATCAATTGTGTTATCGAGATTTTAAGATTGCATGAATCATTTAAAATTATGTTATAAAACTCTAAACCGCATTACGGCCATTGAAATTTTATTAAATTTATTTTATAAAAAAAATAAACATCTAATTAAAATGAATGAACTGATTTTCAAACAAGTCATTTTTAAAAAAAAAGATTCATACTGTTAATAAGATAAAATTTATATTGTTTTTTTCCTTACTGGTATTTAATAATAATTTCTTGTTTGAGTTAAATTAATTTAATACTATTTTGAAATATTCGATTAGAAATAAATATTCTATTCAATAGTAAAACTGATAAGAAATTTATTTAAAATATTATAGTCACTGAAGCTTCAGAGTAAAAAAACAAGTACCCTTTTCATCATTGTGTTTCGTTATGTTAATTTTTATAAATCTTTCTAATAAAAAAATTAGGACTTAAATTCTACGCGAATTATTTTTGTGAATAATTTGTTAGTTTCTGTTATTTGTTATGAGGTTAGCGAGCAGTACCCCCTCCCTGTGGTTGGCTAGAGTAGCAAACAAGTTGCGGAACCACCTAGTAAATAATAAATATAAATATTAATAACTTTAATAGACGTTTTTTATAATTGATAACATATATTTCGTTAAGTTTGATATCATTTATTATTTAATTACTTTTTTGTAATATAAATAAATAATTAATTAAAGAAAATATATTTGCAAATTTGAAAACGAAAAAAATAACAGAACGATAAACCGGAAACAAATATATTTTTTTAATTTCTGTTATTTATTAGGGGGAGTGAGAGTTAGCGAGTGGAGCTGAATCCTCCCCCGCGAAGAGTAAATGAAGAACGCCGCGAGTAGGGAACGTAATTTCCTGGTATTAATTAATAATGCATGTATTTAAAAATAATTAAAGATTACTAATTAATAATGATTTTTTTTTCTAAACATTAATATTATTTTCGCTCATTATTCTTGTGAAATTGTAATTTTATATAATCAATAATTTTATTAAAACCGAGGAAAGAAAAATTCTTTATAATATATATTTTCCTATGCATTATTCTAAAAACATTTAAGCTTTCAAAATTTCACATTATTTAATAAATTATATTCAAACTACCAGTGAGTGAATTGTACTCCATCAATCACACATTTCGACCTCTGACTTACATTATTATTTAGTAACTAAACTAACTCCTAACAAAAATGTTCAACACAACATATTTTTCTTTATACTAATAAAGAATAGTTATTGCTCCAGTGAAAAATAAAATACACGGAACGCTCAAAATGGATCTAACAATACCTTAATCAGTGACTAAATTCTTAAACAAAAAAAAATATAAAATGAAATGTCAGTAAGGAAGAAAATAATATTGATTTAAATTTATTGCGTGTTTACCTTTTCTAAAAAAATTAACTTGTTTGTAAATCAGTCAACACACTTTAATTAGAAGTTTATTTTTATAAAATAAATTTAATAAAATGTCAGTGGTAGTAAAGAGATAAAGAGTTGTGTGATAAGATTTTAATTGATTAACTTAATATTAAAACCTTGATAATACAATTGATTTTTTAATTTAATTCAATTTTAATTTTCTTTTTACTATAATATTTCTTCTTAAAAACGTAATATATATATATATATATATATATATATATATATGTGTGTGTGTGTATGTATATGTGTGCATGTGTGTATACATGTATGTAAATAAATATATGTATGCATAATAAAAGGTATTCCTTATTTTTTCAGATATTTTTATGAATATTTCATTCTTAATGAAACGAAATCTATAAATTAAATTATTAAATACATACATATGTATATATATATATATATATATATGAAAAAAACATTTTGTAAAAACCATTTTTTCCATTTCTCAACTATTTCCACACTTGACACAAAACATTCGTTAATATTATTAAAATAAAACTGTCTGAAGTGTATTTTTTCAAGCATGCAAATACAGTTATTTAAATTAGCATACTTCCAGAAATTAACATTCTCATATATATTCCTCTCTTATATACATCAACAGTTTCTCTGTGTTCTCGGTCCTTAATCAACGTTATACATCATCAAAAATTAATACATTCATTTAAAAAGCTTCATAATTTATCCTGCAAGCCTCCATGAACAAAATGAACGGAGCATCGAATCACGCATACACATCTACACACATACAGGACTTGCACATATTTCCTACACACACATATATGTAAAAATACACTTTCATACACACACAGGCATATATATATATATATATATATATATATATATATAAGAGGAATCTTATACACATGCTCGCGCACATGCATTCCACATACGCGAAAAAAGTCACAACGTTATCCGACGAAATAAGAACAAACAAGAATAATAAAGACGGCAACACATTAAAACGTGAAAAACACAGCGGCCGAAACAAAGACGACCGGCGCGAGCGAGGGAGTGAGCGAAACGCAAACGTCGCAAAAGAAAAATAATACACGGGACGTCGGGTCATTGCGCGTGCGCCGTACGCGACGTCGTCGACGTCGCGTTTAACGTCGCATGCGCACGAGGCGAATGGGCGTCGCCCGTATAACGGAGACAACGCGTCGCTATATCCGTTGCAGTCGAACCGTAGACTTCGGCGACAAAACGTGTGATATAGGAATTTTAATTTAAATACTATATATGTATGTGAACGGGGTGGCGGTCCAGATTGGGGGTTGCGGGTGGACTGGATGTATGTATATGTATGTGTGTGTGTGTGTTTTTTTTTAGTTCGACGGTATGGGACGATCGGGTGTACGCCGTGTAGCTCTCGCCTTATTCTCTTTTACAGGATGTGTATTGATTTTTATGTCCGTTTCCGATTGGAAATCGCCACAACCAGCTAGTGCTTGCCTCAGAACTAAGACCTATACACCCCGCCATCCTCACACACACCGCACAGCCACTATCGAGGTGTGGGGTTTCTGTAATTTCTCTTATTCTTCTTTATGCTTCTTTTTCTCAATCTCCATGTATATTTCGTCGCTGAATACTATATATGTATGCCCGCTATTGCTGCGTGGTCTCTCGACTACTTTAATTCGACGCGTTTTTCCAACCGTTCTTATTTCATTCATTCCGCTTATATACATACATACATCTAGATGTATATATTATACATATATATATATATATAAGAATAAATTATTAATGCAAATATCAATTATTTATTGTAACTAAAATATAATCTTTTGTGAAATTCAATATTTTTATGTATCAAAACATATAACGATATCATTATTTAATTCAAGTATACTTTTTTATCCATATATTGAAAAACTATTTACATAAATGACAATAAAAGCTAATATATTGATATATTATAAATGGAACTTCGTATTTATGTAAGTATTGTTTACTAGTCACATGTAATTAAAATAAGAATTGAGTAATCATTCTATATAAGTTGATTTTATATTCTACAAAACTTTATTGGTAGTTTCGTTATTAAAACCATTATTTGTTTTATTTGAGATACTTTTCACATATTTAGATTTTGTTATACATATATATATATATATATATATATATATATTAGATTTTATAGCATTTTTCTCCTTCTAAATTATTAATTATACACTCTTTTAATTATAAATCATTCCGATGACAGAAGTACCTTTAGAAATTATATCATCACCTGTCGCATATTTGCCACTTTTGATATTTGGTAAAGGAATATATTGAAAAAAAACAATGATTCCAGAATATTAAAATGCAATTAATTCTCAAACCCCTATTGACAAACAAAATATTTATTTATATATTTTCTATAATTTTCTGATTTCATTTCAATCTTCTAATCAATCTTATCTATGTAAGATATAAAGACTAATATTTGATAAAATATTTCTAATAAAGAATTCTAATTAATTGATTTAAAGAGACTGGGTACGTTGGAAAGCTGTTCCGTGCTAGTTTTTCTTTCATTTTGCTAAGACTGCCGAGTTTATATCTATTTGAAACTAACTGAGTAGATGTTCTTCAAAAAAACGTTCTTGATAAAAATGAAGTTAATCCTGAATATCAAATGATGACAGAAATTGAGACAGTTGAAGAAATGACGGTTAATTTTCAAACAAACTGAGACAACGATGGTAATAGGAAAAAAGTAATAAGTAAAATCAAAGTATATTTGCTTTAAATAACTTGTTAGACCACAATAATTAACACTCTTCTTCGAATTTAAATAAACTGACTTTTAATCAAATAAGAAATTGTACAAATATTAATCACTACAATACAAATTCTTTTTTTGAAAAAAAATATTAAATACTATGATAAATGTAATATGTTAACCAAAATTTATACAAAAAAATGTAGAGTTCAGTTGTATGAAAATAGATTTATATACACTAGAATATTGTTTATTTCTTAGTTGAAAAATACTTAAATGTGTAGTAAGAATTATTTTATGTTTGTAGAATAAAATACTGTTTATACTTTATTAATATAAAATTTAAATACTTACATGGTATTTCAGTATGTAAAATGTATAAAAAATAAAATATTTACTTGTTTCTTTCATCAAACTTTTATATTTTCCCATAATCAACAATCACTTAATCATATATATATATATACATACACTTCTCCTAATATTCACTTTAAATCATTTTAAAAACATTCACTAGTGCACTAATTTCATAAACAGTTATAAAATTATTTTTATTGAGAAACGAATTCCACAATCGATTTTTTTCAACAAATATACGTTACTGAAATATTTCAATCCAATAAAATTCCCGTTCATCGACATACTAAATCGATGAAGCAAAAATATGATCAATTCCCTTCCCTTAATCGATTGCGAGTTGCACCTTTCGTTTTTTTAACAATTCGATCCAAAGGTAACAACGCAGTTCGATTTCAGATGATATATCGGAATCATTTGAACCCCTAAACACATACTGATTCGGTTACGGGACGACGGTAAATACGTCGCATATAATTTTGTGTTCACATTTATGTTGTACAGATGTTTCATTTAGCGCACTGATCGAATTATAAATTCAATTTTCATCAGTGTAATTTTAAAAATTGTATCGTTTTTAATTGTTATGAAAAAGTGAAAGTTATTAATTTTAATATGACGGTTGGATACAAAGAATGATCTATAACATCCCTTTAATTCGCTTTAATATTCATAATTCTAAGTTAAATCAAATCTAATCTAATATAACATTTTCAAGATTTGTTATTAGTTTCATCAAATTGTTTATCATCTTTTTTAAAAAATAAATAGACTAGACAAATACACACATACACTTTTTTTCCTTTGATGGAACTACAGCCAAAATTGAGCATTAGACTCTTCAATTTTCTGCCTCTAGACATCCCTTCGTCTGGCAGTCCTTCTTCAGTTCCTTACTTTCAACAATTCCACTGCATAGTGGTCGTTTACAGTTAAAGAGATTTAGTATCCATGGCTTATTTTGGGGTTTCGTAACGTTTATTGTTTTAGAAGAGATTGGGTTGTTAACCCAACTCGCAACCTTCTTTTTTAAAGGCCATTCTCCCGGTTACGCCAACCCTTACCACTCTCACCATCGGGGTTCCCCGATCTTGAGTGAGGGTCTTCAGGTTACCAGAGTTAACCACTTGGAGGTCAGAATCGAACTTGGTTAAGAAAGGCTATGAGACGCTAGCCGGAGTTGGCGTCGACACACACACATACACACACATTATATATATATATATATATATATATATAATTTTTATTAAATCAAGACATAAAAATTCATACAAATTTTAATACAGCAGAGTTAAAAATTAAACCATGTGATTTATTACTACAATACGGTAAAACTTAAAAAAAAGTAAATATATCCCTTTAATGACATAATTATTCTTCTTTTTCTCTAGTTTCCGTCTTGATAATTCAATCACAAAGTTGAATAATGCATTCAGAAATTTTAAAAAGATTTCCGTTTTTTTCATATTAATATAAAGGACAAATGAAAAGTTTTACTAACGAGCTCATTACTTTTGAAAAGAAGGATAATGAGCTTTGCGTATGCGTATTTTGTGCTTGACTTATCACATATAACTATACTTAATTGTTTAATAAACGAAGACCTTCCTATAACTCAGAGTACTGTAACTGTAATTTTTTTAACTATTCAGACTATAGAAATATAAATATTCAGACTATAGAAAGATATACTCGTTAGATACCATAAATGTTGACCGCATAAATGAAAGCCAAACTGATTAAATTTTTTGGGAAACTTCACAGAGGCACAAGACTTAATGTGATTATTTTCTATTGTCTATACTTAATTACATCATATTAACTTTGAATAAAAGTAGCAGTTACTGAAATACCGCGTCAACACGTCTAGACTTCAAAGTTAATCATTCTCTAGTAAAGTTATGCAGATAATCTTCTGAGGTGGACATGTTTATTTGACAGACTTTTTAAAAACAGAATTAACTCTGAACTCGCGACTATACGGTACATAAAAATCTCCAGGTAGTTAAGCAAGCAAATTTTCGCATCCGCTCTCACTGTTTCAGAATGAGAGACACACACTTCACAACTCATTGAAGGAATCCTAAAGTGGAACAAACTCAATATCCTCGCTAACTGTTCTTATAACTCAGATCTAGTACCATCTAACTTGTACTTATTACCAGCATCAAAGTATAGTCTTAAAGGGAAGAATGTTAAATCATACAACAAAGACTACTGTGAAAGAATTGGTGAAAATAAAAACACCGGATTTGTTTACTGATTCATTGAACAAACTTATTGCACGTTGGTAGAAATGTTTATATTTATAATAACGGTGCGAATTTGTAAGAAATTATGTATATATATATAATATAAAATTATATTATATTTTTTATATTATATTGTATTTTATTTATTATTATTTTATTATATTTGAATTTTGGGTGTTTGGGTCTGTTTGTGTATTTGTGTAATTAGTATTTATACTTATTTTATGTGATATATGAAATATTTTTAGAAATTAATACTGATTTATACAAATTTTCTTGAATAGAACAAAATAATAATGAAAAAAAATAGTCATTTATGTACAGTTGTATAATGATTTTATTTGAAATTCCTTTGATGTTTGTAAATTAATTGTACGAGATTTAGAATTGTGTATGCTTTGAATTGAACTAATTGTTTATCAGAATACAGATATTCACTCTCGAATTCTTTTGAATTTCATTGTAACATTATAACAGAATTCTCAGAATTGTGTTAAATAATGATATAAATTAAAAATAGTGATTGTATTCTATTTGTAAGATTATATTCTAGGCTTCATTTCTTCTGTATTTCATGTTAATATCACCAACGTTCCATTCGTGAATTCTAATCTCATATGTAAAAGTTTTAATAGTCCTTCATAATAAATGCACGAATTTCAAACTTAGCAATATATTAATAAAATATTACTTATGATAATTATAACCTGACCAAGCTGTAAATTGCAAATTTTTGTTTCCAAGATATTCTATTTTCATTATGGAATATTTTTATTTTTTTTAGTATCTGAAGCGGTGATTAATCTTTATATATATATATATATATATATATATATATATATATATATATATATATATATAATAGCAAGCCTTACACTTGTGGCATATATGTTAAATAACAGTATACCGTTAAACACTAGTTGAGAACCACTGATATAAAATTACCCTTTCTAACATATGAAAATATGACCTGTTTTTAAATAATTATGCAAAATTCAGATATAATAAGAAATTAATTAATAAAATTCTTATTTTTAAGTCCACCATTCGATTAAACACATGTGAATTATTCATATTAAAAGAATGTATTGTATTTTTTTGTATATTTCGAACATATCACGGGACATACAAACGAAATTATTAAAAAAATCAAGCACAATACAAAGAAAACATATCAAAACGTAACGTTAATTATTACTAGTAATTATTTCGTACGTGCAAATACGTTTGAACACGGCATCGCACGTTTAAAAATGTACCGGAAAGTCAGCAAGGCCGACGCATAAAAAATAACCACCCCTCATATTTTTGCACCCTCGATTGCAACCCGCTTTTTTCATCCCCATTATGTTCATTTCTTGGCACGAGAAATTGTTTGCGAATTTATGTATACTTCTAACAGTGTGCAAAATCAGTGAAACACAAAAATTTATATACAAATTCATTTTTATACATACATACATACATACATACATACATACATATATATATATATATATATATACAAATATACACATCTTGAATTTGTGTTTCGTTTGATACATATTTTAAATTCTTAGATATTACATTTATTTCTCGGTAAGATATTTAATGATTTATTTTCTACTTCTTTATTATACTTGAATGCTTTTTGGTATGTCTTATGAATAAAAGTACATACAACAAACTAAAAATAAAACGAATTGAGAGAAAGTAGGAAAATAAACTATACATAATTCAAGACTAAAAATAAACATTCGTACACTAATATTCAAAGAACTAGAAGAGAAAAAACTAAGAAACTTCTAGGACAAACTAACTGATTATACATGACTGTACATAATTTATTTATAAAAAATCAACTTTTATTCTTTCAAGCAGATGTTATGTCATCTGTTATCACAAATACTAACAATTCTGTTATCTCAGTCATTGAGATTAGATCGTTATAAATTTTTCATAAGATTTTTATGGTGATATCTTTATATTTAGATTATATTTTAGAAAATATAAATTCAATTATAAAAAAACTCATTAAATTCATTTTTTCTTGTCGAAATGTGCTTATATTCTAAAATTATTAAATAAATAACAACATTAATTGTTCTGTAGAATGAAGCAGTGTGTTTGTATATGTTGATCTGTTTGACTTTAGCTCATCTCTGAGGCCGAAAAAAATATTTTCGAATTCAATTCTACACTTACCACAATTCCTACCTACTGACTCTCAATTTATAACTCTGAACTCCTGACTCTCAACGTCTGAGCCAATTTCATGCTTTCAACTGTTGTGACTGATTTTGACTGTAGTATATTAATAATAATATTAGATTGATAGAAAAATAATTGTCTTTTATGACCTTCAAATTCATATACATTTTTTTAAGTTAGGTGGTTTTAAGTCGTTCAGAACTGTTGGATGACTAATTCCTGACTTTTGTGCAAACTCTCGAATTGTTGTGTATTGTTATGAATCAACTAATACCTTCAGTTAGTCGTTATGAACTGAAGAACGACATCCGTGACTTTCTTCATCTTCAAGGCTTTCATCCTTAGCATGAAATTTTTAAAACCATCATTGCACATTACGTTCCTTCACAGTACCCACACCGAAAGCATCGTTTAATTTACGAGCAGTTTCTGTTGCTTTAGAGTATGTTTTGAACTCATACAAAAATGGCTCTTATTTGCTTCTTCTCCATCTTAATTTAATAGTACAATTTGAAACAAAGTTAATAATAAAACCAAAGTCTATATTTATTCCTTTTCAATCAATTTATATACATAGTTACAAAACACTTGAAATGTCTCTGTAAATACAAATTTATATATAGAGAGAGAGAGAGAGAGAAAGACAGAGAAAAATAAGTAAATAGATGTATATGTGTATTTAGATAGATACATAGATGAGTGTGTAGCACTGTATTTTAACAACTAAATTCGAATACAAATCAAAAATCAATCATATATATTTATACACTAACACAGAAATCTGCACATAGACGTACACACATCTCTCTCTCTCTCTCTCTCTATATATATATATATATAAATATATATATATATATATATATATATATATATATATATATATATACTGATATATGTGTATCTATACCTAGACAAATTCAAATGTATGAAAGGAAGATGTGGACTAGAACAACGATTGAAATCTCTCTGATTACATTTTTCTCGAAATAATGCAAAATACAAGTCATATTTTCAAATTCTGTTCTTGAAGATCTCATTGAAATGAATTTTTAAAATCATATTTACTATCTCTGCGCTGTGTATGAAATAGACAGAATCTATAAAGCAACTAAGAATCTATAAAGCGCTGTTGATTATCTTTTCAATAAAATTCATATTATTTATTTTTTAATGTCGATTTAATTATTAATTGCTACGTAAGAGAATATTCTACATAGAATTTATTATTTAATATTATATATATATTTATATATTTATATATATATATATATATATATATATATATATATATATGTATGTATATTTATATATAGTTTTCTAAAACATGATTCATTTTGCGCCTCTTCAACTAAGTGGTTTGCGCTAAATAAAAAGAGTTTAAAATAAAATGACTATCAAAGTTTTACTAACCATAAGTTAATTAAACTAAATTTATTTCGATTTAAAATTTCTAACAGTCGTGTTATACATTCAGTATTTTTAACAAGAAAAATTAAATTATATGAAATAATTTACTGTCTTACTAGTTCTCGTTCTTTTGGATCACATAAATTTCTGTTCTCCACTAATATTTTCAGTACACGTGACACCTTCAGTTATATGTTAGATAACTCAAAAATATATAAGGTATCTAAAATCTATCTGAAAATGGCGCACGTTTTGAAACTAGCACTAGAGGACAAAAACTAAAAGGATCGAAAAGAATAAAAAAAGTCCACTAGGAGGCGCATGAAAAGGATATCAGGTATAAAAACGTACAAATATAGTTTTAGCCCTATGCCCTTATAAAGCCAGTACTTCTAAGGCATTTAAAGGCGTTCTACTGCTACGACCAGTGCCACTGCTCACATTTTATCATTTATAATTGAAATCTTTAATAAGCATTCGTCCATTAATGTCATAAGGTGTATATACCTTTTTATGTTTATCATACTCTTATCCTTATTCGTAGTATAAAACTTCTGATCTGCTACATAGCCTAAATGTTAAAGGTTAAACTGCTTGGAATGTAAAAGATTAATTCGAATTTATCTTGATGTAATGAGGTGAAGAAAAAAGACATCATACTAACTTATTTTTATTTAACTCCTTGTGCATGAATCACGAGTCTGACTCGTGAACTGCAGAAAACACTTTATCAATCAATGAGAGACTCGTGCTTTCTTTATATAAATTAAGAATAAATTTAAATAAATTAATTACACATTTTTTGTGTGTGAGCTATTAGATACATATTGTGTAATGATCATTTTTTAAACTGTATTAGTGGCGAATTAGATTTTATTTTTGGGAAATATTTAACAGAAAAAAATGCAGAGGAAAAAGTAAAAATTTGAAGTTGATGGCAAAAAAAAACGAACAAGGAAATAAGTTTTTATATGATAAAAGCATTGAAAGTGTAAAAATAAAGGAATTTGTGAGCAAATCTCGAAAACGTGTAGAGCGACTAGTTAGTTTGGAGAATGAAGAAACTGGCAATATTTTAATTGATATTTCTTTATCAGAACAACATGTAGATGACTGGCAGTGGTGAGATTGTGATAACCAACGAGAAGTATGGGATAATGAAGATGTAACATGAATAAACTTGGTAACCCGGAGTAGACTAAGAAAGAATGCTTCAGTTTTAGATGTATTCTGTGAAGTTCTAACCAAAGATTTTCGGAAAATGGTAATGAACGAAACCAATAGATGCATCCTTTCAATTTAAATTACCATTTTTTATCCATGATTTTTAAAAAAAAATACAAACACAAGTGGGTAAACCTTAAATATCACATTTGTGCTCCAAAGAAGCAATATGTAGATACAAACAATGTATATATATATATATATATATATATATATATATATATATATATATATATATATATTATTTACTTCAAACGAATTTAAAGAAATCAAATTTTATAAAATAAATATTTCTCATCAGAACTAATTATTTTTAACATATTTTTTTACATTAAACTTTCAATCGTAAAAAAAGCTCCAACTGCAATTTCCAATTAAAAAATCGTTTATTTAAAACGTTTATATATCAAAATGTATGTATAAATATGAAAATGTTGAAAATTGTGTACTTATAAATGTTTAGAAATTTTTGAATTAAAATATCGATACTTCTTTAAAAACCCCTTCAAATTTTCTAAAATATGATAAACACTGCATCTTAAAATTATGTATATAAAAAACGAAAATTAATAAGTACTGAGACCCTTTTTAGAACAAACAAGTAAATAAGAGATTTTTTATCAGTTTATGCCTTTAAAAATTAAAATAAATTATCAGAGCTGATTAATAGAATATTAGGTTGAAATAAATTGTAAGTTAGTTTAAAATAACTTCTATACAATGACATTTTACTTCAATCAAAAGAAGTAAGAATATTAATTCCACAATTGATAACAAAAATATTAACAAAATGTGCTAATGTTTTTCAATTTTACATCGAGAATATTAAAAATTTACTAAAAACTTCTAAAAAATCATATTTGATAAAATCTCTAACTGTATTCAATTATTTTTAATCTAGATAAATATTGGAAAAATAATAAACAGTTAATATTAGTAAATCGTTTTATAATAGAAAAAAATAAATTCTTATTTTGTAAATTTTAAATAGAATACTAGAAAAAATATCTAGTTCTCATAAACATACCTTAATTTCCTAATCAACAAATAACTCTCTTTTTCATCATCAATAAAGACAATCAAACAATCAAGAACATCTTTCGTTCGACAAACAATACCATAATTATGAAACCTAATTTGTAAATTTCGATTTATATTAATACATACATGATTTAAAAACAACTTTCAATTAAATTAAAGAATCCTTCTGAATCCTTTTCCAGTTCCATAGATAAATAGTAATTTCGAACACTTGCCCGACATTCATTTGCCAATTCACTGCACTGTTTTCATATTTTTAGAATACTAATAAATAATCATTCGCCTAATAGAAAACAATATCCACTAATTAATTTACTACAAGCGAAGCAATTTCAAACGAATTCAAACTTGAAAAGATTTATTTTCTGCTTTTACTTATAATCACATGCTAATTGGCATGGATGCTGACGCACCTTTTGACCTCATTCATCAATATTGATTCTACGGATTTTAATAATTTCTTTTTGACGTCACTATCAATAAATTTCAATTATATATTCACGTTTATATACATAAACATGTATATATGTATATATATATATATATATATATATATATATATATATATATATATATATATATATATATATATACATATATATATATATATATATATATATATATATATATATATATATATATATATATATATATATATACATAAGCAAACGCTTATGAAACAACACCGTATTCAGTTTCTTAACTAGCGTACACATCCTCTAGTCTACATATATACCGAATTATAGATTTTTTTTAGCCAGGGTAAATATATAATAGTTCAGGTTTATATTGGACGAGGCGCGCCGATTGATCAAACGCGATTATTTCGTTGGGAAGCTGGAAACGACTCGGGGGTTGTAAAAAAACGAGGGTCCTTCGTTAGGGACGAAAAAAATATATGCGTTTTCATTCGACATGTGTGAGTGTGTGCACGTATACGTGTATTAATGCGAACGTGTACGTATGCATACATATGTATGAATGTGTGTGTGTGTGTGCGTACATTCACAGTTATACGCAAAAAAAAGTTCCGCTTAGTATTCTATGTTTTTATTTATTGTTTTATTTGACTAGGTTTTTTTGTATCATTCTTCTGCGTGCCACTGTATATAATTTCTTATATATGTTTTTTTTTTGTTTATATGGCATATTATTATAATTATTTTTGATTGTCATACATACATAATTTGTTCTTCATTTATTCTTATATATAAATACATATATTAAATGAAACATGTCATTGTAAAGATATGAAATATCTGTAATGTTTTTAATAAAAGTATTTATTACATTTCTGTAGCGTTACTTGCACGATTTTCCAATAAGGACGCATTTTTTTAATTAGAAATAAAACACAGAATTTGAGCTGAAATTTCAAGTTTGTCTATTGAATAGTTTCTTCAGTGAATTTGGATTGATAGCTATAATTTATATATGTATATATATATATATATATATATATATATATATAGCTATATTAATTATTAAAATTTATTTTTTAAAGATGATACAAAAGCTTTTTAGTATTATTTATAAGTATTCTACAAGGTTTTCCAATTCAGACACATTTTTTTAATTTCAAATAAAACAGAATAGCTATATTAATTAATAAAATTTATTCTTAAAAGATGATACAACAGCGTGTTAGTATTATTGTTTGTATTCCAATACGGACATATTTTTTTAATTTGAAATGAAACACAGAATTTGAACTGAAATTTCAAGATTCTTTACTGAATAACTTCTACAGTGAATTTGGATTGATATCTGTAATTAATATATATATATATATATATATAATATAAATTACAATATTAATTAATAAAATTTATTTTTAAAAGATGATGCAAAAGCTTGTTAGTATTATTTTTAAATATTCTACAGGGTTTTCCGATACGGACACATTTTTTTTATTTGAAATAAACCAGAATTTACGCTGAAATGAAAAATTCCTTTATTGTAAATAATAGTTACGGGTATGCCATTGATAAATGAAAAATAATATCATTTAAGTGGCCTCCACGTGCTTTCTTATAAGTAACCATTTTTTTGTTGAAATTTTCAAACATCCCTACACAACTGGGGCTCAGTTTCACCAGCTAATCTTAAGATTTGATCTTTTAGGTTGAAAATTGTTTTAGGATTATTGGCATATACCTGTCTTTTAACATGGCTCTAATGAAAATGTTCAAACGGTGTTAAATCATAAAATCTCGGTGGCCAATTAATGTCTCCGTTTCTGGAATCAACAGTCAAAAAAATAATTGTTTCACCAACTGTGTGGCTTATTGCACCGTCCTACTGGAAACACATGTCCTCCAGATCAATATCATCCAATTCTGCCTACAAAAATTTGGTTACCATAGTTCAGTATCTTTCTCCATTCAAGTTAATGACTTTACCAACATGACTTTCAAAAAAGTAACGACATATGACTACACCGGACTAAGGTACACACCAAGCAATCACTATTTCCGTACGCATCAGCTTTTCAACGAACACCTTCGGATTTTGTCATCCTAGATTCGCTAGTTTTACATGTTAACGTAGCTGGAGAGTTCTAAATGAACTTCATCATTAAATATAACTTTTTCAAAAAACCCGTGTTGTTGTTTCAGCAATGGTGCACCCGAAGGTGGAGCCCTGGCACCCCCACAGAAAAAGGGAAAAACAGTAGAAAGCAAAACAAACTCATACCGCAAAAATGATCCTATATATACAGAGAGATTAATATAACCAAGACTGAAGTAATTCTGTTTTAAAAATGTACTAACAATTGAATTTGAAGTATTAACCGTATTTTTTTAATAAATTAGTTTTGAATTCTGAAAGAATTTAGCTTTTAAGCCAAACACTAATGACAGATGTAAAAATAATTAAATTAATAGCTTTGTTTGAGCAGGCATTAAGGAATTTTTAAACTAAAAAGTTGAGTTTACAAATATATATATATATATATATATATATATATATATATATATATATATATATATGTGTGTGTGTGTGTGTATGTGTGTGTTAGTATATAAAATAAGTAAACAAAAAATAGACATCATAGATGGAACTAATACGTCAAAAATTATCAGATAGAGAACGAAAGAAAAAAGCTGGATTTAATCGTAATGAAGACATCTTTAACCGACCTGAAAACTAATGTATTTTTATTTGAAAAGTCACCGATAGCTTTTAAGCTGTCATCGAAGTCGCCATACGACGTCACGATAAACACAAAGAATTGAAATATAATGTATCAATAGAGGATTCTGCCTGTATTTTCAGTTGATATATGTTCCGCATCGGCGGATTGAGCGACGTACAGACAAAACGTTCACGTCGAGAAAGTTATTTTATGTATTATTTAAGTAATTTTTGTCGGCCACGGATATCCTATTTTATTGGATCAGAATGTGTTTCGATACAAACAAAATTGAGGTTATCTGAAATTACTTCCTACTTACTAAGTAATTAATGATAATTTCTTTTCAAACTCTCGTCGTTTCGAAAAATTACATACCGACAAAAAAAAAGTAATATTCGAATAGTCAATAATAATTTATAAATTTTGTTTCTTTAAAATATCATTTGCAAATCATATAAGACGATTTATGTATTTTATTAAATTGATTTCAATATATTATCTTCACAAATCTTATGTATATACATATATATATATATATATATATATATATATATATATATATATATATATATATATATATATCAGCAGCAACATACGCCTGTGTCAATTCACTGCTGGATAAAGGCCTCTTCCATGATTTTTCATTTTGTACGAAAGAATACCTCTCTCTCCTACTGATTTCCAATAAAAATTTTAATTCTATTATCCTACCTCTTGATTGGTCTCTTTCTTGGTCTTTTTATATTTCTTGGTTCCCAGTTAACAATTGTTGTTATCTACCGATTGTATTCCCTTCTTGTAATATGCCTCGCCCATTTCTATTTTAGACTCTACTCTTCTTGTTTTATATGTGACTCCTGTCTGTTTTCATATCTATTCTATTCTTTTTCTAACTCTTATTATTATTCATGGTAGGCATCTTTCCATACTTCTCTGCGTTGTTTGGTGTCTCTGATTTTGGTGTTAAATACCCATGTTTCGCTTCCATGAGTAAGGACTGATAGTATATATTGATCAAATTTTTTGTGATTATATATATATAATATATATATATATATATATATATATATATATATATATATATTATGAATTTGAGAGAATATAGGCAAAACGAGCAAAGCAAGTGGAGGGTGCGAGCGAGGGCAGAGCCCCCAGGAGGTCGGCGAGAGTAGTGAGCAGAGACAAGTACCTCCTAGTTTCAATTAAAATAAATTAACTTTTATTAATTATAGTATTTTGAAAGTTATATTTCGATGATTTTTTAACAACTGATGCTAACTTAAGATGAAAACGAATATTTACTAAAATAAAATGATTTTATCAAATAAATGTATATATATATATATATATATATATATATATATATATATATTCAAATGTATGTATGAATCTATGTATTGTATGTGGCGTTAATTTTATTCCGAATTCAAGTATTTCATTTTCCAGTCATGTGTACAGGAGTAGAAAAATCGTAGCGATATCAGTGAGGGGACACGAATAACATGAAACGGGGGTAGGTAGGAAGTCGGCTACAGAGCCAACTAAGATGTAACTGTCAAAAAGCTTTCGCTTATAAAAAGTTTAAAGCGTTCTTACGTAACACGATTGCATATGTGTTTCATTCTTAGACCATATGTTGTCAAAGAAGTACGAACGAATATTTTGGAAAGGTATGTAAGTACATTATATATAATTATATATATATATAATTATATATATATATATATATATATATATATATATATATATATATATATATTTATATATAATATTTCTCAAGTGATTAAATGTTTTCGGTATAATAAAATAATTATTTATAAATCATATGTCTCTGAAAAGGTTTCCATAAATGTATACACATATTTATATATGCTGAATGAATAGAAAATATGTACCTTTTTTCATGACAATTATGTTACACATTGTATTGAAATTTAGAAGATGGAAAGTAGAACATTTACTGTAATTTTTTTAGCGCTTTATATTAGATGTAAAAATTAATTCGATGCCTTTAAATTGAATCAATCATAACTCTGTTTTAAGTTGAAATATTTTCTAACCATTTTATAATTTCAAGGGTCAACCTTGAGATTTAAATACACTATCCATCTTGATCAAATAGTTCATAATTTTACAAAACAGTAGTGAAAACGATGGCATCCGAAAATAACATATTACGCATTACACATTTTTCGCATTTCGTTTGAAAAGCTCTGCGGGATGGTGTTATGATGCATAAAACATGCAAAAATGGTTTTAAAAGTTTTCGAGTGCTGATTTTGATCTCTTCGGTTAAGAACATATCAGACAACCGAAAAATTTTGTAGACGAAGAACCGGAGTAGCTGTAAAGTGAAAATTTCCCTCAGACTGGACGAGATTTCGCTCAATGACTTGAAGTTAACCAGCAAGCAATTTCATATCGACCGCATCGGCTGGGAAAAAATCAAAAGCTAAACCGATAGATTCCACATGAGCTCAGTCCGAAAAACAAACAACGAAGGTGGAAAACGGCTGTGTACTCGCTCCTGAGATTTAAAAAGGGGGAACTTTTTGACATAAACGCAATACAGAGGATGAAAAATGGGTTTTGTATGACAAACCTAAATCCGAAAATCATGAGTTACACCTGATGTACCATCGACATCGACTCCAAAAAAAATATTCACTTAAAAAATGATTGTGTTTGGTGGGACATTAAGCTTATGGTTTATTATGAGTTGCTAGAACCTGGTTTGACTATAAATTCCAAGCGTTATCAGCAACAGCTCATACGTTTGAGTAACGAATTAGAGAGAAAAATTCCATTCACTGGCGAGAGAAAAAAGTGTCATTTTGCGGCACGGAATCTCTCAGCCACACCCCGCAAAAAGGACCAAAAACATTATTTGTTCTTCGGGCTAGGAAGTAGTGTCGTTCTTGATGAAACTGTCTTTTCTCCAAACACAGTACAAATTTTTTTTTGCAGTTTCTGTAGCGTTAGTCTCAAGTTTAAAATCATAAAGCAAACATGGATTACATTATTTTTCACATACATTTCTTAAGGATAGAATTATTTTTTAAATTAAAGTTAACAGTTCGAGATTCATTCACCAATTAACAGTAAAACATATGCTAATATAACTGATAACAAGTGTTAACAATTCTTGGAATTATTGTACGTGCGTTATAACAACGACAGAACTTTCTTGGTAACCTAATGTGTATATGTATATATATATATATATATATATATATATATATATATATACCTAATATATATATATATATATATATATATATATATATATATATATATATATATATATATATATGTTAATATATCTATATAAACATGGTAGAAGATATTTTTTTGCAATATTTTAGATTTTTGTTGCTAAATACTATACTATATATATATATATATATATATATATATATATATATATATATATATGTGTGTGTGTGTGATTGTGTGTGTGTGTGTACGTGTGTCTGTATATAACAAATGTAAACGTATGTGTTTAAATGTAATGCAAAAATTCTTTAAAATGTTGTGTCATAGATGAATGACGACACAGTAGAGAAGAACGGTAGTTCACGCATGGTCTGCTCGCTGTTCTGACAGACAGACAGACGTTGTACACATTCGTTTCCCTTCTTGTATGTTACACTTCAAGTACTGCACAGAAAATTCACTTGCATCTGACTGAAAATCCTATCCGACGCGTCTCATTTTTAAACGTTCATCAGTATCCCCGTACGTGTTCTCTCCTGCGCGTAACATCGTGCAGAGACGGGCACAAGACGAGGGACACAAGAAAACAGAACGTGTGCCGTAAACGTACGCATCGAATGGATGCTCGTTAATAATTTACATCCGAGGTGCACTTTTAAGGGTTGTAAAATTCGCAGAAAATCAGTGAATAGTAAAGATTAAACGGATATATTTTATTGATAACGGATTTTCGAACGGACTACTTGTTAAATCTATTTGTTGTATAAAGAATTCATATTATATTACATTATATATATATATATATATATATATATATATATATATATATATATATATATATATAAATTAGATAGACCAAAAAATTTTGTCATCGTTTGATATTCTGTACACTAAATATATTATAAGTTATCCTTATAATATAGTTATATAAAGTATTTTATATTTAAATAAATTAAATATTTACCAATTTGTATTAAAAAATAGAAAACAAATAAATATTGTTTAATAATATATAACTACAACTATAATCAATAATATTTTATTTATATTCTTGATAATACAACGATATAAATAGATTTAAGATTTTTTGAAATATATTATATATATATATATATATATATATATATATATATATATATATATATGAATATATAATTTTACTTCAATTTCTGTTTGTTCTCGTCTCATAAACGTATCAGTAATGAAATCGAAGAATGTAATTAATAAATTTAGACATGTATTGACAGATTTAATCAAACTATGCTCATGTTACCGAATGAAGACTACAATTTTTTACAAATATAAGAATATTTTTGATTGAGGACGAAAGATGCAATCTTAAAAAAGTGAATCGAAATATCTTTTTTTAACAATTCATTATATTACATTCATTCCATCGGACGAAGGTGTCGAGGTATCAGGCTGCTTACGATGTGTTATCTGATGGAATATATACATGTCGATAGAGAATAAAGTTAGGATTTAAAAAAGTACAAGAGCCATTACTAACTTATGCAAGTAAAAGTAGAGCCGAGACGAGCAAAACTAAGTAAGACGAAAAGGGTATTCAACACTGCTTCTTTATCCAATCAATCTGTCTGGGAATGTTTTAACCAGATAAGTTCTAAAATTGGGATGGAAATGGGGAGGTGGCCCATCTTGTTTAAAATAAAATTCATTATCATCATCAAATAGCTCACGAATATGTGAAACGATTAATTTTTGAAGCAAGTTTAGGTATACGACACCAGTAATAGTTGCATCAAAAAAGAATGGTCCAATCAAAACCAAACATGATAATCTATACACATTGCAATGTACAGAAAATTCGTATAATGTTCCTCAGTAATGTGCAGATTCTCGCATGTGTACTTATGCACAGTTGTGGTAATTAATTGTACCATAAAAGTACAGTAAGATCAATACTAACTTATGCAAGTGAAACTAGAACCGAGACAAGAAAAATTAAGCAAAGACTCAGAACAATCGGGATAAGGGTGCTAAGATCGATTGCAGGAAAAGCTTTTCACGACAGAATGTCGAGAAATTAGAAAAATATGCAACGTGCAAGATATAATGAAATTCAACAAGATCAGAAAGAAGCAGTAGAATGCACATGTCGATCACATGAATCAAGATCGTCTACCAAAAATCGAGAGAGATGGAATACAACAAGGAGGAACACTCTCAGAAAGACCTCCAAAACGGTGGTCTTAATGTTGGGTCTCTTGATCTATAGAGTCACCACCACAATGAGATCATGCTAATGGAAAAAAAACAGACTGTCTACTAACAATGAAGAAGAATACATTCATTCTATTACGATTATGTTTTTCTGTTACTTGTTCTGCTTTTCATTTTTTGCAGTTTTCTTTTTCTTTTTTGCTTAGTTACAGTTTTCTTAATTGATAAATAATTGATTATACAATTACTTTCATAAATTGATCATTATTCACAAAATTGACACTTTCACCATAGGATAGAGTGAGACCTCGGCTTCTAAATGGTACTAAACAATTTAAAATAAAATCATTCGTTCTCTAGCTATGAGACCCTGATGCCGACCAAGTGATGACTGGCAGTATTGACGGTGCGTTAGGAAGACATGTTGAATATTCAAATCCTTAATGCCTATCGCTACTGAAGATAAAAAATTGAAACTTTTACCATAGAATAGTGTTTTATATTAAATTTTAAAAAATTCAAACTACGAATTTTAAATTTGAACTAATTTCTAGTGTTATGCAACTAAACTCACGTTGTCTTAATATGAATTTACATAGTACGATTGCCATCTAACAGCAATTGATTGAACCTTTAGTAAGAAACACAACCAAATAAAATTTATTTAGACATAAACCTGTAGTATGTATGTATGTATGTATGTATGTATGTATGTATGTATGTATGTATGTATGTATGTATGTATGTATGTATGTATGTATGTATGTATGTATGTGTGTATATATATATATACATATATACATATACATATACATATACATATACATATACATATATATATATATATATATATATATATATATATATATATATATATATATATATATATATACATACATATATATATATATATATATATATATATATATATATATACATATATATAAATACATATAATCTAAATATTTGACCAAAATAAATATGTGCTAATTTTCTTTAATAATCAACTCTGATTTCATCCTAAATCTAAGATAAGATAGGTACAGGCCTGTTGAATGAACATAGTTAAAAAAATCAAAGCACTAGACACTACTCAATCGAGACAGATTGACGAGTTTGAATGTGTCCAATGCTTCGAAATTGGATCCACACCATTAATTGCCCAATTAGGTGTATTTAGTGAACGAATTAAGTTGGTTAAGGACCTCACGAGTCATACAACGCTTATCTTACACATATATTACCGAATTTCTAATATCTGTAACAGTCTAAACAATATACAGCATTTAGAAGCATCAAATTACCTTCGACGTTCGATCCACAACATTAATTGACTGATTTTCTGTAATTAGTAAACGAATTAAAATAGTTAAGGACCTCACGAGAAATACGAAGCTTGTCTTAACCATACATGATAGAACTTCACATGTCTGTAACCGTCTGAAGAATAAACAGCAGTGAGAATTATCAAATTACATTCGACGTTAGATCCACACAATTAATTAGCCGATTTTGTGTAATTAGTCAAAGAAATAAGTTAGTTTAGGATCTCACGAAGGAGTCACCTCACTAGGAATACGAAGCTTATCTTATACATATTGTACTGAATTTAAAATATCTGTAAACGTCTGAACAATATAAAGCAGTAAGAATCATCAAATGACATTCGACGTTCGATCCACACCATTAATTAGCCGATTTTGTGAAATTAGTAAACGAATTAAATTAGTTAAGGACCTCACGAGTAACACGACCCTTATCTTACACATAAATGACCGAATTTAAAATGTCTGTACCCATCTTAACAATATACAACAGTAAGAATCATCAAATTACCTTCCACGTTCGATCCACAACATTAATTAGCCGATTTTGTGTAATTAGTAAACGAATTATGTTAATTAAGATCCTCACGAGTAATACAAGGCTTATCTTACACATATATGACGGAATTTTAAATGTCTGTGACAGACTGAACAATATACAGCTGTTAGAATCATCAAACTACCTTAGAGGTTTGATCTACAGCATCAATTATTAGATTCATTGTAATCAGTGAACGAATTAAGTTAGTTAAGAACCTCGCGAGTAGTACGAACCTTATCTTACACATATGTGAGCGAATTTAAATATACGTGACCATCTGAACAATATATAGCAGTTAGAATCATCAAAGTACCTTCGAGGTTCCAACTACACCATTAATTAGTCAATTCATTGTAATTAGTGGATGAATTAAGTTAGTTAAGAATCTTACGTGTAATATGAAGCTGATCTTTGATTTATTCAAGTTCGATTTCACCGCAGCAAACGTTTACAATAAGGATATTTACTGGAATTTTCGTGCTATTCTCTGAAAATATTGATATACTTGTTGACTGCTGACACGTGCATTAATAAAAAGATACTCTTGCTTACCCAAATCAAGCAATAAACAGGGCGTATCCATTCGATTTTGGTAAATATTTAGTGAACGCCGATGCACATCGATATGGAATTAATCATTTGGTGAAAGAGAAAAGTTAATCATTCTGTTAAGTATATCTGTGTGCATAATGTATGTATGGTATGTATATATATACCAATATAAGTAAAAACAATTCCTATATTATATTATGTACTAAATTCCATGTTTCCATGTTTGCCATGTTCGAATTTTCCACACATTGTTTCAATCTTGTAGAAACTTTCTGAAAAGAATGCAGACCTCATGGAGACGATTCATGAGAAATATACATAAATAAACATTAAAGAAATATACTTCCACCTTTTTTTTGCCGTCATTCGAAGGCGTTATTCGAATATCAAGGGACATCCTCATCATACGCTTAATCCGCATCGTTTCCGAAGATCCAAAAGAAATAACGACTCGACACCCAAGACTGTTTAAAGGCCCGGATTGAACCACTATTGCAATCAGTAGATCCTGGCGGTCGTGTTGGACTAAAACAGAGACGCATATTGATATTAATGCAAATTATTGACTTTAATAGGTGTCTATCTAGACTGGTCAGCTTTATTTATGTGAAATATTTTGCTAATTTGGACCAAAGTTAACTAATTCAGAAATCAGACTGAGCCACTTTCATAGTTAGGGGAATGGCTGCTTTTTTCATTCCAGACGGCGACGCACAACTGTAATTCGGATAAATAATTGCGAAAATAGTCAATGCAGTGAATAATATTGCTTCCAAGTTTGCAATGTTCGCAAGACGTTCTAAATAATTTTTTAATGTCCGATTGCCTGTCTCATATCAAGTATAAATTTGAATGTTTCTTTAAAATGAAGACATGTCTCCATCCATCCTCTACGTTAAACGTTAACAAGGTGCATCAGAGTTCGTTAGCTGACATTGTATACTTAGAAGATTGTAATGTTTGAAAAACGGTCTAAATAGAATTCACTTGTACGCTTTTTTCTCTAATATAAGTCCATAAGATATATTATGTATCATGTTTCTATTCAAATGACAATGTTCAATATTAAATAAATTAATTACACACTGTTATTTAAACCGCTGAAAGAAAAGAGAGATATTTTTTGTAGCTGAAAACAAATAAAAAATTATTAAGTAATATAAAATAGACCCACACACATATCTGTAAGAAACTGTATTATTATGTTATATGTGCTAGAACATTAATATTTATTATTATTTCTCTGGCTATCCATTTTGAATTTACGTTCCTAATAAAGAATTGAAAAATCCTTTTCTTAACAGATACATTCCATAAGTGATATTAGAATTTGTAAATTCAAATTTTATGTGATGTCTTATACCCAGAAAATGTTTCTATTCAAATAACAATGTTCAAAAATAAATCAATGAATTATAGTCTCTTAAATAAATCACTGAAAGAAAAGAGATACATTTTTTAGCTGATAACAAATAAAAAAATTAAGAAAAAAATAGTCACACACACACACACATCTGTAAGAAACTGTATTATTATATGAGCAGTAAAATTAATATTTGTTATTATTTCTCTGGCTATCCATTTTGAATTTATGTTCCTAATAAAGAATTGAAAAATCCTTCTCTTAACTGATATATTCCATAAGTGATATTACAAACTGTAAATTCATATTTTACTTTCATATCTTATACCCAGAATATGTTTTTATTCAAATAACAATGTTCAAGATTAACTAAATTAATTAAAGCCTGTTAACTAAATAACTGAAAGAAAATAAATACATTTTTAGCTGAAAACAAATAAAAAATTATTAAGAAATATAAAACAGACCTACACACACACACACATATCTGTAAGAAAATGTATTATTATATGAGCTGAAAAATTAATATTTATTATTATTTCTTTGGATATCCAGTTTGAATTTACGTTCCTAATAAAGAATTGAAAAATTCTTTTCTTAACTGATATATTCCATAAGTGATATTAGAAACTGTAAATTCATATTTCACTTTGATATCTTATGCCCAGAACATGTTTCTATTCAAATAACAATGTTCAAGAATAAATAAATTAATTATAGCCTGTTAACTAAATCACTGAAAGAAAATAGAAATATTTTTTGCTGAAAACAAATAAAAATTATTAAGAAATATAAAACAGACCCACCCCCATACACACACACACACATCTGTAAGAAACTGTATTATTATATGAGCTGAAAAATTAATATACGTTATTATTTCTCTGGCTATCCATTTTGAATTTATGTTCCTAATAAATAATTAAAATATCCTTTCCTTAACAGATATATTCCATACCTGATACTAGAATTTATAAATACAAATTTTATTTGATATCTTATGCCCAGAAGATGTTTCTATTCAAATAACAACGCTCAAGATTAAATAAATTAATTACAGCTTGTTATTTAAAACACTGAAAGGAAAGAGATATTTTTTGTAGCTGAAAACGAATAAAATATTATTAAAAAATATAAACAGACCCATTCTTACACACAAACACACATCTGTAAGAAAGTGTATTAGTATATGAACTGAAAAATTAATATTTGTTATTATTTCTCTGGCTATCCATTTTGAATTTATGTTCCTAATAAATAATTATACCATCTTTTCCTTAACAGATACATTCGATACGTGATATTAGAATTTATAAATTCAAATTTTATTTGATATCTTATGGCCGGAAGATGTTTCTATTCAAATAACAATGATCAAGATTAAATAAATTAATTACAGTCTGTTATTTAAATCACTGAAAGAAAAGAAAGATATTTTTTATAGCTGAAAACAAATAAAAAATTATTAAGAAATATAAATAGACCCACACACACACATATCTGTAAGAAACGGTATTATTATATAAGCTGAAAAATTAATATTTGTTTTTATTTATCTGAATATCCATTTTGATTTTATGTTACTAATAAATAGTTTTAAAATCATTTTCTTAAGAGATATATTCCATAAGTGATATTGGTAATAGTAAATTCATATTTCATTTGATATGTTATGTCCAGAACATGTTTCTATTCAAATAACAATGTTCAAGATTAAATAAATTAACTACAGCCTGCTATTTAAACCACTGAAAAAAGAGAGACATTTTTTGTAGCTGAAAACAAATAAAAATTATAAAGAAATATAAAATAGACCCACACACACACACAAAAATCTGTAAGAAATTGTTTTATTATATGAGCTGAAAAAATAATATTCATTATTAACACTCTGGCTATCCATTTTGAATTTACGATCTTAATAAGGAATTAAAAAATCCTTTTTCTTAACAGATATATTCCATAAGTGATATTGGTAATTCTAAATTCAATTTTTATTGGATGTCTTATGCCCAGAACATGTTTCTATACAAATAACAATGTTCAAGTTTAAATAATTTAATTATAATTTGTTAATTAAATCACTGAAAGAAAAGAGAGACATTTTTGTAGCTGAAAACAAATAAAAATTATTAAGAAATATAAAACAGACCCATTCATACACACATACACACATCTGTAAGAAAGTGTTTTATTATATGAGCTGCAAAATTAATATTTATTATTATTTCTCTGGCTATCCATTTTGAATTTACGTTCCTAATAAAGAATTGACAAATCCTTTTCTTAACAGATATATTCCATAAGTGATATTAGAAGCTGTTAATTCATATTTTATTTGATATATTATGCCCAGAACATGTTTCTATTCAAATAACGCTATTCAAGATTAAATAAATTAATTATAGCCAGTTAACTAATACACTGAAAGAAAAGAGAGACATTTTTTGTAGCTGGAAACAAATAAAAAATATTAAAAAATATATAACAGACCCACACACACAAACACATCTGCAAGAAATTGTATTATTATATGATCTGAAAAATTATATATATATATATATATATATATATATATATACATAACTAAAAGGTAATCTGAAAAAAATAATTATTAATATTTTATACAAAGATGAAGGAAATTTGTGTTATACAAATTAATTTATAATTAAAAAATCGGTCACAACCCACCCACACACACACATACAATCCTGATGATTTTATAAACTGAAAAAATGATTTGTTAATTAAGCTGAAAAACAAATAGTTATTAATTATTACATACCTACAACTAATTAATATATAAGATGGCCATCTACACAGAAAGCACAAATACAAAAGTATATATATATAAATTGTATTATTATTTGAGCTGAAAAATTAATATTTATTATAATTTCCCTGGCTATCCATTTTGAATTTACGTTCCTAATAAAAAATTGCAAAATGCTTTTCTTAAGAGATATATTCCATAAGTGATATTAGGAACTGTAAATTCATATTTTATTTGGCCTTATTATATATATTTATTATATATTTATTATATTATGGCCAGAACATGTTTCTATTCAAATACAATTTTCAAGATTAAATAAATTAATTACATACTGTTATTTCAATCACTGAAAGAAAAGAGAGATATTTTTTCTACCTAAAAACAAATAAAAATTAATTATAAATATAAAACGGACCCACACACACACACACATCTGTAAGAAATTGTATTATTAAATGAGCTACAAAATTATATATATATATAACTTAGAAGTAATCTGAAAAAAATAATTATTAACATTTTATACAAAGCTGAAATAAATTTGTGTTATACAAATTAATTTATAATTAATAAATCTGTCACAACCCACCCACACACACACACGCACACATAAAATCCTGATAATTTTATAAACTGAAAAAAAATGATTTATTAATTAAGCTGAAAAACAAATAGTTATTAATGATTACATATCTACAACTAATCAATATATAAGGATGGCCATCCCCACACAAAACAAACATACAAAAATATATAGAGTAAATATTAAGTTCATAAACATGCAGTTGTTACCATATCTGTCGCTTTCCAATTGTATGTCAATAATTGTTTATTTCATAAGCTATGTGTTTTAATTCCCAGATTCGAGAAAACTTCAGTTACTTTAGCAATTGTTACTCATGACCCATATAACTAATTCATTATTTATTAATAGAACGACTCTGCATGCAACTCGACCTATTTGTTTGAGTAGGAGAAGGTTCGTTAATTAGAAAAAAAAATAAAATGAAGCAACTACCGTTCTGATTTTAGGAGAGATTCAATTGGAATCTCGAATTCAAATCCTCATACACAATGTTTCAATATTGTAGGATCTTTCTGAAAAGAATGCAAACCTCATAGAGACAATTCATTGGAAATATACACAGATAAACATTAAGGAAATATACTTCTACCTTTTTTCCAGCGTCGTTCAAAGGCGTTATTCGAATATCGAGCGACCTCCTCGTCCTACACTCAATCCGCATCGTTTCGATATCCAAACGAAATAACGACTCGACTCACAAGACTGTTCAGATACCCGGATTGAACCACTGTTGCAATCAGTTAATACAGTAGTTAATAAGTAACAACAATTAGTATGTTATAATTATGTACTGAATTGTATTGTCAATAATATTTACAACGTTAACTCACGGACTCATAGTTCACATTTTGCAGACGACGCCGGGTCAAGATTTCGAAAACAAGTACCTATACATTCGAACGAATCGATCAATAAACATTTATAATAGAAAATATATCTATTATAAAGAAATATTAACAGCGAATACATTCGCAAATTCATTTTATTCGATACGCGTGTCTAAAATGAGAAGGAAGAGACTGGAATAACGATTTAACTGATTGTGCTTATTGATCGATTGAAAGAACAAATCATGATTATCTTCACTAAAACCTCTGGAACTAATTAAAATTTTATTATTGTTGTATGTGTGCGTGTGTGCGGTTGTATTTTTGTACTCTTACAAATTTGGATGTAGAAATGAAAACATGTACTGTGAAAGAATGATTGTGTGTGTTTGTTTGTATGTTTTTGAATATGATTGCATCGACTGTAATATGCTGCATGGTAACGAATCTCTTAATACTCTAGTTTCATCATATAATTTATACCATTTACCATAGAGAGATCACGGAGATGGAACTGCTTGAATAGTTTCGAACTCGTACAGATCGATCAATAAAAACTTAATGAGCAGACATGTTTATTTGAATTATATTTAGCCTCGAAATGTAGATTTGGGAAATGTTTTAAAAAAATCAGAATATTGATATTCAGAAAATTAAATTTCAATAACTTGTTGGTACACAAACACCGAAGTATATATATATATATATATATATATATATATATATTGTATATATATATATATATATATATATATATATATGTATATATATATATATATACATTTGTACACGACTAAAATTATAATTCAATTTTGATAAAATATATATGTGATAAACGTTAATCATGTCGAATATTTCTTTTATTGATCGATTGGAATGAAGAACGGACAGCTGGAAAATACATAGCGAGAACTGAAACATACAAAGACAAATTGCACGGGAAAAACAGCGGCGACAAACGGATTGTATCTGCAATGAACTTCTACACACGCATCAAAAGATTGTATAATTTATGAATAATCTGATGAGAAACAAGGCGAGGTAGTTCAGTTTAAAGACTGATCGATCCATAACTTCGAACTGAATTAATTATATACTGATTGTTCGTGATGACAATTTGAAAAATCGCAGCGGGCGTAATTTCTTTTTTGGAAATTTTAAAATCTCAAAATTTATAGTAAAAGGTCCGCTCTCACACGTCACGTGTTTATTATTGAGAAAACATTCCAATATTTTAAGATATCGTGCTGCGAGGGAAAAGTCGACCTGACTTTTTAATCGATTATACGACGAAAAGATTTCAGTTCAAGTCTACTATACGGGTTATTAATCAAAAATGATAAATCAATCGAATTAGAACTAAAATTAAAGCGTTTTAAAATTATCATGACAAAATTGTGAATTACGCGACACGGACTATACGAGCGGGGAGAAACGCCGGACGGTCCGGCGCGGACCCGTGCGACGCGACCGCGGCGGAGCGCGCATCTCCCCTGAAGCGTGCGAGCGTAGTCCGGTCCAGTGAACGACACGATTGGGTATTTTCGAAATTATCTATCTCGTTTCAACTACCGCTTTTGAATCAGAGATAAACACGAACGGCGAGCACTCGCATTTCGAATAATTGTCAGTTGATTGATCGGGCAGAGAAACGAATCGTTCGATCGTTGTTTGGAAGGTTTAAAAATTCCTACAACGAGTAATAAGCGTTATATCGGTTTGAAATTTTGATTCATTCTATTGTGAAAGATCTTCTTTAAATTCATAGTATTATATTCTAAAACAGAACGATGTTTATATGAAAATCGGTCGTTTTACTCAAGGAGTGAAGGTCGTTTGACCGAAGTACCTTCTTGTCTCGATCCACACCCTTAATTAGACATTTTTGGAATTGATTAGTGGACTAGTTAAGTTAATTAAGGTTGATAGGAGTAGACTGAAGCCTATTTCTGCAATATCTGACCGAGTTATGGACGTTGTTGGCCGCCTGAATAATATACAGTAGTACGAAACACCAAAATACATTAAGGGTTCGATATACACATTTAAACAGACGATTTTGATCATTCAAACATAACAAATCTCTTAATAATGTAGTTTCATCATATAATTTATACCATTTACCATAGGGTCATCACAGAGATGGAACTGCTTGAATAGTTTCGAACTCGTACTGATCGATCAATAAAAACTTAATGAACAGACACGTTTATTTAAATTATATTTAGCCTCGAAATGTAGATTTGGAAAATGTTTCAGACTATTCAGAATATTGATATTCAGAAAATGAAATTTCAATAACTTATTGGTACACAATCACCGAAGTATATACATATATATATATATATATATATATATATATATATACATATATATATATATATATATATATATATATACATTTGTACACGACTAAAATTATAATTCAACTCTGATAAAATATATATGTGATAGACGTTAATCATGTCGAATATTTGTTTTATTGATCGATTGAAATGAAGAACGGACGACTGGAAAATACATAGCGAGAACTGAAACATATAAAGACAAATTGCACAGGAAAAACAGCGGCGACAAACGGATTCTATCTGCAATGAACTTCTACACTCGCATCGACAGATTCTGTAATTTATGAATGATCTGATGAGAAACAAGTAGAGATATAATTGAAGTTTCATTAACCACGAGTTCATTCAGGAACGAATCCGTTTGTTTATTTTATCTGATATTCAAAGGAATTTGTATCAATTGTATATAGTGTCGCAAACCGATTCATACCTCTGCAGAATCCAAAAGATCATCGATTGACTTGGATACGAGGATGAAATCCATCAATAAATATATTTAAAATGCATATCGTTTAGTACAATGTAGAGTGAATTAGAAACGACGACGCATTTACACAAGTCTTAGTTGTTTTATAAACTGCACATTACAATGACAGCATTGAGAATCAACAATTGATATAACAAATAGTGAATTAGTAATTAATACAGAGAGTAATTAATAACAAAGGACTTTAAATGCCCTGTAAATAATGTTCTATTGTGATAAGAAGCATTTATTGATGGATTTAAAAATGAATAACTGAAGATATTTTCATCTCGGTGTCTGAAAAGAACGGGTGTTGATTGTTTGTGAATTGATGTAAGTGTTGGTCAGTTGATGTAGATGTATGTGTGTGTGTGTGTGCGTGCGTACGAAATATGCTTGTGATGTGTATGCACACAGTTTATCATAGTATATTAGGAGGGCCTTTTCATTTAAACCGTTTACCTTCTCCTTTAAACGGGAGCTGATGGAAGAAATTGCAACGCTCGGGAATCAAAATGTAATAGCACACCATATGAGAGGAATATATTATTACGATGTTAGAAATTAAGAAAATGTTAAAAAAAATTGCAACAGATGGATGCTAATAACATTCTCAGTGATAATGAAATGACAATTAGTTATTCGTTCGATTGACATTCTGTGATACGATTATATTTGATAGCATTTTCGCTGAGATGAATTAAAAAAGAATTACTTAAAATCGAAATACAAGAGTGAGTCCTGACATTAACGACGATTATACTAGTTCGTTTTTGATTTAAAAAATAGAGAAATTTGATGGAGGACAAGTGAGAGGCAGCTATAGAAATCCAAGTGTCAAGATCGATATATAAATTAGTAAGCAAATGTTCTTCAACTACAATGGATGCTTCTCAATATTCGTGTCGAAATGAATGAATATATGAAAGTAAATGTATTTTTCCAATATGAAGAACAGTCAGAAATGAGTACTCAAACAATGGAAATCATTTACAATTGCCTGTTAATCAAACGCTAGCTTATTGATCGGAATAAACACACCTGTGAATTTGGATATTCCTGTGTCGGTGAATGCCCTCTGGAGATGACGATATTATCGACGGAAAACGCGTTCAATTATTGAATAGAAATTAATCAATTTATGAGCGGAGATCGATGAAGGAACAATTAGTTGTTCCTGTAATAGGCAATAAAATTATGAAATACACACATCGTTCTTGCATAACACTTACTACCACTGTCTTGTACAACGAGACAGGTAATTGGTTGAGTGATTCAGTTCCAGATTAAGACAAGTATTGAATCCTAAAATTAAACAAGTAAATTAATGACAGATTTTTGTATTTTATAGATATACTATGGAAATTTTTACCTGAGTACTGAATGTGTTTTCATTAAAAATCTATCGATTCTGATAGAAAGAAAATCAATCTTCGAAATTCACATCACTCCGCGAATTTAATCAAAACTTAATCGAACCATTTACGACGAACCGAAAATCAAAAATCAACTTCATAACGCCCGAATGTAAGATGATTTTTTGAATGTTAACAACCTTCGCTCGGTCGTTATTAAATTAAAAAAAAAAACCTTATCCAAACATAGTCAATGACTATGAACATCGAAAACAACGTTTTCGATCTCAACTCGTTTGGTTCACCGTTTTGATTAAATTTAAATAAGACGGACAAACTGATTCGTTGCACAAACTGATAGAATTCGAACTGAATAAATATAAATATAAAAATATGTAATGGAACTGTACGACGCATACGCAAAATCGGGTGGGATCTAATCAAACTGATTATGCATCAAAGGAGGAACACTGACATGCAAGGATCCAAAACGCGTCATCACTTGTATTGGACGCCAACAATTGAATGCCATTATGAGACATAGTAGTTCGATTTGCCCTATCTGTACATAGAAAAGGGTAATGGAGCAACTTTGCACCATTACCCATTCTCCAATCGTCGGCGAAGGGAGGGAGAGAACTTTAATTACACTCATTAAAATGAAAATTAAAAAAAATATAAACAAACGCAATATATTATTTACTATTAATTAAAGAAATCAACAATTAAAAGTAAACTATCAATGAAAAATCAATTACTATTGAATAAAAAAAATACTTAAAAAATGTAAACTTAATTTAATTGACCAAAAAGTCACGTTAAACAAAAACAATGATATTAGGGTAACAATGATATTAACGGGGCAGGGGTCGAGATGGGAAGCTGGAAATCATAAAAGAAATTAAATACACATTTTCTACGGCGCTGGTCGCACTTAACCCAACGACAAGCCACCGCCTGACACTACACCTGCTACAAGGTGAAACGACATACACAACCCGTGAAGCGGATTTATATATGCGTGCCTGATCTATTCTGCACGACGTGCAGCCATCCCTAACGCTGAAAGTCATGTGTAGAAAAGTCGAGGAGTCGAGGTTTCAACTTCGCTTCACAGCAATTCATCCACCGCGAAAGCTCCCAATGTATCGATCGCACAATTGACAATCAATCAGCATAACATCTCATACGCTGACGACGTTCAATTCGCAATCGATCTAATCTGTGTATTATACAATATAGATGAAACATTAAGAAATATACAAAATATGATATCGTCTTATGGATTCGCGTTTGAACCGTAAATTAATTCTGTTATATTATAAATGAAATCATCATAAAACGACATCCAGCCTAAAACTAAAACCTACTCTCCTATCAACTGGGGGAAATACGATGGACTTTACGTTCGTGTACAGTTCAAAATAATAAAAACCTGTTTTTTATTTATCCCTTATGTGTATTCTGTATTCGTTCTGCATCATCCGCATATCAGCAGCCGCAACTTCTGACGATATAAACGTAGACACTTCACAAACGAATCTTGTAACACTCTCACTATTACACCATTAACATTGCACATTAACTTTATTCAACGATGAATCTTTAATATACTAATTGTTTTTAACTTTTGAATCTACTAATCATTATTACTTAAAAGAAAAACACTATATAAAACACTGCTGCAAAAGAGATTTTATTAATTATGATTGATGAGTTGTATTTATCGTGAGGTAGATGTGTGAGTGTGCGTGTGTTAATGTTGTATAATGTGTAGAGTAATATGTCTGTAATGAAATGAAGATGATGAAATTCTCTCTCACTTTTCACTGATCATAGAGTAATTGACAGCTACTTCCTGAGACGTCCAAGATGGAAGAGGACCATTCAGGCTAAAGAGAATTTTGGATGCAGTTTACCCCCCATATGCAGAAGGGAATGTGTTAAACAATTTAAACAGATGATGGTCTCTCCACTAGCGATGAATCTGCCTACTGAAATTTAAAATCGGATTCTTCTCACTGTTACTGCTGATCCTGCTAACTTAACACTAGGCTAATAAGCGAAAAGAACACATAGAAGCAAACACAACGAACAATTATCTAAGACAGATGATGGTCTCTCCACCAGCAAAAAACTGAGGCTACTGAAATACAAAATGGGATTCTTCCCAGCGTTACTGCTGCTCCTGCTGACTTAACACTAGGCTGACAAGAGAAAAACACACAGAAGCGAACACAAACGGACAATTAACTAACATTGACGATTGTCTCACTGCCAGAGATGAATCTAGCTGCTGAAAATTAAAATTGAACTCCTACCACTGTCACTGCTGCTCCCGTTTAATTAACACTAGGCTAATGAGCGAGAAAAACACACAGAAGCGAACACAACAGACAATTATCTAAGAGAGACGAGTGTCTCTCCATCAGCGATGGATCTGCCTGCTGTAAATTAAAATGAAATTTTTAAGTAATAAAATAATGAAACACATACTTTGTTCCTGCACAAACCATTCGATCGTGTCTTGTACTACGAGACGGGTAATTGGTTCAGTGTTTCAGTTCCAGTTAAAGGCAAGCATTGTGTCCTAAAATTAAGCAATTATATAAATGACAGATTTTTGTATTTATATAGATATACTATGGAAATAGTTACCTGAGTTCTGAATGTGTTTGTGTTAAGAATCTGTCGATTCTGATAGAAAAAACGTCAATCTTCGCAATTCACATCACTCCGCGAATTTAATCAAAACTTAATCGAACCGTTTATGTCGAACCGAAAATCGAAAATCGACTTCATAACGCCCGAATGTAAGATGATTTTTCGAATGTTAACAACCTTCACGCGGTCGTAATTTAATTCAAAAAAGAACCTTATTTACACACAGTCAGTGACTATGAATATCGAAAACAACAGTTCTCGATCTCAACTCGATTGGTTCACCGTTTTGATTAAATTTAAATGAGACGGACAAACTGATTCGTTGCACAAACTGATAGAATTCGAACTGAATAAATATAAATATAAAAATATATAAAGGAACTGTACGACGCATACGCAAAATCGGGAGAGATCTAATCAAACTGATTATGCATCAAAGGAGGAACACTGACATGCAAGGATCCAAAACGCGTCATCACTTGTATTGGACGCTCAACATGTGAATCCCATTATGATACACACTCGTTCGATTTGCCCTATCTGTTCATATAAAGGGTAATGGTGCAACTTTGCAACATTACCCATTCTTCAGTCTTCGCCGAAGGGAGTGAGAGGATTTTTATAACACTCATTAAAATGAAAATTAAAAAAAAATAATTATAAATTCAATCTAATATTTACTATTAATTAAAAGAATCAAAATTTAAAAGCAAACAATCAATGAAAAATCAATTACTATTGAATAAAAAAAATGCTTAAAAATTCAAATCTTATTTTAATTGACTAGACAGCCACGTTAAACAATAACAAAGCTATTAGGGGTAACATGGCAGGGGTCGAGATTGGAAGCTGAAAATCATAAAAGAAATTAAATACACATTTTCTACGGTGCTAGTCGCACTTTACCCAACGACAAGCCACCGCCTGACACTACACCTGCTACAAGGTGAAACGACATACACAACCCGTGAAGCGGATTTATATATGCGTGCCTGATCTATTCTGCACGACGTGCAGCCATCCCTAACGCTGAAAGTCATGTGTTGAAGAGTCGAGGAGTCGAGGTTTCAACTTCGCTTCACAGCAATTCATCCACCGCGAAAGCTCCCAATGTATCGATCGCACAATTGACAATCAATCAGCATAACATCTCATACGCCGACGACGTTCAATTCGCAATCGATCTAATCTGTGTGTCATACATTAACAAATATGCAAGATGTGATATCGTCTTATGGATTCTTTCCTATTTTACGTTTGAACCGGATTTCAATTACGTTCTGATATAAAATCAAATCATCATGAAACGATATCCAGCCTAAAACTAAACCCTATTCTCCTACAAAAAGGAGGAAGTACGATGGATTTTGCGTTCGTGTACAGTTCAAACTTATAAAAACCTGTTTATTAATTATCCTTTTGTGTATTCCCATTTCGATCTATATTATCCGCATATCAGGAGGCCAACTTCTGGCGATATATCATTCCAGGCGACACTTTCACGAATGAATCTTATCACTCTCACAATCACACAATTATATTTGCACATTAACATTACTCACTGAAATCACTTTAATCTACTAATTATTTTTAACTTCCGAATCTAATAATTAATAATACTCAAAGAAAAAAACACTTTAAAAAACACTGCTGTAAGAAAGCTTTTATAAACGATGAATGAATTTTGTATTTTGTATGAAGTAGATGTGTGTGTGTGTGTTCATGTAGTATATTGTGCAGTGTAATATGTTTATAATGAAATGAAAATGATGAACATCTCCCTCAATTTTCACTGATCATATAGTAATTGTCAGCTACTTCCTGAGACGTCCAAGATGGAAGAGGACCATTCAGGCCAAAGAGAAATTTGGATGCAATTTAACCTCATACCCAGGAGGAAATGTGTGTATCGTCTGCATTGGGATCATCTCCGATGTAGGAAGCTGAAGAATTGAATTGACAATGGGATGTATGTATCCCACTGTTACTGCTGATCCCGCTGACTTAACGCTAGGCTAATAAGCGAAAAAAACACACAAAAGCGCACACAACGGACAATTAACTAAGACAGACGATTGTCTCTCTGCCAGAGATGAGTCTGGATGTTGAAATTTAAAACGAGATACTTCCCAGCGAAACTGCTGCTCCTGCTGACTTAACACTAGGCTGACAAGCGAAAAAAACACACAGAAGCGAACACAAACGGACAATTAACTAACACAGACGATTGTCTCACTGCCAGAGATGAGGCTGGCTGCTGAAAATTAAAATTGAACTCCTACCACTGTCACTGCTGAACCTGTTGACTTAGCACTATGCCAATGAGCGAGAAAAACACCCAGAAGCGGACACAACAGACAATTAACTAAGACAGACGAGTGTCTCTCCATCAGCGATGGATCTGCCTGCTGAAATTTAAAATGGGATTTTAAGTAATAAAATAATGAAAGACATACATTGTTCCTGCATAAATCATTCGATCATTGTCTTGTACGTCGAGACAATACATTGGTTTAGTGTTTCGGTTCCACATTACGACAAGTATTGGTTCCTAGAATTAAGCAATTGAATTAATGTCAGATATTTGTATTTATATAGATATACTATGGAAATCGTTACCTGAGTTCTGAATGTGTTCGTGTTAAGAATCGGTCGATTCCGATAGAAAAAACCTCAATCTTCGAGATTCACATCACTCCGCGAATTTAATCAAAACTTAATAGAACCGTTTATGAGGAACCGAAAATCGATTTCATAACGCCCGAATATAAGATGATTTTTTGAATGTTAACAACCTTCACGCGGTCGTAATTTAATTCAAAAAAGAACCTTATTTACACACAGTCAGTGACTATGAACATCGAAAACAACAGTTCTCGATCTCAACTCGATTGGTTCACCGTTTTGATTAAAATTAAATGAGACGGACAAACTGATTCGTTGCACAAAATGATAGAATTTGAACTGAATAAATATGAATGTAAAAAATATATAAAAGAACTGTACGACGCATACGCAAAATCGGGTGGGATCTAATCAAACTAATTATGCATCAAAAGAGGAACATTGACATGCAAGGATCCAAAACGCGTCATCACTTGTATTGGACGCTCAACATGTGAATCCCATTATGATACACACTTGTTCGATTTGCCCTATCTGTTCATATAAAGGGTAATGGTGTAACTTTGCAACATTACCCATTCTTCAGTCTTCGCCGAAGGGAGTGAGAGGATTTTTATAACACTCATTAAAATGAAAATTAAAAAAAAATAATTATAAATTCAATCTAATATTTACTATTAATTAAAAAAAATCATAATTTAAAAGCAAACAATCAATGAAAAATCAATTACTATTGAATAAAAAAAATACTTAAAAAATTGAAATCATATTTTAATTGACTAGAGAGCCACGTTAAACAATAACAAAGCTATTAGGCGTAACATGGCAGGGGTCGAGATTGGAAGCTGAAAATCATAAAAGAAATTAAATACACATTTTCTACGGTGCTGGTCGCACTTAATCCAACGACAAGCCACCGCCTGACACTACACCTGCTACAAGGTGAAACGACATACACAACCCGTGAAGCGGATTTATATATGCGTCCCTGATCTATTCTGCACGACGTGCAGCCATCCCTAACGCTGAAAGTCATGTGTTGAAGAGTCGAGGAGTCGAGGTTTCAACTTCGCTTCACAGCAATTCATCCACCGCGAAAGCTCCCAATGTATCGATCGCACAATTGACAATCAATCAGCATAACATCTCATACGCTGACGACGTTCAATTCGCAATCGATCTAATCTGTGTGTCATACATTAACAAATATGCAAGATGTGATATCGTCTTATGGATTCTTTCCTATTTTACGTTTGAACCGGATTTCAATTACGTTCTGATATAAAATCAAATCATCATGAAACGATATCCAGCCTAAAACTAAACCCTATTCTCCTACAAAAAGGGGGAAGTACGATGGATTTTGCGTTCGTGTACAGTTCAAACTTATAAAAACCTGTTTATTAATTATCCTTTGTGTATTCCCATTTCGATCTATATTATCCTCTTATCAGGAGGCCAACTTCTGACGATATATAATTCCAGGCGACACTTTCACGAATGAATCTTGTATCACTCTCACAATCACACAATTAAATCTTCACATTAACATTACTCACTGAAATCACTTTAATCTACTAATTATTTTTAACTTTTGAATCCACTAATTATTAATACGCAAAGAAAAAAACACTTTAAAAAACACTGCTGTAAGAGAGCATTTATTAACGATGATTGAGTGTTGTGTTTTGTATGAAGTAGATGTATGTGTGTGTGTTCATGTAGTATATTGTGTAGTGTAATATGTTTATAATGAAATGAAAATGATGAACATCTCCTTCACTTTTCACTGATCATATAGTAATTGTCAGCTACTTCCTGAGACGTCCAAGATGGAAGAGGACCATTCAGGCCAAAGAGAAATTTGGATGCAATTTAACCTCATACCCAGGAGGAAATGTGTGTATCGTCTGCATTGGCATCATCTCTGATGTAGGAAGCTGAAGGATTGAATTGACAATGGGATGTATGTATCCCACTGTTACTGCTGATCCCGCTGACTTAAAGCTAGGCTAATAAGCGAAAAAAACACACAGAAGCGCACACAACGGACATTAACTAAGACAGACGATTGTCTCTCTGCCAGAAATGAGTCTGGATGCTGAAATTTAAAACGGGATTCTTCCCAGCGTTACTGCTGCTCCTGCTGACTTAACACTAGGCTGACAAGCAAACAAAACAGACAATTAACTAAGACAGACGTTTGTCTCTCCACCAGCGACGGATCTGCATGCTGAAAATGAAAATTGGATTCCCCCCACTGTTATTGCTGATCCCGCTGACTTAACACTAGGCTAATAAGCGAAAAAAACACACAGAAGCGAACACAACGGACAATTAATGTGTGTATGTGTATTTGTGTGTATACCTGTGTGTGTTTGTGTGTGTGTATTGTCTGCATTGGCCATACACAAAATAATTGATTGAAATATATCAATGTATTAAATCTAAATAGATATTTATGCATTTAACAACAAATCGTGCACATGCTGTGACTTAATTTTTAAACATATTGTTTAATCACCGAAATTTTAATAGTACAGCCGAACGAAAAACAATTTAATTGAATATTTTGTCTATGTTGCCACTTCTACACCACGTTGAGGTTGCAGACATGTAGAAGACCTAACGTGTCGATTCGAAAATCAACGCTAAACTAAGCCCTCAATATCAAATATTTTAAACAAAAAAAATCAAATTTGTACTTGTTTTAAGAAACGCCTATTCTAGCTATCTTATCGACTAAAATTACTTTACATCCTTACAATTACTTTGAACTTGCATAATATCCACACACGTATCTTATTCATAAATCAATGAACTTCGTCGATGGATCAACATCTATAAAATCAATACAATTTCAAAATTCAAGTTCAATGTTCATCAATAAAATTTACCTGAAAATATAAAACATAATTGTTCACCTGAAAAGAGTTTTTGGCAATTTAGGTAATTAATATGTATATATATATATATATATATATATATATATATAATTATGTACATGTACAATATTTTTTTAATGTGTGTGTGTGTGGGATTTTATCGTTTCTCCCAAATAATTATATACAGTAACAAATCTGAAAGAAATGTAAATATTATAATATATGAACATACGTACACACACACACACACACATATATATATATATATATATATATATGTGTGTGTGTGTGTGTGTGTGGAGGGGAAGTAGTGTGTGTGTGTATCTTTAATACTTTGTTTTTATATTTATATTCATAAATCTAATGTTGAAAAATACTTTCTTCAATATATTTTTTCCATAATTGATACTTTAATCTGTACGTTCAGATATTAGTTTATATATACTTCAGATATTTCATTTCAGATAATAATATTCAATAATAATTAAATTAATTACAGCCAGTTATTTAAATTACTGAAAGGAAAGAGAGGTAATAGTTATGAGCTAGAAACAGATAATAATAATTAAAAAATATAAACTCGCACACACACACACACACACAATCTGTAAAAAAAACTGTATAATTATATAATCTGAAAAACTAATTATTATTATTATGTTTCTGGCTGTCCATTTTAAATTAATGTATACAATAAAGATTGAAAAATCCTTTTCTTTATATATGTATATACCATAAGTGACATTATTTATTTGTGAATTCAATTTTTGTTTGATATCTTATCTTCATAAGATATTTCTGTTCAAATAATTAAACTCGGCAATAAATTAATGACATGCTGTTATTTAAATCACTGAAAGGAAAGAGAGATAATAGTTAATAGCTGAAAACATATAAAAATGATTAAAAAATATAAACTCGCACACACACACACGCAATCTGTAAAAAAACTGTATTATTATATAATCTGAAAAAGTAATTATTATTATTATTATGTTTCTGGATATCCATTTTGAATAAATGTCTATAATAAAGATTTGAAAAATCCTTTTCTTTTTAGATATATTCCTTATGTGACATTATAATTTGTGAATTCAATTTTATTTTGATATCTTATCTTCATATAATACTTCTATTCAAATAATGATATTCAACAATAAATTAATTACATGCTGTTATTTAAATCACTGAAAGGAAAGAGAGATAATAGTTAATAGCTGAAAACAAACAAAAATGATTAAAAAATATAAACTCGCACACACACCCACACACACAATCTGTAAAGAAACTGTATTATTATAAAATCTGAAAAATTAATCATTATTATTATGTTTCTGTATATCCATTTTGAATTAATTTTCATAATAAAGAATTGAAAAATCCTTCTCTTTATAAAAATATTTCAGATGTGATAGCATATGTAAACTCAATTTTTATTTGATATCTTCGTAACGTACTTCTGTTCAAGAAATAAAATTTAACTATAAATTAATTATATTCTGTTTTTTTAAATCACTGAAAGGAAAGAAAATTAATAGTTAATAGCTGGAAACAAATAAAAGTAATTAAAAAATATAAACTCGCACACACACACACACAATCTGTAAAAAAACTGTGTTATTATATAATCTGAAAAATTAATTATTATAATTATTTTTCTGGACATCCATTTTGTATTAATTTTCATAATAAGAAATTGAAAAATCCTTTCCTTTATAGAAACATTTCAAATGTGATATTAGTATATGTAAACTCAATTTTTATTTGATATCTTATCTTCGTAAGATACTTCTATTCAAATAATAAAATTCAACAATAAAATAATTACAGTCTGTTTTTTAAATCACTGAAAGGAAAGAGACATATTAGTTAATAGCTAAAAACAAATAAAAATGATTAAAAAATATAAACTAGCACACACACACACACACAATCTGTAAAAAAAATGTATTATTATATAATCTGAAAAATTAATTATTGTTATTATGTTTCTGGATATACATTTTGAATTAATGTTTATAATAATGATTTGAAAAGTCCTTTTCTTTTTAGATATATTCCATATGTGACATTATAATTTGTTAATTCAATTTTATTTTGATATCTTATTTTCGTATAATACTTCTATTCAAATAATTATATTCAACAATAAATTAATTACATGCTGTTATTTAAATCACTGAAAGAAAAGAGGGATAATAGTTAATAGCTGAAAACAAACAAAAATGATTAGAAAATATAAACTCGCACACACACACACACAATCTGTAATAAAACTGTATTATTATATAATCTGAAATATTAATTATTATTATTATCTTTCTGGACATCCATTTTGAATTAATTAACATAATAAAGAATTGAAAAATCCTTCTTTTTATAGAAATATTTCAGATGTGATAGTACATGTAAAATCAATTTTTATTTGATATTTTCGTAAGATACTTCTATTCAAGAAATAAAATTTAACTATAAATTAATTACATCCTGTTTTTTAAAGTCACTGAAAGGAAAGAAAATTAATAGTTAATAGCTGGAAACAAATAAAAATGGTTAAAAATTATAAACAGCAACACACACACACACAATCTGTAAAGAAACTGTATTATTATATAATCTGAAAAATTAATAAATATTATATATATATATATATATATATATATATATATATATATATATATATATATGTATGTATATATAAATATGACTAAGAAGTAATCTGAAAAAAATAATGATTAGTATTTTACATAAAGCTGAAAAAAAATTATGTTATACATAATTAAATATTTCCCATCACGATGATTTTCATTTCATTTTTCAAATTTATAATTTTCTGTTCCAAAATTGAACAATACACTTTCAATGACGTGTTGAGAGACTGTGAATTCCTTTATTATTTTAGTACATTTTTATATATTTTAATTAATTAATGCACTTTAGTAACCTATTTATATTTTATTTTAGTAACATATTTATATTCTTGCATTATTTACTTCACGTTTTAAAATTTTTTACATTTTTAACCGCTGTAAATACAAGTTAATTTTATTATTACTAAATCTGTCTCGACTCTTTCCCTGTTTCTCTCTCTCTCTCACACACACACACATGAAATTCTAATAATTTTATAACCTGAAAAAAATGATTAATTAGTTATGCTGAAAAATAAACAGGTATTAATTATTAATATACATAAATAAGTTATATATACATATATAGGATGGCCATCCCTACACGAATCACACATACACAAATATATTAAATAAATTTATATATAAATATATATTTATATTATAATTGTTACAATTTATACTTATTTAATTCTCCTTCCATTGAATTTTTGCATAGTGAATATTTTATATTCATGTATTATTGTATTATGTAATATTTATGTATTATTTTCACTTTTGACAGTAGTCTCAAATGAGAGTCGTGATTATATGTATGAAATTGTTTTGTATGTATCTATTTTTTCTGAAAAAATGTTTACTGAATGTAAATATCCATTTATTATTTTATAAGTTCATAAAAATGAAGTCGTTACCATATCTGTCTATTCTTCTGTAATCTATAATTTCTGTCGCTTTCCAATTGTATATCCATAATTGTCTATTTCAAAAGCGAAGTATTTTAATTTCCACATTAAAAAACCTTTTTTAAAAATTGTTTTTTAGCAATTGTTACTTTGGTCATTTTAGTAATTAAGTAATTATTTAATGAAACGAATCTTCATGCAACTCGACCTCTGAAAATTCCAATAAACGAATTGATTGCTGATAAGTGTATTAATTAAAACATTACTCTGAATTACCTAATTAAAAAATTAATCAACAGGGTGAATCCATTCGATTTTGGTAAATATTTAGAGAACAACAATCGAGAGTACACCATTTACACTTCGATATGGTATCAATTATTGCATGAAAGAGAAAAATTAATCATTCTGTAATGTATGTCTGTATGTAAAATATATGTATGCTATGTATGTATCAGTATAAGTAATAAGAATAAGTATATTATATTATGTACTATATTGTATTGTAAATTATATTTACAATATTAACTCACGAACACGTATTTCACTTTTTGTAGACGACGTCGGTTCAAGACTTGAAAATAAGGAGTGATACATTCGAACGAATCGATCAATAAACATTTATAATAAAAAAAAAACAATAGATCATACAGAAATATTTATGTTAAATATAATCTCAAATTCATTTTATTTAATGTGTATTTCTGAAATGAGAAGGAGCAGAGTTAACGAACGATTTAACGAATAGTGTTTATTAATCGATTTAAAAAACTAGTCATAATTATTTTCACTGCAATCTCTGTAACTAACAAAAATCTTATTATTGTTGTTTGTGTGTGTATGTGTTTGTGCGTGTGTGTGTGTCGTTGTATTTTTGTACTTTTATGAAGTTATGTATAAATGAAAACTTTTACTGTAGAAGAGTGAATATGTGTATTTATTTGTATGTTTTATATATGTTTGTGTCGATTGTAATAAAGTAGGTGGTAAAAAATCTCTTAATACTATAGTTTCATCATATTGTTTATACTATTTACCATACAGACCACGGAGATAGAACTACTTGAATCGTTTTGAACTCAAACAAATCGATCAATAAACTCAATGAGCAGACACGTTTATTTAAATTGTATTTAGCCTCTAAATGTAGATTTGAGAAATGCTTGAAACAATCCAGAATATTGGTGATATTTAGAAAAAAAAATTACACTAATTAATTGGTACAGAAACACCGATATATATATATATATATATATATACATTTGTACACGAGTAAAATTATTATTCAATTTTGATAAAGATGAATTATATCGAATATTACTTTTATTGATCGATTAGAAGAAGATCGGGCAGCTGGAAAATACATAGCGAAAACTGAAACATAAAAATACAGATTGCACGCGAAAAATAGCGATGACAAACGGATTGTATGTGCAATGAACTTTACACTCACATCGAAAGATTCTATAATTTATAAATAATCTTATTAAGAAACAATTTGAGACATGATTGAAGTTTCATTAACCACGAGTTCATTCCGAATCAATTCCGTTTGTTTATCTCAACAAATATTCAAGAGAACTTATATTATTTGTATATCATTTGTACATAATGTCGCAAACCAATTCATACCTATGCGGAATCCAAAAGATCATCGATTGACATTGATACGAAGATGAAATCCATCAATAAATATTTTAAAATATAACCATTAGTAAAATGTAAAGTGAATTAGAACGACGGCGCATTCAAATTTTCAGTTATTTTAATGACAATGACAGAATTGAGAAACGACTATTGATATAAATATTGAATTAGTATTAAAGAAATGGAATAGTTGATAACAAAGGACATTTAGAGCCCTGACATAGTTTTTGATTGTGAAAAGATGTATTTATTGATGGATTTATAAACCAATAATTGAAGATAGCTTCTCGATGTCTGAAATAAACGGGTGTTGATTATTTGTGAATTGATGTAAATGTTGAAGTCAGTTGATGTAGATGCGTGTGTGTGTGTGTATGTGCATATAAGTGTCTGAGAAATATGCTCTTGATGTGTATGGACGCAGTTTATCCTCATACCCGGGAGGACCTTTTTTTTAAACCATTTACCATTAACTTTATATGGACGAAGATAGAAAAAATTCATAAGTCGAGTGTCAAAATGTAATAGTACGTCGTGTAAGTGGAACATATTATTATGATGTTCAAAATTAAGAAAGTGATGGAAAATTTACACCATGAATCAATAGACGGATGCTAACAGAAATCTCGATTACAATGGAATAAAAAGTAATTATTTTTTCTATTGACATTCTGTGATAAGATAAAATTTGATAGCATACTAACGGAGACAAATTAAAAAAGAATTTATTAAAATCTGACATTGACGACGATTATATTCGTTCGATCTCGATTTAAAAATAGACAAATATAATGGACGCTTGTCAGCGTCCGCCATAGAAATGTAAGTGACAATATCGATACATAAATTCGTACGCCAGTGTTTACTTAACTACAATGGATACTTTTAAATATTTGAGTCGCGATGCATGAATACACGAATACAAATGTACTTTTTCTAACGTGAAGAAGAGTTAGAAATGTGTAATCAAAAGATACAAATTATTTAAGGATGTCTATGCATGTGCCTGTGTTTGTGGGTGCACTCTGAACACAACGATATTGTGTTCGAAAAATGCGTTCGATTATCAAATCGAGAGTAATCAATTTATGAGCAGAGGTCGATGAAAGAATACGTTTACTCTTTCCCGAGGTATTGATTCATTAGAGTAATAAAAAAATATATAAAATACATACATCATCCTCTCATAAAACTTACGATCATTGGTAAGTGCTACGATACAAATAATTGGCGGAGTGTTTTATTTCCAGTGTAAGACTAGACTTCTTTCCTAAAATTAAACATGTAAATTAATAACAGCTATATATATATTTAGTTATATTATGGAAATTGTTACCTGAGAACTGAATGTGTTCTTATACAGAATCTGTCGATTCTAACAGAAAAATATCAATCTTCCAAATTCATGTCACTCCACGAATTTAATCAAAACTTAATTGAACCGTTTATGTCGAACCGAAAATCGAAAAACGATTTTATAACGCCCGAATGCAAGCTGATTTTTGAATTTAACAACTCCCGTTTGGTCATTATTAAAATCAAAAAAAAACTGATCTACACGTAGTAAACGACTACGAATATCAAAAACAAACAGTTTTCGATCTGAACTGAATTACTTAAACGTTTTGATTAAATGTTACAATGACGGACAAACTGTTTTATTGCACAAACTGATCAAATTCAAACTGAATAATTATAAATATAAAAATAAATAATGGAACCGTACGACGCACACGCAAAGTCGGGTGGGATCTAATCAAACTAATTATGCATCAAATGAAGCCATTACATGTAAGGGTCCAAAACGCGTCAACACTTGTATTGGACGCTCAACATGTGAATGCCTTTATGAAACACACCCGTTTGATTTGCCCTATCTATACAAATATTGGGTAATGGTGCAACTTTGCACCATTACTCAATCTCCAATAATCGGAGCGAGGGGGAGAGGCTACTTTATAACGCAAAGCGAAAAAGTTATGAAAATTTAAAAAATATATATATTCAAACGAATTAAAACTTACTATTAATGTTAAATTAACTGACCGAAAAGCTACGTTAAACAGTAACAAATCAATCAGGGGTAACGTAGCAGGGGTCGCGATCAAGAGCTGAAATTCATAAAAGAAATTAAATACACATTTTCTATGGTACTAGTCGCACTTAACCCAACGACAAGTCACCGCCTAGCACTACACCTGCTACAAGGTGAAACGACATACACAACCCGTGAAGCGGGTTTATATATGCGTGCCTGATCTATTCTGCACGACGTGCAGCCATCCCTAACGCTGAAAGTCATGTGTAGAAAAGTCGAGGAGTCGAGGTTTCAACTTCGCTTTACAGCAATTCATCCACCGCGAACGCTCCTAATGTATCGATCGCACAATTGATAATCAATCAGCATAACATCTCATACGCCGACGACGTTCAATTCGCAATCGATCTAATCTGTGTGTTATGCAATATAGATGAAACATTAAGAAATATGCAAAATATGATATCGTCTTATGGATTCGCGTTTGAACCGTAAATTAATTCTGTTATATTATAAATGAAATCATCATAAAACGACATCCAGCCTAAAACTAAAACCTACTCTCCTATCAATTGGGGGAAATACGATGGACTTTGCGTTCGTGTACAGTTCAAAATAATAAAAACCTGTTTTATATTTATCCCTTATGTGTATTCTGTTTTCGTTCTGCATCATCCGCATATCAGCAGCCGCAACTTCTGACGATATAAACGTAGACACTTCACGAACGAAACTTGTATCACTCTCACTATTACACCATTAACATTGCACATTAACTTTATTCAACGATGAAACTTTAATATAATAATTGTGTTTAACTTTTAAATATACTAATTATTATTACTTAAAAAGAAACACCACATAAAACACTGCTGTAAAAGTTATTATATTAGTTATGAATGATGAGTTGTATTTATCATGAGGTAGATGTGTGAGTGTGCGTGTGTTAATGTTGTGTAATGTGCAGAGTTATATGTTTGTAATGAAATGAAGAGGATGAAATTCTCTCACACTTTTCACTGATCATATAGTAATTGACAGCTACTTCCTGAGACGTCCAAGATGGAAGAGGACCATTCAGGCCAAAGAGAATTTTCGATGCAGTGTACCCCCCATATACAGAAGGGAATGTGTTAAACAATTTAAACAGATGACGGTCTCTCCACTAGAGATGAATCTGCCTACTGAAATTTAAAATTGGATTCTTCCCACTGATACTGCTGATCCTGCTCACTTAACACTAGGCTAATAAGCGAAAGAACACATAGAAGCGAACACAACGACAATTATCTTAGCCAGATGATGGTCTCTCCACCAGCGATGACTGAGGCTACTGAAATACAAAATGGGATTCTTCTCAGCGTTACTGCTGCTCCTGCTGACTTAACACTAGGCTGACAAGCGAAAAAAACACACAGAAGCGAACACAAACGGACAATTAACTAACACAGACGATTGTCTCACTGGCAGAGATGAGTTTGGCTGCTGAAAATTAAAATTGAACTCCAACCACTGTCACTGCTGCTCCCGTTTAATTAACACTAGGATAAAGAGCGAGAAAAACACACAGAAGCGAACACAACAGACAATTAACTAAGAGAGACGAGTGTCTCTCCATCAGCAATGGATCCGCCTGCTGAAATTTAAAATGTAATTTTTAAGTAATAAAATAATGAAAGACATACTTTGTTCCTGCACAAACCATTCGATCGTGTCTTGTACGACGAGACGGGTAATTGGTTCAGTGTTTCAGTTCCAGTTCAAGGCAAGCATTGTGTCCTAAAATTAAGCAATTATATAAATGACAGATTTTTGTATTTATATAGATACACAATGTAAATCGTTACCTGAGTTCTCAATGTGTTTGAGTTAAGAATCTGTCGATTCCGATAGAAAAAACATCAATATGCGAGATTCACATCACTCCGCGAATTTAATCAAAACTTAATCGAACCGTTTATGACGAACCGAAAATCGAAAATCGATTTTATAACGCCCGAATGTAAGATGATTTTTCGAATGTTAACAACCTTCACGCGGTCGTAATTTAATTCAAAAAAGAACCTTATTTACACACAGTCAGTGACTATGAATATCGAAAACAACAGTTCTCGATCTCAACTCGATTGGTTCACCGTTTTGATTAAATTTAAATGAGACGGACAAACTGATTCGTTGCACAAACTGATAGAATTCGAACTGAATAAATATAAATATAAAAATATATAAAGGAACTGTACGACGCATACGCAAAATCGGGAGAGATCTAATCAAACTGATTATGCATCAAAGGAGGAACACTGACATGCAAGGATCCAAAACGCGTCATCACTTGTATTGGACGCTCAACATGTGAATCCCATTATGATACACACTCGTTCGATTTGCCCTATCTGTTCATATAAAGGGTAATCGTGCAACTTTGCACCATTACTCATTCTTCAATCATCGGCGAAGGGTGAGAGGGGACTTGAATAAAAATCATTAAAATAGAAATTAAAAAAAGTAATTATAAAGGCAATCTAATATTTACAATTAAATAAAAAAATCAACAATTAAAAGAAAACAATCAATGAAAAAGCAATTAATATTGAATAAAAAAAATACTTAAAACGTGAAAACTTAATTTAATTGAACAAAGAGCCACGTTGAGTAACAAGAAATCTATTAGGGGTAACGTGACAGGAATCGAGATAGGAAGCTGAAATTCATAAAGAAATTAAATACACATTTTCTACGGTGCTAGCCGCACTTAACCCAACGACAAGCCACCGCCTGACACTACACCTGCTACAAGGTGAAACGACATACACAACCCGTGAAGCGGATTTATATATGCGTGCCTGATCTATTCTGCACGACGTGCAGCCATCCCTAACGCTGAAAGTCATGTGTAGAAAAGTCGAGGAGTCGAGGTTTCAACTTCGCTTCACAGCAATTCATCCACCGCGAAAGCTCCCAATGTATCGATCGCACAATTGACAATCAATCAGCATAACATCTCATACGCTGACGACGTTCAATTCGCAATCGATCTAATCTGTGTGTCATACATTAACAAATATGCAAGATGTGATATCGTCTTATGGATTCTTTCCTATTTTACGTTTGAACCGGATTTCAATTACGTTCTGATATAAAATCAAATCATCATGAAACGATATCCAGCCTAAAACTAAACCCTATTCTCCTACAAAAAGGGGGAAATACGATGGATTTTGCGTTCGTGTACAGTTCAAACTTATAAAAACCTGTTTATTAATTATCCTTTTGTGTATTCCCATTTCGATCTATATTATCCGCATATCAGGAGGCCAACTTCTGGCGATATATCATTCCAGGCGACACTTTCACGAATGAATCTTGTATCACTCTCACAATCACACAATTATATTTGCACATTAACATTACTCACTGAAATCACTTTAATCTACTAATTATTTTTAACTTTCGAATCTAATAATTAATAATACTCAAAGAAAAAAACACTTTAAAAAACACTGCTGTAAGAAAGCTTTTATAAATGATGAATGAATTTTGTATTTTGTATGAAGTAGATGTGTGTGTGTGTGTTCATGTAGTATATTGTGTAGTGTAATATGTTTATAATGAAATGAAAATGATGAACATCTCCCTCACTTTTCACTGATCATATAGTAATTGTCAGCTACTTCCTGAGACGTCCAAGATGGAAGAGGACCATTCAGGCCAAAGAGAAATTTGGATGCAATTTAACCTCATACCCAGGAGGAAATGTGTGTATCGTCTGCATTGGCATCATCTCCGATGTAAGAAGCTGAAGGATTGAATTGACAATGGGATGTATGTATCCCACTGTTACTGCTGATCTCGCTGACTTAACGCTAGGCTAATAAGCGAAAAAAACACACAGAAGCGCACACAACGGACAATTAAACTAAGACAGACGATTGTCTCTCTGCCAGAGATGAGTCTCGATGCTGAAATTTAAAACGGGATTCTTCCTAGCGTTACTGCTGCTCCTGCTGACTTAACACTCGGCTGACAAGCGAAAAAAACACACAGAAGCGAACACAACAGACAATTAACTAAGACAGACGTTTTTCTCTCCACCAGCGACGGATCTGCATGCTGAAAATGAAAATTGTTTTCCCCCACTGTTACTGCTGATCCCGTTGACTTAACACTAGGCTAATAAGCGAAAAAAACACACAGAAGCGAACAAAACGGACAATTAATGTGTGTATGTGTGTGTGTGTATTTGTGTGTGTGTATTGTCTGCATTGGCCATACACAAAATAATTGATTGAAATATATCAATGTATTAAATCTAAATAGATATTTATGCTTTTAACAACAAATCGTGCACATGCTGTGACTTAATTTTTAAACATATTGTTTAACCACCGAAATTTTAATAGTTCCGCCGAACGAAAAACAATTTAATTGAATATTTTGTCTATGTTGCCACTTCTACACCACGTTGAGGTTGCAGACATGTAGAAGACCTAACGTGTCGATTCGAAAATCAACGCTAAACTAAGCCCTCAATATCAAATATTTTAAACAAAAAAAAAATCAAATTTGTACATGTTTTCAGAAAAGCCTATTCTAGCTATCTTATCGACTAAAATTACTTTATATCCTTACAATTACTTTGAACTTGCATAATATCCACGCACGTATCTTATTCATAAATCAATGAACTTCGTCGATGGATCAACATCTATAAAATCAATACAATTTCAAAATGCAAGTTCAATGTTCTTCAATAAAATTTACCTTAAAATATACAGCATAATTGTTCACCTGAAAAGAGTTTATGGCAATTTAGGTAATTTATACGTACATGTATATATATATATAATTATGTACATGTACAATATTTTTTTTAATGTGTGTGTGTGTGTGTGATTTTATCGTTTCTCCCAAATAAATATATACGGTAACAAATCTGAAAGAAATGTAAATGTTATAATATATGAACATACGTACACACACACACACACATATATATATATATATATATATATGTGTGTGTGTGTGTGTGGATGGGAAGTAGTGGATGTTTGTATCCTTAATAGTTTGTTTTTATATTTATATTCATAAATCGAAAGTTGAAAAATACTTTCTCTAATATATTTTTTCCATAATTGATATTTTAATCTATACGTTCAGATATTAGTTTATATATACTTCAGATATTTCGTTTCAAATAATAATATTCAATAATAGTTAAATTAATTACAGCCAGTTATTTAAATTACTGAAAGGAAAGAGAGGTAATAGATAAGAGCTAGAAACAGACAATAATAATTAAAAAATATAAACTCACACACACACACACACAATCTGTAAAAAAAACTGTATAATTATATAATCTGAAAAATTAATTATTATTATTATTATGTTTCTGGCTGTCCATTTTGAATTAATGTATACAATAAAGATTGAAAAATCCTTTTCTTTATATATGTATATACCATAAGTGATATTATTTATTTGTGAATTCAATTTTTGTTTGATATATTATCTTCATAAAATATTTCTGTTCAAATAATTAAACTCGGCAATAAATTAATGACATGCTGTTATTTAAATCACTGAAAGGAAAGAGAGATAATAGTTAATAGCTGAAAACATATAAAAATGATTAAAAAATATATACTAGCACACACACACGCAATCTGTAAAAAAAACTGTATTATTATATAATCTGAAAAATTAATTAATATTATTATGTTTCTGGATATCCATTTTGAATTAATGTCTATAATAAAGATTTGAAAAATCCTTTTCTTTTTACATATATTCCATATGTGACATTATAATTTGTGAATTCAATTTTATTTTGATATCTTTTCTTCGTATAATACTTTTGTTCCAAAAATAAAATTTAACTATAAATTAAATACAGCCTGTTTTTTTAAGTCACTGAAAGAAAGAGACATATTAGTTAACAGCTGAAAACAAATAAAAATGATCAAAAAATATAAACTCGCACACCCACACATACAATCTGTAAAAAAACTGTATTATTATATAATCTGGAAAAATAATTATTATTATTATTATGTTTCTGGATATCCATTTTGAATTAATGTCTATAATAAAGATTTGAAAAATCCTTTTCTTTTTAGATATATTCCATATATGACATTATAATTTGTGAATTCAATTTTATTTTGATAGCTTATCTTCGTATAATACTTCTATTTAAATAATAATATTCAACAATAAATTAATTACATGCTGTTATTTAAATCACTGAAAGGAAAGAGTGATAATAGTTAATAGCTGAAAACATATAAAAATGATTAGAAAATATAAACTCGCACACACACAATCTGTAAAAAACTGTATTATTATATAAACTGAAAAATTAATTATTATTATTATTTTTCTGGATATCCATTTTGAATTAATTTTCATAATAAAGAATTGAAAAAGCCTTTCCTTTATAGAAATATTTCAAATGTGATATTAGTATATGTAAACTCAATTTTTATTTGATATCTTATCTTAGTAAGATACTTCTATTCAAATAATAAAATTCAACAATAAAATAATTACAGTCTGTTTTTTAAATCACTGAAAGGAAAGAGACATATTAGTTAATAGCTAAAAACAAATAAAAATGATTAAAAAATATAAACTCGCACACACACACACACAATCTGTAAAAAAACTGTATTATTATATAATCTGAAAAATTAATTATTGTTATTATGTTTCTGGATATACATTTTGAATTAATGTTTATAATAAAGATTTGAAAAATCGTTTTCTTTTTAGATATATTCCATATGTGACATTATTATTTGTTAATTCAATTTTATTTTGATATCTTATTTTCGTATAATACTTCTATTCAAATAATTATATTCAACAATAAATTAATTACATGCGGTTATTTAAATCACTGAAAGAAAAGAGGGATAATAGTTAATAGCTGAAAACATATAAAAATGATTAGAAAATATAAACTCGCACACACACACACACACAATCTGTAATGAAACTGTATTATTATATAATCTGAAATATTAATTATTATTATTATCTTTCTGGATATCCATTTTGAATTAATTAACATAATAAAGAATTGAAAAATCCTTCTTTTTATAGAAATATTTCAGATGTGATAGTACATGTAAAATCAATTTTTATTTGATATTTCGTACTTCTATTCAAGAAATAAAATTTAACTATAAATTAATTACATCCTGTTTTTTTAAAAATCACTGAAAGGAAAGAAAATTAATAGTTAATTGCTGGAAACAAATAAAAATGATTAAAAAATATAAACAGCAACACACACACACAATCTGTAAAGAAACTGTATTATTATATAATCTGAAAAATTAATAAATATTATATATATATATATATATATATATATATATATATATATATATATGTATATATATATGTATATATATGTATGTATATATAAATATGACTAAGAAGTAATCTGAAAAAAATAATGATTAGTATTTTACATAAAGCTGAAAAAAATTGATGTTATACATAATTAAATATTTCCCATCACGATGATTTTCATTTCATTTTTCAAATTTATAATTTTTTGTTCCAAAATTGAACAATACACTTTCAATGACGTGTTGAGAGACTGTGAATTCCTTTATTATTTTAGTACATTTTTATATATTTTAATTAATTAATGCACTTTAGTAACCTATTTATATTTTATTTTAGTAACATATTTATATTCTTGCATTATTTACTTCACGTTTTAAAATTTTTACATTTTTAACCGCTGTAAATACAAGTTAATTTTATTATTACTAAATCTGTCTCGGCTCTTTCCCTGTTTCTCTCTCTCTCTCACACACACACACACATAAAATTCTAATAATTTTATAACCTGAAAAAAATAATTAATTAGTTATGCTGAAAAATAAACAGGTATTAATTATTAATATACATAAATAAGTTATATATACATATATAGGATGGCCATCCCTACACGAATCACACATACACAAATATATTAAATAAATAAATATATATATATATATATATATATATATATATATTTATATTATAATTGTTACAATTTATACTTATTTAATTCTCCTCCCATTGAATTTTTGCATAGTGAATATTTTATATTCATGTATTATTGTATTATGTAATATTTATGTATTATTTTCACTTTTGACAGTAGTCTCAAATGAGAGTCGTGATTATATGTATGAAATTGTTTTGTATGTATCTATTTTTTCTGAAAAAATGTTTACTGAATGTAAATATCCATTTATTATTTTATAAGTTCATAAAAATGAAGTCGTTACCATATCTGTCTATTGTAATTTCTGTCGCTTTCCAATTGTATATCCATAATTGTCTATTTCAAAAGCTGTGTATTTTAATTTCCAAATTCAAAAAACATTTTTTAACAATTGTTTTCAGCAATTGTTACTTTGGTCATTTAAGTAATTAAGTAATTATTTAATGAAACGAATCTTCATGCAATTCGACCTCTGAAAATTCCAATAAACGAACTGATTGCTGATAAGTGTCTTAATTAATTAAAACATTAATCCGAATTACCTAATTAAAAATTAATCAACAGGGTGAATCCATTCTATTTTGGTAAATATTTAGAGAAAAACAATCGAGAGTACACCATTCACACTTCGATATGGTATCAATTATTGCATGAAAGAGAAAAATTAATCATTCTGTAATGTATGTCGGTATGTAAAATATATATATGCTATGTATGTGTCAGTATAAGTAGTAAGAATAAGTATATTATATTATGTACTATATTGTATTGTAAATTATATTTACAATATTAACTCACGAACACGTATTTCACTTTTTGTAGACGACGTCGGTTCAAGACTTGAAAATAAGGAGTGATACATTCGAACGAATCGATCAATAAACATTTATAATAAAAAAAAACAATAGATCATACAGAAATATTTATGTTAAATATAATCTCAAATTCATTTTATTTAATGTGTACTTCTGAAATGAGAAGGAGCAGAGTTAACGAACAATTTAACGAATAGTGTTTATTAATCGATTTAAAAAACAAGTCATGATTATTTTCACTGCAATCTCTGTAACTAACAAAAATCTTATTATTGTTGTGTGTGTGTGTACGTGTGTGTGTGCGTGTGTGTGTGTGGTTGTATCTTTGTACTTTTATGAAGTTATGTATAAATGAAAACTTGTACTGTAGAAGAGTGAATATGTGTATTTATTTGTATGTTTTTATATATGTTTGTGTCAAATGTAATAAAGTAGGTGGTAAAAAATGTCTTAATACTATAGTTTCATCATATTATTTATACTATTTACCATACAGACCACGGAGATAGAACTACTTGAATCGTTTTGAACTCAAACAAATCGATCAATAAAATCAGTGAGCAGACACGTTTATTTAAATTGTATTTAGCCTCTAAATGTAGATTTGAGAAATGCTTGAAACATTCCAGAATATTGGTGATATTTAGAAAAAAAAATTACACTAATTAATTGGTACAGAAACACCGATATATATATATATATACATTTGTACACGAGTAAAATTATTATTCAATTTTAATGAAGATGAATTATATCGAATATTACTTTTATTGATCGATTAGAAGGAGATCGGGCAGCTGTAAAATACATAGCGAAAACTGAAACATACAAATACAGATTGCACGCGAAAAATAGCGAAGACAAACGGATTGTATGTGCAATGAACTTTACACTCACATCGAAAGATTCTATAATTTATAAATAATCTTATTAAGAAACAATTTGAGACATGATTGAAGTTTCATTAACCACGAGTTCATTCCGAATCAATTCCGTTTGTTTATTTTAACAAATATTCAAGAGAACTTATATTATTTGTATATCATTTGTAAATAATGTCGCAAACCAATTCATACCTTTGCGGAATCCAAAAGATCATCGATTGACATTGATACGAAGATGAAATCCATCAATAAATATTTTAAAATATAACCATTAGTAAAATGTAAAATGAATTAGAACGACGGTGCATTCAAAATTTAAGTTATTTTAATGACAATGACAGAATTGAGAAACGACTATTGATATAAATATTGAATTAGTATTAAAGAAATGGAATAGTTAATAACAAAGGACATTTAGAGCCCTGACATAGTTTTTCATTGTGAAAATACGTATTTATTGATGGATTTATAAACCAATAATTGAAGATAACTTCTCGATGTCTGAAATAAACGGGTGTTGATTATTTGTGAATTGAAGTAAATGTTGAAGTCAGTTGATGTAGATGTGTGTGTGTATGTGCATATAAGTGTGTGCGAAATATGCTCGTGATGTGTATGGACGCAGTTTATCCTCATACCCGGGAGGACCTTTTTATTTAAACCATTTACCATTAACTTTATATGCAAGACGATAGAAAAAATTGATAAATCGTGTGTCAAAATGTAATAGTATTTCATGGAAGTGGAATATATTATTATGATGTTCGAAATTAAGAAAGTGATGGAAAATTCACATCATGAAGCAATAGACGGATGCTAATAAAAATCTCGGTTACAGTGAAATAACAAGTAATTATTTTTTCAATTGACATTCTCTGATAAGATAAAATTTGATAGCATACTAACGGAGAAAAATTAAGAAAGAATTTATTGAAATCTGATATTGACGACGATTATATTCGTTCGATCTCGATTTAAAAATAGAAAAATATAATGGACGCTTGTGAGCGCCCGCCATAGAAATGTAAGTGTCAATATCGATACATAAATTCGTACGCCAGTGTTAATTTAACTACAAAGAATACTTTTAAATATTTTAGTCGCGATGCATGAATACACGAATACAAAAGTACTTTTTCTAACGTTAAGAAGAGTTAGAAATGTGTAATCAAAAGATACTAATTATTTAAGGATGTCTATGCATGTGCCTGTGTTTGTGGGTGCACTCTCAACACAACGATATTGTGTTCGAAAAATGCGTTCGATTATCAAATCGAGAGTAATCAATTTATGAGCAGAGGTCGATTGGAGAATACATTTAGTCGTTCCCGAGGTACTGATTCATTAGAATAATGAAAAAATGTATAAAATACATACATCATCCTCTCATAAAACTTACGATCATTGGTAAGTGCTACGATACAAATAATTGGCGGAGTGTATTATTTCCAGTGTAAGACTAGATTTCTTTCCTAAAATTAAACATGTAAATTAATAACAGCTATATATATATATATATATATATATATATATATATATACACATATATATTTAGTTATATTATGGAAATTGTTACCTGAGAACTGAATGTGTTCTTATACAGAATCTGTCGATTCTAACAAAAAAAAATCAATCTTCCAAATTCACATCACTCCACGAATTTAATCAAACCTTAATTGAACCTTTTATGTTGAACCGAAAATCGAAAAACGATTTTATAACGCCCGAATGCAAGATATTTTTTGAATTTAACAACTCCCGTTTGGTCATTATTAAAATCAAAAAAAACTGATCTACACGTAGTCAATGACTACGAATATCGAAAAGAATAGTTTTCGATCTCAACTGAATTACTTAAACGTTTTGATTAAATGTTAAAATGACGGACAAACTGTTTTATTGCACAAACTGATCAAATTCAAACTGAATAATTATAAATATAAAAATAAATAATGGAACCGTACGACGCACACGCAAAGTCGGGTGGGATCTAATCAAACTAATTATGCATCAAATAAGGAACATTGACATGCAAGGATCCAAAACGCGTCAACACTTGTATTGGACGCTCAACATGTGAATGCCATTTTGAAACACACCCGTTTGATTTGCCCTATTTATACATATATTGGATAATGGTGCAACTTTGCACCATTACTCCATCTCCAGTAATCGAAGCGAGGGGGAGAGGCTACTTTATAACGCAAAGCGAAAGAAAGTTATGAAAATTAAAAAAAAGTATATATAAACAAATTAAAACTTACTATTAATGTTAAATAAACCGACCGAAAAGCTACGTTAAACAGTAACAAATCAATTAGGGGTAACGTAGCAGGGGTCGTGATGAAGAGCTGAAATTCATGAAAGAAATTAAATACACATTTTCTACGGTGCTAGCCGCACTTAACCCAACGACAAGTCACCGCCTGACACTACACCTGCTACAAGGTGAAACGACATACACAACCCGTGAAGCGGATTTATATATGCGTGCCTGATCTATTCTGCACGACGTGCAGCCATCCCTAACGCTGAAAGGCATGTGTAGAAAAGTCGAGGAGTCGAGGTTTCAACTTCGCTTCACAGCAATTCATCCACCGCGAAAGCTCCCAATGTATCGATCGCACAATTGACAATCAATCAGCATAACATCTCATACGCCGACGACGTTCAATTCGCAATCGATCTAATCTGTGTGTTATACAATATAGATGAAACATTAAGAAATATGCAAAATATGATATCGTCTTATGGATTCGCGTTTGAACCGTAAATTAATTCTGTTATATTATAAATGAAATCATCATAAAACGACATCCAGCCTAAAACTAAAACCTACTCTCCTATCAAATGGGGGAAATACGATGGACTTTGCGTTCGTGTACAGTTCAAAATAATAAAAACCTGTTTTTTATTTATCCCTATGTGTATCCTGTTTTCGTTCTGCATCATCCGCATCTCAGCAGCCGCAAATTCTGACGATATAAACGTAGACACTTCACGAACGAATCTTGTATCACTCTCACTATTACACCATTAACATTACACATTAACTTTATTCAACGATGAAACTTTAATATACTAATTGTTTTTAACTTTTGAATCTACTAATTATTATTATTTAAAAATAAACACTACATAAAACACTGCTGTAAAAGAGATTTTATTAATTATGAATGATGAGTTGTATTTATCATGAGGTGGATGTGTGAGTGTGCGTGCGTTAATGTTGTATAATGTGCAGAGTAATATGTTTGTAATGAAATGAGGATGATGAAATTCTCTCTCACTTTTCACTGATCATATAGTAATTGACAGCTACTTCCTGAGACGTCCAAGATGGAAGAGGACCATTCAGGCCAAAGAGAATTTTGGATGCAGTTTACCCCCCATATCCAGAAGGGAATATGTTAAACAATTTAAACAGATGATGGTCTCTCCACTAGCGATGAATCTGCCTACTGAAATTTAAAATTGGATTCTTCCCACTGTTACTGCTGATCCTGCTCACTTAACACTAGGCTAATAAGCGAAAGAACACATAGAAGCGAACACAACGAACAATTATCTAAGACAGATGATGGTCTCTCCACCAGCGATGACTGAGGCTGCTGAAATACAAAATGGGATTCTTTCCAGCGTTACTGCTGCTCCTGCTGACTTAACACTAGGCTGACAAGCAAAAAAAACACACAGAAGCGAACACAAACGGACAATTAACTAACACAGACGATTGTCTCTCTGCCAGAGATGAGTCTGGCTGCTGAAAATTAAAATTGAACTCCTACCACTGTCACTGCTGAACCTGTTGACTTAGCACTATGCCAATGAGCGAGAAAAACACACAGAAGCGAATACAACAGACAATTATCTAAGAGAGACGAGTGTCTCTCCATCAGCGATGAATCCGCCTGCTGAAATTTAAAATGGGATTTTAAGTAATAAAATAATGAAAGACATACTTTATTCCTGCATAAATCATTCGATCATTGTCTTGTACGTCGAGACAATACATTGGTTTAGTGTTTCGGTTCCACATTACGACAAGTATTGGTTCCTAGAATTAAGCAATTGAATTAATGTCAGATATTTGTATTTATATAGATATACTATGGAAATCGTTACCTGAGTTCTGAATGTGTTTGTGTTAAGAATCTGTCGATTCCGATAGAAAAAACCTCAATCTTCGAGATTCACATCACTCCGCGAATTTAATCAAAACGTAATAGAACCGTTTATGAGGAACCGAAAATCGATTTCATAACGCCCGAATATAAGATGATTTTTTGAATGTTAACAACCTTCACGCGGTCGTAATTTAATTCAAAAAAGAACCTTATTTACACACAGTCAGTGACTATGAACATCGAAAACAACAGTTCTCGATCTCAACTCGATTGGTTCACCGTTTTGATTAAAATTAAATGAAACGGACAAACTGATTCGTTGCACAAACTGATAGAATTTGAACTGAATAAATATGAATGTAAAAAATATATAAAAGAACTGTACGACGCATACGCAAAATCGGGTGGGATCTAATCAAACTAATTATGCATCAAAAGAGGAACATTGACATGCAAGGATCCAAAACGCGTCATCACTTGTATTGGACGCTCAACATGTGAATCCCATTATGATACACACTCGTTCGATTTGCCCTATCTGTTCATATAAAGGGTAATGGAGCAACTTTGCAACATTACCCATTCTTCAGTATTCGGCGAAGGGAGTGAGAGGATTTTTATAACAATCATTAAAATGAAAATTAAAAAAAAATAAATTATAAATTCAATCTAATATTTACTATTAATTAAAAAAATCATAATTTAAAAGCAAACAATCAATGAAAAATCAATTACTATTGAATAAAAAAAATACTTAAAAAATTGAAATCATATTTTAATTGACTAGAGAGCCACGTTAAACAATAACAAAGCTATTAGGCGTAACATGGCAGGGGTCGAGATGGGAAGCTGAAAATCATAAAAGAAATTAAATACACATTTTCTACGGTGCTACTCGCACTTAATCCAACGACAAGCCACCGCCTGATACTACACCTGCTACAAGGTGAAACGACATACACAACCCGTGAAGCGGATTTATATATGCGTGCCTGATCTATTCTGCACGACGTGCAGCCATCCCTAACGCTGAAAGTCATGTGTTGAAGAGTCGAGGAGTCGAGGTTTCAACTTCGCTTCACAGCAATTCATCCACCGCGAAAGCTCCCAATGTATCGATCGCACAATTGACAATCAATCAGCATAACATCTCATACACTGACGACGTTCAATTCGCAATCGATCTAATCTGTGTGTCATACATTAACAAATATGCAAGATGTGATATCGTCTTATGGATTCTTTCCTATTTTACGTTTGAACCGGATTTCAATTACGTTCTGATATAAAATCAAATCATCATGAAACGATATCCAGCCTAAAACTAAACCCTATTCTCCTACAAAAAGGGGGAAATACGATGGATTTTGCGTTCGTGTACAGTTCAAACTTATAAAAACCTGTTTATTAATTATCCTTTTGTGTATTCCCATTTCGATCTATATTATCCGCATATCAGGAGGCCAACTTCTGACGATATATCATTCCAGGCGACACTTTCACGAATGAATCTTGTATCACTCTCACAATCACACAATTATATTTGCACATTAACATTACTCACTGAAATCACTTTAATCTACTAATTATTTTTAACTTTCGAATCTAATAATTAATAATACTCAAAGAAAAAAACACTTTAAAAAACACTGCTGTAAGAAAGCTTTTATAAACGATGAATGAATTTTGTATTTTGTATGAAGTAGATGTGTGTGTGTGTGTTCATGTAGTATATTGTGCAGTGTAATATGTTTATAATGAAATGAAAATGATGAACATCTCCTTCACTTTTCACTGATCATATAGTAATTGTCAGCTACTTCCTGAGACGTCCAAGATGGAAGAGGACCATTCAGGCCAAAGAGAAATTTGGATGCAATTTAACCTCATACCCAGGAGGAAATGTGTGTATCGTCTGCATTGGCATCATCTCTGATGTAGGAAGCTGAAGGATTGAATTGACAATGGGATGTATGTATCCCACTGTTACTGCTGATCCCGCTGACTTAAAGCTAGGCTAATAAGCGAAAAAAACACACAGAAGCGCACACAACGGACATTAACTAAGACAGACGATTGTCTCTCTGCCAGAAATGAGTCTGGATGCTGAAATTTAAAACGGGATTCTTCCCAGCGTTACTGCTGCTCCTGCTGACTTAACACTAGGCTGACAAGCAAACAAAACAGACAATTAATTAAGACAGACGTTTGTCTCTCCACCAGCGACGGATCTGCATGCTGAAAATGAAAATTGGATTCCCCCCACTGTTATTGCTGATCCCGCTGACTTAACACTAGGCTAATAAGCGAAAAAAACACACAGAAGCGAACACAACGGACAATTAATGTGTGAATGTGTATTTGTGTGTATACCTGTGTGTGTTTGTGTGTGTGTATTGTCTGCATTGGCCATACACAAAATAATTGATTGAAATATATCAATGTATCAAATCTGAATCAATAGATATTTATGCATTTAACAACAAATCGTGCACATGCTGTGACTTAATTTTTAAACATATTGTTTAATCACCGAAATTTTAATAGTTCAGCCGAACGAAAAACAATTTAATTGAATATTTTGTCTATGTTGCCACTTCTACACCACGTTGAGGTTGCAGACATGTAGAAGACCTAACGTGTCGATTCGAAAATCAACGCTAAACTAAGCCCTCAATATCAAATATTTTAAACAAAAAAAAAATCAAATTTGTACATGTTTTCAGAAAAGCCTATTCTAGCTATCTTATCGACTAAAATTACTTTATATCCTTACAATTACTTTGAACTTGCATAATATCCACACACGTATCTTATTCATTCATAAATCAATGAACTTCGTCGATGGATCAACATCTATAAAATCAATACAATTTCAAAATTCAAGTTCAATGTTCTTCAATAAAATTTACCTTAAAATATACAGCATAATTGTTCACCTGAAAAGAGTTTATGGCAATTTAGGTAATTTATACGTACATGTATATATATATAATTATGTACATGTACAATATTTTTTTTAATGTGTGTGTGTGTGTGTGATTTTATCGTTTCTCCCAAATAATTATATACAGTAACAAATCTGAAAGAAATGTAAATGTTATAATATATGAACATACGTACACACACACACACACATATATATATATATATATATATGTGTGTGTGTGTGTGTGGATGGGAAGTAGTGGATGTTTGTATCCTTAATAGTTTGTTTTTATATTTATATTCATAAATCGAAAGTTGAAAAATACTTTCTCTAATATATTTTTTCCATAATTGATATTTTAATCTGTACGTTCAGATATTAGTTTATATATACTTCAGATATTTCGTTTCAAATAATAATATTCAATAATAGTTAAATTAATTACAGCCAGTTATTTAAATTACTGAAAGGAAAGAGAGGTAATAGATAAGAGCTAGAAACAGACAATAATAATTAAAAAATATAAACTCACACACACACACACACACAATCTGTAAAAAAAACTGTATAATTATATAATCTGAAAAATTAATTATTATTATTATTATGTTTCTGGCTGTCCATTTTGAATTAATGTATACAATAAAGATTTGAAAAATCCTTTTCTTTATATATGTATACACCATAAGTGATATTATTTATTTGTGAATTCAATTTTTGTTTGATATATTATCTTCATAAAATATTTCTGTTCAAATAATTAAACTCGGCAATAAATTAATGACATGCTGTTATTTAAATCACTGAAAGGAAAGAGAGATAATAGTTAATAGCTGAAAACATATAAAAATGATTAAAAAATATATACTAGCACACACACACGCAATCTGTAAAAAAAACTGTATTATTATATAATCTGAAAAATTAATTAATATTATTATGTTTCTGGATATCCATTTTGAATTAATGTCTATAATAAAGATTTGAAAAATCCTTTTCTTTTTACATATATTCCATATGTGACATTATAATTTGTGAATTCAATTTTATTTTGATATCTTTTCTTCGTATAATACTTTTGTTCCAAAAATAAAATTTAACTATAAATTAATTACAGCCTGTTTTTTTAAGTCACTGAAAGAAAGAGACATATTAGTTAACAGCTGAAAACAAATAAAAATGATCAAAAAATATAAACTCGCACACCCACACATACAATCTGTAAAAAAACTGTATTATTATATAATCTGGAAAAATAATTATTATTATTATGTTTCTGGATATCCATTTTGAATTAATGTCTATAATAATGATTTGAAAAATCCTTTTGTTTTTAGATATATTCCATATGTGACATTATAATTTGTGAATTCAATTTTATTTTGATAGCTTATCTTCGTATAATACTTCTATTCAAATAATAATATTCAACAAATAAATTAATTACATGCTGTTATTTAAATCACTGAAAGGGAAGAGAGATAATAGTTAATAGCTGAAAACATATAAAAATGATTAGAAAATATAAACTCGCACACACACACAATCTGTAAAAACTGTATTATTATATAGTCTGAAAATTTAATTATTATTATTATTATGTTTCTGGCTGTCAATTTTGAATTAATGTCTATAAAAGAGATTTTAAACATCCTTTTCTTTATGTTTATATATATATGTTCCACATATGATGTTATTTATTTGTGAATTCCATTTTTATTTGATATCTTATCTTCGTAAGATATTTACATTCAAATAATACAATTAAACAACAAATTAATTACAGCCTTTTATTTTAATCACTGAAAGGAAAGAGACATGTCAGTTAATAGCTGAAAACAAATAAAAATGATTATAAAATATAAATTCGCACACACACCCACACACACAATCTGTAGAGAAACTCTATTATTATATAATCTGAAAAATTAATTATTATTATTATGTTTCTGGATATCCATTTTGAATTAATTTTCTTAATAAAGAATTGAAAAATCCTTGTCTTTATAGAAATATTTCAGATGTGATATTATTATATGTAAAATCAATTTTTATTTGATATCTTCGTAAGATACTTCTGTTCAAGAAATAAAATTTAACTGTAAATTAATTACATCCTGTTTTTTTAAGTCACTGAAAGGAAAGAAAAGTAATAGTTAATAGCTGGAAACAAATAAAAATGGTTAAAAATTATAAACAGCAACACACACACACAATCTGTAAAGAACTGTATTATTATATGAGCTGAAAAATTAATAAATATTATATATATATATATATATATATATATATATATATATATATATATATGTATATATATGTATGTATATATAAATATAACTAAGAAGTAATCTGAAAAAAATAATGATTAGTATTTTACATAAAGCTGAAAAAAAATTATGTTATACATAATTAAATATTTCCCATCACGATGATTTTCATTCCATTTTTCAAATTTATAATTTTCTGTTCCAAAATTGAACAATACACTTTCAATGTCGTATTGAGAGACTGTGAATTTATTTATTATTTTAGTACATTTTTATATATTTTAATTAATTAATGCACTTTAGTAACGTATTTATTTTTATTTTGGTAACATATTTATATATTTGCATTATTTAATTCATGTTTTAAAAATAGTTACTTTTCTAACCGCTGTAAATACAAGTTAATTTTATTATTACTAAATCTGTCTCGATTCACACACACATACACATAAAATTCTAATAATTTTATAACCTGAAAAAAATGATTAATTAGTTATGCTGAAAAATAAACAATTATTATTTATTAAATATACATAAATAAGTTATATATATACATATATAGGATGGCCATCCCTGCACGAATCACACATACACAAATATATTAAATAAATAAATAAATATATATATATATATATGTATATATATATATGTATATATTATAATTGTTACAATTTATACTTATTTAATTCTCCTTCCATTGAATTTTTGCATAGTGAATATTTATGAATTTATTTCACTTTTGACAGCAGTCTCAAATGAGAGCCGTGATTAGATGTATGAAAATGTTTTGTATGTATCTCTCTTTTCTGAAAAAATGTTTACTGAATGTAAATATCCATTTATTATTTTATAAGTTCATAAAAATCAAGTCGTTACCATATCTGTCTATTGTAATTTCAGTTGCTTTCCAATTGTATATCCATAATTGTCTATTTCAAAAGCTGTGTATTTTAATTTCCACATTAAAAAACCTTTTTTAACAATTGTTTTTCAGCAATTGTTACTTTGGTCATTTAAGTAATTAAGTAATTATTTAATGAAACGAATCTTCATGCAACTTGACCTCTGAAAATTCCAATAAACAAATTGATTGCTGATAAGTGTCTTAATTAATTAAAACATTACTCTGAATTACCTAATTAAAAAATTAATCAATAGGGTGAATCCATTCTATTTTGGTAAATATTTAGAGAAAAACAATCGAGAGTGCACCATTCACACTTCGATATGGTATCAATTATTGCATGAAAGAGAAAAATTAATCATTCTGTAATGTATGTCTGTATGTAAAATATATGTATGCTATGTATGTATCAGTATAAGTAATAAGAATAAGTATATTATATTATGTACTGTATTGTATTGTAAATTATATTTACAATATTAACTCACGAACACGTATTTCACTTTTTGTAGACGACGTCGGTTCTAGACTTGAAAATAAGGAGTGATACATTCGAACGAATCGATCAATAAACATTTATAATATAAAAAAAACAATAGATCATTCAGAAATATTTATGTTAAATATAATCTCAAATTCATTTTTTTTAATGTGTATTTCTGAAATGAGAAGGAGCAGAGTTAACGAACGATTTAACGAATAATGTTTATTAATCGATTTAAAAAACAAGTCATGATTATTTTCACTGCAATCTCTGTAACTAACAAAAATCTTATTATTGTTGTGTGTGTGTGTGTGAGTGTCGTTGTATTTTTGTACTTTTATGAAGTTATGCATAAATGAAAACTTGTACTGTAGAAGAGTGAATATGTGTATTTATTTGTTTGTTTTTATATATGTTTGTGTCGGCTGTAATAAAGTAGGTAGTAAAAAATCTCTTAATACTATAGTTTCGTCATATTTTTATACTATTTACCATAGAGAACACGGAGATAGAACTACTTGAATCGTTTTGAACTCAAACAAATCGATCAATAAACTTAGTGAGCAGACACATTTATTTAAATTGTATTTAGCCACTAAATGTAAATTTGGGAAATGTTTCAAATCAATCCAGAATATTGGTGAAATTTAGAAAAAAAAATTACACTTATTAATTGGTACAGAAACACCGAGATATATATATATATATATACATTTGTACACGAGTAAAATTATTATTTAATTTTAATAAAGATGAATTATATCGAATATTACTTTTATTGATCGATTAGAAGAAGATCGGGCAGCTGAAAAATACATAGCGAGAACTGAAACATACAAATACAGATTGCACGCGAAAAATAGCGATGACAAACGGATTGTATGTGCAATGAACTTTACACTCACATCGAAAGATTCTATAATTTATAAATAATCTTATTAAGAAACAATTTGAGACATGATTGAAGTTTCATTAACCACGAGTTCATTCCGAATCAATTCCGTTTGTTTATCTCAACAAATATTCAAGAGAACTTATATTATTTGTATATCATTTGTACATAATGTCGCAAACCAATTCATACCTATGCGGAATCCGAAAGATCGTCGATTGACATTGATACGAAGATGAAATCCATCAATAAATATTTTAAAATATAACCATTAGTAAAATGTAAAGTGAATTAGAACGACGACGCATTCAAATTTTCAGTTATTTTAATGACAATGACAGAATTGAGAAACGACTATTGATATAAATATTGAATTAGTATTAAAGAAATGGAATAGTTGATAACAAAGGACATTTAGAGCCCTGACATAGTTTTTGATTGTGAAAAGATGTATTTATTGATGGATTTATAAACCAATAATTGAAGATAGCTTCTCGATGTCTGAAATAAACGGGTGTTGATTATTTGTGAATTGATGTAAATGTTGATGTCAGTTGATGTAGATGCGTGTGTGTGTGTGTGTATGTTTTTTTTTAACCATTTACCATTAACTTTATATGGACGACGATAGAAAAAATTCATAAGTCGAGTGTCAAAATGTAATAGTACGTCGTGTAAGTGGAACATATTATTATGATGTTCAAAATTAAGAAAGTGATGGAAAATTTACACCATGAATCAATAGACGGATGCTAACAGAAATCTCGATTACAATAGAATAACAAGTAATTATTTTTTCAATTGACATTCTGTGATAAGATAAAATTTGATAGCATACTAACGGAGACAAATTAAAAAAGAATATTAAAATCTGACATTGACGACGATTATATTCGTTCGATCTCGATTTAAAAGTAGACAAATATAATGGACGCTTGTGAGCGTCCGCCATAGAAATGTAAGTGTCAATATCGATACATAAATTCGTACGCCAGTGTTTACTTAACTACAATGGATACTTTTAAATATTTTAGTCGCGATGCATGAATACACGAATACAAAAGTACTTTTTCTAACGTGAAGAAGAGTTAGAAATGTGTAATCGAAAGATACAAATTATTTAAGGATGCATATGCATGTGCCTGTGTTTGTGGGTGCACTCTGAACACAACAATATTGTGTTCGAAAAATGCGTTCGATTATCAAATCGAGAGTAATCAATTTATGAGCAGAGGTCGATGAAAGAATACGTTTACTCTTTCCCGAGGTATTGATTCATTAGAGTAATAAAAAAATATATAAAATACATACATCATCCTCTCATAAACCTTACGATCAATGGTAAGTGCTACGATACAAATAATTGGCGGAGTGTTTTATTTCCAGTGTAAGACAAGATTTCTTTCCTAAAATTAAACATGTAAATTAATAACAGCTATATATATATATTTAGTTATATTATGGAAATTGTTACCTGAGAACTGAATGTGTTCTTATACAGAATCTGTTGATTCTAAGAGAAAAAAATGAATCTTCCAAATTCACATCACTCTACGAATTTAATCAAAACTTAATTGAACCGTTTATGTCGAACCGAAAAACGAAAAACGATTTTATAACGCCCGAATATAAGATGATACTTGAAACTGATTCGTTGCAAAACTGATCAAATTCGAACTGAATAATTATAAATATAAAAATAAATAATGTAACCGTACAACGCACACGCAAAGTCGGGTGGGATCGTATCAAAATAATTATGCATCAAATGAAGACATTACATGTAAGGATCCAAAACGCGTCAACACTTGTATTGGACGCTCAACATGTGAATGCCATTATGAAACATACTCTTTTCATTTGCCCTATCTATACATATATTGGATAATGGTGCAACATTGCACCATTACTCCATCTCCAATAATCGGAGCAAAGGGGAGAGGCTACTTTATAACGCAAAGCGAAAAAAGTTATGAAAATTAAAAAAAAAATATATTTAAACGAATTAAAACTTACTATTAATGTTAAATTAACTGACCGAAAAGCTACGTTAAACAGTAACAAATCTATTAGGGGTAACGTAGCAGGGGTCGCGATGCAGAGCTGAAATTCATAAAAGAAATTAAATACACATTTTCTATGGTACTAGTCGCACTTAACCCAACGACAAGCCACCGCCTGACACTACACCTGCTACAAGGTGAAACGACATATACAACCCGTGAAGCGGATTTATATATGCGTGCCTGACCTATTCTGCACGACTATTGTGCAGCCATCCCTAACGCTGAAAGTCATGTGTTGAAGAGTCGAGGAGTCGAGGTTTCAACTTCGCTTCACAGCAATTCATCCACCGCGAAAGCTCCCAATGTATCGATCGCACAATTGACAATCAATCAGCATAACATCTCATACGCCGACGACGTTCAATTCGCAATCGATCTAATCTGTGTGTTATACAATATAGATGAAACATTAAGAAATATGCAAAATATGATATCGTCTTATGGATTCGCGTTTGAACCGTAAATTAATTCTGTTATATTATAAATGAAATCATCATAAAACGACATCCAGCCTAAAACTAAAACCTATTCTCCTATCAAATGGGGGAAATACGATGGACTTTGCGTTCGTGTACAGTTGAAAATAATAAAAACCTGTTTTTTATTTATCCCTATGTGTATCCTGTTTTCGTTCTGCATCATCCGCATCTCAGCAGCCGCAAATTCTGACGATATAAACGTAGACACTTCACGAACGAATCTTGTATCACTCTCACTATTACACCATTAACATTGCACATTAACTTTATTCAACGATGAAACATTAATATACTAATTGTTTTTAACTTTTGAATCTACTAATTATTATTACTTAAAAGAAAAACACTACATAAAACACTGCTGTAAAAGAGATTTCATTAATTATGAATGATGAGTTGTATTTATCATAAGGTGGATGTGTGAGTGTGCGTGTGTTAATGTTGTATAATGTGTAGAGTAATATGTTTGTAATGAAATGAAGATGATGAAATTCTCTCTCTCTTTTCACTGATCATATAGTAATTGACAGCTACTTCCTGAGACGTCCAAGATGGAAGAGGACCATTCAGGCCAAAGAGAATTTTGGATGCAGTTTACCCCCCATATCCAGAAGGGAATGTGTTAAACAATTTAAACAGATGATGGTCTCTCCAATAGCGATGAATCTGCCTACTGAAATTTAAAATTGGATTCTTCCCACTGTTACTGCTGATCCTGCTCACTTCACACTAGGCTAATAAGCGAAAGAACACATAGAAGCGAACACAACGAACAATTATCTAAGCCAGATGGATGGTCTCTCCACCAGCGATGACTGGGGCTACTGAAATACAAAATGGGATTCTTCCCAGCGTTACTGCTGCTCCTGCTGACTTAACACTAGGCTACACAAGCGAAAAAAACACAGAAGCGAACACAAACGGACAATTAACTAACACAGACGATTGTCTCTCTGCCAGAGATGATTCTGGCTGCTGAAAATTAAAATTGAGCTCCTACCACTGTCACTGCTGAACCTGTTGACTTAACACTAGGCTAATGAGCGAAAAAAACACACAGAAGCAAACACAATGGACATTTTACTAACACAGACGATTGTCTGTCTGCCAGAGATGAGTCTGGCTGCTGAAAATTAAAATTGAACTCCTACCACTGTCACTGCTGCTCCCGTTGACTTAACACTAGGCTAATGAGCGAGAAAAACACACAGAAGCGAACACAACAGACAATTAACTAAGACAGACGAGTGTCTCTCCGCCAGCGATGGGTCTGCCTGCTGAAATTTAAAATGGAATTTTTAAGTAATAAAATAATGAAAGACATACTTTGTTCCTGCACAAACCATTCGATCGTGTCTTGTACGACGAGACGGGTAATTGGTTCAGTGTTTCAGTTCCAGTTCAAGGCAAGCATTGTGTACTAAAATTAAGCAATTATATAAATGACTGATTTTTGTATTTATATAGATACACAATGGAAATCGTTACCTGAGTTCTGAATGTGTTTGTGTTAAGAATCTGTCGATTCCGATAGAAAAAACATCAATATTCGAGATTCACATCACTCCGCGAATTTAATCAAAATTTAATCGAACCGTTTATGACGAACCGAAAATCGATTTTATAACGCCCGAATGTAAGATGATTTTTTGAATGTTAACAACCTTCACGCGGTCGTAATTTAATTCAAAAAAGAACCCTATTTACACACAGTCAGTGACTATGAACATCGAAAACAACAGTTTTCGATCTCAACTCGTTTGGTTCACCGTTTTGATTAAATTTAAACGAGACGGACAAACTGATTCGTTGCACAAACTGATAGAATTCGAACTGAATAAATATATAAATATAAATATATATAAAGGAACTGTACGACGCATACGCAAAATCGGGTGGGATCTAATCAAACTAATTATGCATCAAAAGAGGAACATTGACATGCAAGGATCCAAAACGCGTCATCACTTGTATTGGACGCTCAACATGTGAATCCCATTATGATACACACTCGTTCGATTTGCCCTATCTGTTCATATAAAGGGTAATGGTGCAACTTTGCACCATTACCTATTCTCCATTCTTCGTAGTTGAGAGAAAGGGGTCTTTAATAAAACTCATTAACTTAAAATTAAAAAAATAATTATAAATTCAATCTAATATTTACTATTAATTAAAAAAATCAACAATTAAAAGCAAACAATCAATGAAAAAGCAATTAATATTGAATAAAAAAAATACTTAAAAAATTAAATCTTAATTTAATTGACCAAAAAGTTACGCTGAGTAACAACAAAGCTATTAGGGGTAACGTGGCGGGGATCGAGATGACAAGCTGGAAATCATAAAAGAAATTAAATACACATTTTCTACGGCGCTGGTCGCACTTAACCCAACGACAAGCCACCGCCTGACACTACACCTGCTACAAGGTGAAACGACATACACAACCCGTGAAGCGGATTTATATATGCGTGCCTGAATCTAAGCTGCACGACGTGCAGCCATCCCTAACGCTGAAAGTCATGTGTTGAAGAGTCGAGGAGTCGAGGTTTCAACTTCGCTTCACAGCAATTCATCCACCGCGAAAGCTCCCAATGTATCGATCGCACAATTGACAATCAATCAGCATAACATCTCATACACTGACGACGTTCAATTCGCAATCGATCTAATCTGTGTGTTATACAATATAGATGAAACATTAAGAAATATGCAAAATATGATATCGTCTTATGGATTCGCGTTTGAACCGTAAATTAATTCTGTTATATTATAAATGAAATCATCATAAAACGACATCCAGCCTAAAACTAAAACCTACTCTCCTATCAAATGGGGGAAATACGATGGACTTTGCGTTCGTGTACAGTTCAAAATTTTAAAAACCTGTTTTTTATTTATCCCTTATGTGTATTCTGTTTTCATTCTGCATCATCCGCATATCAGCAGCCGCAAATTCTGACGATATAAACGTAGACACTTCACGAACGAATCTTGTATCACTCTCACTATTACACCATTAACATTGCACATTAACTTTATTCAACGATGAAACTTTAACACTAATTGATTTTAACTTTTGAATCTACTAATTATTATTATTTAAAAAGAAACACTACATAAAACACTGCTGTAAAAGAGATTTTATTAATTATGAATGATGAGTTGTATTTATCGTGAGGTAGATGTGTGAGTGTGCGTGTGTTAATGTTGTATAATGTGCAGAGTTATATGTTTGTAATGAAATGAAGATGATGAAATTCTCTCTCACTTTTCACTGATCATATAGTAATTGACAGCTACTTCCTGAGACGTCCAAGATGGAAGAGGACCATTCAGGCCAAAGAGAATTTTGGATGCAGTTTACCCCCCATATCCAGAAGGGAATATGTTAAACAATTTCAACAGATGATGGTCTCTCCACTAGCGATGAATCTGCCTACTGAAATTTAAAATTGGTTTCTTCCCACTGTTACTGCTGATCCTGCTCACTTAACACTAGGCTAATAAGCGAAAGAACACATAGAAGCGAACACAACGAACAATTATCTAAGCCAGATGATGGTCTCTCCACCAGAGATGACTGAGGCTACTGAAATACAAAATGGGATTCTTCCCAGCGTTACTGCTGCTCCTGCTGACTTAACACTAGGCTACACAAGCGAAAAAAACACAGAAGCGAACACAAACGGACAATTAACTAACACAGACGATTGTCTCTCTGCCAGAGATGAGTCTGGCTGCTGAAAATTAAAATTGAACTCCTGCCACTGTCACTGCTGCTCCCGTTGACTTAACACTAGGCTAAAGAGCGAGAAAAACACCCAGAAGCGAACACAACAGACAATTATCTAAGAGAGACGAGTGTCTCTCCATCAGCGATGGATCTGCCTGCTGAAATTTAATCTGGATTTTAAGTAATAAAATAATGAAGGACATACTTTATTCCTGCATAAATCAGTCTATCATTGTCTTGTACGTCGAGACAATATATTGGTTTAGTGTTTCGGTTCCACATTACGACAATTATTGGTTCCTAGAATTAAGCAATTGAATTAATGTCAGATATTTATATTTATATAGATATACTATGGAAATCGTTACCTGCGTTCTGAATGTGTTTGTATTAAGAATCTATCGATTCCGATAGAAAAAACGTCAATCTTCGCAATTCACATCACTCCGCGAATTTAATCAAAACTCAATCGAACCGTTTATGACGACGAACCGAAAATCGATTTCATAACACCCGAATGTAAGATGATTTTTCGAATGTTAACAACCTTCGCTCGGTCGTAATTTAATTCAGAAAAAAAACCTTATCCAAACATAGTCAGTGACTATGAATATCGAAAACGACTGTTTCCGATCTCAACACGATTGGTTCACCGTTTTGATTAAATTTAAATGAGACGGACAAACTTATTCGTTGCACAAACTGATAGAATTCGAACTGAATAAATATATAAATATAAATATATATAAAGGAACTGTACGACGCATACGCAAAATCGGGAGAGATCTAATCAAACTAATTATGCATCAAAACAGGAACACTGACACGCAAGGATCCAAAACGCGTCATCACTTGTATTGGACGCTCAACATGTGAATGCCATTATGAGACATAGTAGTTCGAATTGCCCTATCTGTACATATAAAGTGTAATCGTGCAACTTTTCAACATTACCCATTCTTCAATCTTCGGCGAAGGGAAAGAGAGAATTTTTATAACACTCATTAAAATGAAAATTTAAAAAATAATTATAAATTCAATCTAATATTTACTATTAATTAAAAAAATCAAAATTTAAAAGCAAACAATCAATGAAAAATCAATTACTATTGAATAAAAAAAATGCTTAAAAATTCAAATCTTAATTTAATTGACCAAAGAGCCACGTTAAACAATAACAAACTATTAGGGGTACCATGGCAGGGGTCGAGATGGGAAGCTGGAAATCATAAAAGAAATTAAGTACACATTTTCTACGGCGCTGGTCGCACTTAACCCAACGACAAGCCACCGCCTGACACTACACCTGCTACAAGGTGAAACGACATACACAACCCGTGAAGCGGATTTATATATGCGTGCCTGATCTATTCTGCACGACGTGCAGCCATCCCTAACGCTGAAAGTCATGTGTTGAAGAGTCGAGGAGTCGAGGTTTCAACTTCGCTTCACAGCAATTCATCCACCGCGAAAGCTCCCAATGTATCGATCGCACAATTGACAATCAATCAGCATAACATCTCATACGCTGACGACGTTCAATTCGCAATCGATCTAATCTGTGTGTCATACATTAACAAATATGCAAGATGTGATATCGTCTTATGGATTCTTTCCTATTTTACGTTTGAACCGGATTTCAATTACGTTCTGATATAAAATCAAATCATCATGAAACGATATCCAGCCTAAAACTAAACCCTATTCTCCTACAAAAAGGGGGAAGTACGATGGATTTTGCGTTCGTGTACAGTTCAAACTTATAAAAACCTGTTTATTAATTATCCTTTTGTGTATTCCCATTTCGATCTATATTATCCGCATATCAGGAGGCCAACTTCTGACGATATATAATTCCAGGCGACACTTTCACGAATGAATCTTGTATCACTCTCACAATCACACAATTATATTTGCACATTAACATTACTCACTGAAATCACTTTAATCTACTAATTATTTGTAACTTTCGAATCTAATAATTAATAACACTCAAAGAAAAAACAATTTAAAAAACACTGCTGTAAGAGAGATATTATTAACGATGAATGAATGTTGTATTTTGTATGAAGTAGATGTGTGTGTGTGTGTGTTCATGTAGTATATTGTGCAGTGTAATATGTTTATAATGAAATGAAAATGATGAGCATCTCCCTCACTTTTCACTGATCATATAGTATTTGTCAGCTACTTCCTGAGACGTCCAAGATGGAAGAGGACCATTCAGGCCAAAGAGAAATTTGGATGCAATTTATGCAATTATGCAATTTATGTATCCCACTGTTACTGATGATCCCGCTAACTTAACGCTAGGCTAATAAGCGAAAAAAAAACACAGAAGCGCACACAACGAACAATTAACTAAGACAGACGATTGTCTCTCTGCCAGAGATGAGTCTGCATGCTGAAATTTAAAACGGGATTCTTCCCAGCGTTACTGCTGCTCCTGCTGACTTAACACTAGGCTGACAAGCAAACAAAACAGACAATTAACTAAGACAGACGTTTGTCTCTCCACCAGCGACGGATCTGCATGCTGAAAATGAAAATTGGATTCCCCCCACTGTTATTGCTGATCCCGCTGACTTAACACTAGGCTAATAAGCGAAAAAAACACACAGAAGCGAACACAACGGACAATTAATGTGTGTATGTGTGTGTGTGTATTTGTGTGTATACCTGTGTGTGTTTGTGTGTGTGTATTGTCTGCATTGGCCATACACAAAATAATTGATTGAAATATATCAATGTATTAAATCTGAATCAATAGATATTTATGCATTTAACAACAAATCGTGCACATGCTGTGACTTAATTTTTAAACATATTGTTTAATCACCGAAATTTTAATAGTTCAGCCGAACGAAAAACAATTTAATTGAATATTTTGTCTATGTTGCCACTTCTACACCACGTTGAGGTTGCAGACATGTAGAAGACCTAACGTGTCGATTCGAAAATCAACGCTAAACTAAGCCCTCAATATCAAATATTTTAAACAAAAAAAATCAAATTTGTACTTGTTTTAAGAAACGCCTATTCTAGCTATCTTATCGACTAAAATTACTTTATATTCTTACAATTACTTTGAACTTGCATAATATCCACACACGTATCTTATTCATAAATCAATGAACTTCGTCGATGGATCAACATCTATAAAACCAATACAATTTCAAAATGCAAGTTCAATGTTCTTCAATAAAATTTACCTGAAAATATAAAACATAATTGTTCACCTGAAAAGAGTTTTTGGCAATTTAGGTAATTAATACGTACATGTATATATATATATATATATATATATATAATTATGTACATGTACAATATTTTTTTAATATGTGTGTGTGTGTGTGATTTTATCGTTTCTCCCAAATAATTATATACCGTAACAAATCTGAAAGAAATGTAAATATTATAATATATGAACATACGTACACACACACACACACATATATATATATATATATATATATATATATATATATATATATATATATATATATGTGTGTATGTGTGTGTGTGGAGGGGAAGTAGTGTGTGTGTGTATCTTTAATACTTTGTTTTTATATTTATATTCATAAATCTAATGTTGAAAAATACTTTCTTCAATATATTTTTTCCATAATTGATACTTTAATCTGTACGTTCAGATATTAGTTTATATATACTTCAGATATTTCATTTCAAATAATAATATTCAATAATAATTAAATTAATTACAGCCAGTTATTTAAATTACTGAAAGGAAAGAGAGGTAATAGTTATGAGCTAGAAACAGATAATAATAATTAAAAATTATAAACTCGCACACACACAAACACACAATCTGTAAAAAAAATTGTATAATTATATAATCTGAAAAATTAATTATTATTATTATGTTTCTGGCTGTCCATTTTAAATTAATGTATACAATAAAGATTGAAAAATCCTTTTCTTTATATATGTATATACAATAAGTGACATTATTTATTTGTGAATTCAATTTTTGTTTGATATCTTATCTTCATAAGATATTTCTGTTCAAATAATTAAACTCGGCAATAAATTAATGACATGCTGTTATTTAAATCACTGAAAGGAAAGAGAGATAATAGTTAATAGCTGAAAACATATAAAAATGATTAAAAAATATAAACTCGCACACCCACACACACAATCTGTAAAAAAAACTGTATTATTATATAATCTGAAAAATTAATTATTATTATTATTATGTTTCTGGATATCCATTTTGAATAAATGTCTATAATAAAGATTTGAAAAATCCTTTTCTTTTTAGATATATTCCATATGTGACATTATAATTTGTGAATTCAATTTTATTTTGATATCTTATCTTCATATAATACTTCTATTCAAATAATGATATTCAACAATAAATTAATTACATGCTGTTATTTAAATCACTGAAAGGAAAGAGAGATAATAGTTAATAGCTGAAAACAAACAAAAATGATTAAAAAATATAAACTCGCACACACACCCACACACACAATCTGTAAAGAAACTGTATTATTGTATAATCTGAAAAATTAATCATTATTATTATGTTTCTGGATATCCATTTTGAATTAATTTTCATAATAAAGAATTGAAAAATCCTTCTCTTTATAGAAATATTTCAGATGTGATAGTATATGTAAACTCAATTTTTATTTGATATATTCGTAACATACTTCTGTTCAAGAAATAAAATTTAACTATAAATTAATTACATCCTGTTTTTTAAAATCACTGAAAGGAAAGAAAATTAATAGTAAATAGCTGGAAACAAATAAAAATAATTAAAAAATATAAACTTGCACACACACACATACACACACAATCTGTAAAAAAACTGCATTATTATATAATCTGAAAAATTAATTATTATAATTATTTTTCTGGAGATCCATTTTATATAAATTTTCATAATAAAAAATTGAAAAATCCTTTCCTTTATAGAAACATTTCAGATGTGATATTAATATATGTAAACTCAATTTTTATTTGATATCTTATCTTCGTAAGAAACTTCTATTCAAATAATAAAATTCAGCAAAAAATAATTGGAGCCAGTTTTTTAAATCACTGAAAGGAAAGTGAAGTAAAGGTTAATAGCTGAAAACAAATGAATATTATTAAAAAATATAAACTCGCACACACACACACACACACACAATCTGTAAAAAAACTGTATTATTATATAATCTGAAAAATTAAATATTATTATTATGTTTCTGGATATCCATTTTGAATTAATGTCTATAATAAAGATTTGAAAAATCCTTTTCTTTTTAGGTATATTCCATATGTGACATTATAATTTGTGAATTCAATTTATATTTTATATCTTGTCTTCGTAAGATACTTCTGTTCAAAAAATAAAATTTAACTATAAATTAATTACAGCCTGTTTTTTAAATCACTGAAAGGAAAGAGAGTTAATAGTTAATAACTGAAAACAATTAAAAATGATCAAAAAATATAAACTCGCACACCCACACACACAATCTTTAAAAAAACTCTATTATCATATAATCTGAAAAATTAAATATTATTATTATTATGTTTCTGGATATCCATTTTGGTTTAATGTCTATAATAAAGATTTGAAAAATCCTTTTCTTTTTAGATATATTCCATATGGGACATTATAATTTGTGAATTCAATTTATATTTGATATCTTATGTTCGTATAATACTTTTGTTCAAAAAATAAAATTCAACAATAAAATAATTACAGTCTGTTATTTAAATCACTGAAAGGAGAGAGAGGTAATGGTTAATTGCTGAAAACATATAAAAGTGAATGAAAAATATAAACTCGCACACCCACACACACACAATCTGTAAAAAAAACTGTACTATTATATAATCTGAAAAATTAACTATTATAATTATTTTTCTGGATATTCATTTTGAATTAATTTCCATAATAAGGAATTGAAAAATCCTTTCCTTTATAGAAATATTTCTGATGTGATATTATTATATGTAAACTCAATTTTTATTTGATATCTTATCTTCGTAAGATACTTCTATTCAAATAATATTATTCAACAATAAAATAATTAGAGCCCGTTTTTTAAATCACTGAAAGGAAAGACATGTAATGGTTAATAGCTGAAATCAAATGAAAATTATTAAAAAATATAAACTCGCACACACACACACACACAATCTGTAAAAGAACTGTATTATTATATAATCTGGAAAAATAATTATTATTATTATTATGTTTCTGGATATCCATTTTGAATAAATGTCTATAATAAAGATTTGAAAAATCCTTTTCTTTTTAGATATATTCCATATGTGACATTATAATTTGTGAATTCAATTTATATTTGAATTCTCATCTTCGTATAATACTTTCGTTCAAAAAATAAAATTTAACTATAAATTAATTACAGCCTGTTTTTTTAAATCACTGAAATGAAATAAAGGTAATAGTTAATAGCTGAAAACAAATAAAAATGATTAAAAAATAAAAACAGCAACACACACACAATCTGTAAGGAACTGTATTATTGAGGTGAAAAATTGATAATTATTATTATATATATATATATATATATATATATATATATATATATATATATATATATATATATATATGTATGTATGTATGTATGTATATATAAATATAACTAAGAAATAATCTGAAAAAATTATGATTAGTACTTTACGAAAAGTTGAAATGAATTTGTGTTATACATAATTAAATATTTTCATCACGATGATTTTCATTCCATTTTTCAAATTTATAATTTTCTGTTCCAAAATTGAACAATACACTTTCAATGTCGTATTGATAGACTTGCGAATTCCTTTATTATTTTAGTACATTTTTATCTATTTTAATTAATTAATGCATTTTAGTAACCTATTTATTTTTATTTTGGTAACATATTTATATTCTTGCATTATTTACTTCACGTTTTAAAAATGTTTACTTTTTTAACCTCTGTAAATACAAGTTAATTTTATAATTACTAAATCTGTCTTGACTCTTTCTCACACACACACGCACACACAAATACCTAAAATTCTAATATTTTTTTTATCCTGAAAAAAATGATTAATTATTTATGCTGAAAAACAAACAGTAATTAATTATTAAATATACATAACTAAGTTATATATACATATATAGGATGGCCATCCCTACACGAATCACACGTACACAGATATATTATGTATATTATAATTGTTACAATTTACACTTCTTTAATTTTGATTCCACTGAATTTTTGTACACTGAATATTTATGTTTTATTTTTACTTGTGACAGCAGCCCCATATAAGAGCAGTGATTAGATGTATGAAATCGTTATTTATGTGTCTCTCTTTTCTGAAAAACTTTTATTGAATATAAATATCCATATTATTCGATAAGTTCATAAACATGACGTTGTTACCATATCTGTATATTGTAATTTTTGTTGCTTTCCAATTGTATATCCATAACTGTTTATGTGAAAAATTAATTACAGGCTGTTAAATCACGGAAAGAAAATAGATGTTTTTAATATTTGAAAACAAATTAAAATGATAAAAAATATAACACAGGCATACTCGCTCACACTATCTCTATGAAACAGTATTATATATGAACTGAAAAATTCATATTTATTATTATTTATTTGGCTATCGATTTTGAATTAATGTTCATAATAAAGAAGTGAAAAATGATTTTCTTAATATATGTATATAAATATATGTTCCATAAGTGATATTATAATTTGTAAATTCAATTTTTATTTTATATCTTATCTTCATGAGATGTTTTTATTCAAATAATAAATAAAATAATAAATCAATTACCGTCTAGTTATTTAAATCTCTGAATGAAAAGTGAGGAAATAATTAATAACTGAAAACAAATAAAAATGATTAAAAAATATGATTAAATGATAAACAGATACACACACAATATTTCTTTTTATGAACTGAAAAATTAGTAGTTATTTATATGTATATATATATATATATATATATATATATATATATATATATATATATATGTTTCATAACTATGAAGTAATCTGAAAGAAATAATGATTAATATTTTATACAAAACTGAAAGGAAATTGTGTTACGCATAATTAAATGATATGATCTATATGATATTAAACGCTGTTATAAAATGATAATTAATAAATAATAGTAAATTACATATATATACATATCTATTATTTACTTCTTAACGTAAACGTTGATTTATTTTATCAACTTTGTGTATGTATGTATTAGTTATTTTCGGTTTTATGTATTTGATATCCATTTTCATATTATTTCAATTCTTTATCCAAAATTTTAATTGACATTTTCATAATTTTCAATAGCAATACTTGAAAATGATACTAATTTACAGAAAGAAATAATATTCTTTTCATACAGTCTGTATGAAAAGATGAAACAATGTAGAAGATAGGAAGGAATGAAACATTAAAATAGAATAACTACTATTGTGATTTTAGGTACTGTTTAATTTTGTAAACAACGGTACAGAGGACGACCGGCAACATGAACAGGACGTTACAATACCGGTTAAAGAAACGACGAAGGAAACGAAAATTAATTTCAATTGTTGAAAACCAATGGAGAGAAGTAACGAACGCGACAACGAACGAGGAATGCACAAAATAACAACGAACCGTAGCATGATAAATAAACAAATACAAACAGACTTGAAGATTATAGAATTAGCTGACATGAATCACGATCTGACGTCCACTATCAGGTCATGAACAATAAACAAAATAAAACCGATACAACGGAAAGAGTAAACAAACGATAATTCTCTCCAACATTCATCGCCCTAACGACTCCTATTAGTCGCCTTTTACGACAAGCAGGAATACTGTGGTCGTATTCTGATCCCTGACCACAGGGATAATAATATAATATTCGTGATAACTAGAACCAACGCCCCACCAGGTCACTGGTAACGCGACCGTCCACCTAACGACATTGAAACGAGCACATTGGACGGTTAATTGACAATGAGATGTTTCTGACTATCTCGGCAGATCCTGTTATTTTAATACTAGCCTAATTAGCGGAATAAATATATTGAGTTAAGCATATTGGAGGATTAATGGGGAATAGTCTTCCATAGAGCTGACAATAAAATATTCCTGACTATAATTGCTGATCGTGTACATGAATGTATAGTGACCTCTTCGTAGACAATTTATGCTCATCACTTCGATTTCCAAACGAAATACAGTCTTCTCGTTAAGTTATTCAGTGGAAAGTATCTGAAATTTATTTAACATAAAGCACACAAATCTTTCCTTCGTATTAAATGTTACCTTATTGAAACTTTCTTTATCGTTCTGTTCAGGTTTAACACTTAGAGCTTTTTAATTTAACGACAGATTTTCGCCATGTCAAAAACATTACATTAGATTTATAAAAGAATTACATGATCAGTAAAGGAGTGCGTATGCAAACACTCTGAAGATAAGAATTAATCAAAGCGGCTTCGAAGAAGCGTTTAAAAAATCGTCACGAAAATTTGTGAAAAACTTATCAAAGTCATAACCAAGATATAACAGACAGGTGAGTCTAGAGATCCTGTATGTAAGAGGAAGGAGATGATCAAACACCTCCCGGTTCAAACAAGTTCTAAGTGTTAATCCTAATTTGAACTGAAGTGTGTAACACTGTAAATTAACAAACACCTTGTGATTCTTACATCTGATCCCTCGACGAGAATCCCACGTTGTCCTCGATTCGTTTCACATAACGATCTAGAAAACCCATACCAAATCCTAAATCCTGCGGACTACCTATGGGGAACGGACAGGAGGCCGACCTCCCGCCGTCGCCCAGCGCACGCTTCGTCCGAAGACAACGTGGCGACGGTATCCCGCAGGTCCTGATTTGTACCCGAGGCTCTGACTGAAGCTAAGTTTAGCCGCGGTCGGGTACGGGACGAGTCCTTTTATGCACAGCTAGATACGGATCGATAGCGTGCCGGATTCGCGGGGGTGACCCGATCGGTCAACGAAAGGATCGGGCTGGAAAGTAAACTACAAAAGAAAAACACGGAGGAAGCCGAAACCGTCGAACACGCAAATCTCTAGTGAACCGAAACACACGCGTTGTGATCAAAACGCACCCCGGCTTGTGACGCCACCGGGAATGAGATCCGATCGCACCGCGTCGGTATTCCGGAGCCCCTTTTGGTGTTTTTCGATCTCGGCTCTGCGACCGCACTGTCAAGGGAGAAAACAGTACGGCCGGACATGACAGACGGGTGTCCTGAGCTAGTGGACATTTCTAGAAAACGTCGGACTACGGGCCGGCCGACACGCGGCCTACCGCCGACCGGCCCGCCCCTGAATTCGTCGCCGATATCTTTTCATCCGGCCGATGGTCAGACAGGACGATGACCGCTCAACGGCAAGAGCGCTGGCGCGGGGATCGCTCAACAGCGCGACCACTGAGGCGAGTGCCCGCATCGACAGCACAAGTGCCGGGGCAGGTCACGTCCTGCCGTTCCACCGTCGGGAGTCGCAACGTCTCTTATACGCTAGGCGCTTAGGCGAGACTACTCCAGACGACGAGTCCCTCCCTTTTCGATGCGCGACTGAAACCCCTAGCACGAGAGAAAAACGCGAGTTCAAAGCTAACATACGACAAATATCCGCGACAATGAACAGTTCTAATAATGCTTAACTAAACCCCTCTTCACCTGCAAAAAATACAGACATACTAACCTGTGATTGAGTGCGACGTGCTTTTTCTTCACTCTATGTCTCCATCTCGGACAGGAACCACACAACGGATTTACTACTATATTGATATATACAGCCGGACGGTCGTACGTCCGGTCTGATAATCAAAAAGCAAGCAAGCACTCCCGGGTGCCTCCCTCCTGCAGAGCCTCGATGCGCGCGCGACCGTGCGGGCCACCTGGACAGGAGGTCGAGGACGCACTCGAAGGTTCGAACGACACTCGATGTTTTTACTTTTCGCGCACACACACATCAATATAGAAAAATCACTCTGTTTTAGACGGATTCGATAGGAAGTTATTTTTAAAAAAAAACGACAAGGACGGACGATTCCGAGTCGTTTTTTTGTAAACGCGATCGGCAGCGGGTACCGAACCGGCGAACCGACGGAACGAACCGAGCCGGCGTGATAGACGGACGAACGGTACGAGAAGGAATTCAGGATGCGCTGCTGTGAAAATCCTACGCTGGAAAGAAACATGATTATACATGGCGTTTGCCAACACATGACGGATTTACTTGAAACGGCAAATACTTGAAACGGATTAGCAAAGAATTTAAAAAAACACATTATGCGAAAATCAGATAAATTTAAAAAAATGACACGACGGTCTCACTTGATTGAGGAACAAAGTGAAATTCAACAAAAGAATAGTTAATCTACAATTACTTGAAGCTTGACCCTAACATTTAATTTCTGATCAAAGACTCTACAAAAGATTTACACAAAAATATATAATTAATTTCGACAACAAGATAAACGGTATGAGGGGGCATGAAGATTTGAAAATCATATAACGGAGTCCAGTTCGGCTGCAAATTACTGCTAGTAATTTGTACAGAGAGGAGTGAGGAAACTCTACATCCATTACTCTAAAATGATGCGATACAAAGTTAAAAAAGAATCTACATAAGGCGTATTTACTTTAAGAAACGATTGAAACTTAGAAAAATCAAAGATAAATTAATTCACTTTCAATCTATACACAAATAATGAAATTCCATGTAGAGACTCGAAACTAATCAGAAATGAAATCAAACACTAGTGCAAGACGTCTGTTAAAATTTCTACGGATTTAAATCCGCAAAATTCAAAGCATAATTAATAAGTTTTAAGGTTAAATGCAAAGAAAATCATTATGAACCAAGACACTAAGGTGATTTACAAGAAATAAAAAATCAAACATAGAAAACTAAATGAAATCTACAGAACTAATCAAGGATTTGAAGAATGGTACGGGGAGAAC
>CM068315.1:4422735-4460235 GCA_034766995.1 Acanthacorydalis orientalis
TCTTTGGATGGTTGTGAAAATTCTTGAGTCTAAACCGATGGTCCAGTACCGAGATCCGAGCCTGTTTTAAGAAAGTGTGTGTGTGGATAACTAGTCAGAATCATCTAAGTTCCTTCGAATTTCGATCAACACCATTAATTATAATCAATTTGGTGCTAATTAGTGTACGAATTAAGCTAATAAAATACATTAAGATTTTTCTATTCAACTACATTACGTATTCTAACGTTATATAACAATACTTATTTTTCTAATGTTGTCTTATATATATATATATATATATATATATATATATATATATGCATTGTTGTTTGAACGATTGTTATAAAATAAATGGAGTTCATTATGTTCTATCTACGGACGTATCTTACCATTAGAAAATTCTTCAAAAAACACATCAGATTTAGAATTTAATTTTCTTTCTAACGGCTTATAATAATGTAGTTTTTTATAACGGTGGCTTGTAGATACGTACATTTATTCGAAGGCGTGTTACTCAAGTTTACAAAAATTGAACACCCATGAATTAAGCCTCAATGCAGCCGTAAATAATTATTGAAAATTACGAAAAAAATTGTGGTTATTGATAATTTAACGCACTTTATACGCGTATATAACGTTTGGAATATATATATATATATATATATATATATATATATATATATATATATATCAGGATACATATAAAGATATACATATGGATATTTATATATATATATATATATATATATATATATATATATATATACATATCTCTGAACAAGAAACCCAGATCTATTCCAAATCGAGCCTAGTTATCGGATCTTCTTACACTATTAACAGTAATTAATGAAAAAATATAATACTGAACATTGTGTTTCAAACACATCAGATATCATCGATAAAACATCTTCATTCATTTGAATTGTTCGACAGGAAGTATCTTCTCTCAGTGTGACCTCAGCTTCCAAATAGTAACAAACAATTTAAAATCGAATAATCCGTTTTCTAGCTATGAGACCCTGAACTAGACTAAGTGATGACTGGCGAAATTGACGGTCCTTTAGGAAGACATGTGGAATATTCAAAGACTTAATGCCTATCGCTATTCAAGACTGGACTTGATCTCCGTTGCATAAGTCTAGAGTGCGGTCTGCTGACACACGGAGATGAGCTTGACTTCATCTCCTTGGTAGGCATCGAGGGTGAAGTCCTCTGAATCATGGAGATGAGCCCAGGAAGACTGAACTTGTGTATCGAAGGCGAGGTTATGGTACGGAGCATAACCTCTGAACGCGGTGCGGTAGTTGATGACGGTGGTGGGTGCAGTAGAAAATCGAGCTGCTGCAGGGCCTCGTAGTGCTTCATTAGCGTATGAATATAGAACCTTTTCTTGCTGTACTCCGTGTCCTCGACACCTGGCGTAATGACGAGCTGTGCATCAGCCCTTTCGAAGTTTTGCCAGCACCTTTTGATGTCTTCTTTGACTCCCTCGATGAGAACCTCATCAACCAGGAGTCTGCCACTGCTGATGCCATCTCTTATCCGAGGGATGCTCTTGATGATGTGAGCCCGTCGATTCTCTTGGGCGTTGATAGTCACAGCTAGACCCTTCGACATATTCTGGCAGGGATATGATAGTTTTTACCAGAATGGGGTTGTGTGCAGCACCAAACTTGATGATGCAATCATGTGGACCTTGAGTTGCTTGGGGTCCGGCCTGGTGGCCGTGGAGAGGCTTTCTTCTTTATGTAGAAGATAACACATTTTCAAAAGAAATATTTCACAGAAAAGATAAACTCCTGATAGTTTTGTTCAAAGAAAACAATTGTGAATTTGAATGTTTCGATTTCTTTTTTATAAAATAGATAAAACTTTTCATACAAATGGTAAAATATGTAATGAATATTAGAAAAAGTTGCGTAAACATAAAAAAAGTACGTCATGTGTGTGTGTATATATATATATATATTCATCATATCCAATTATTACAATTATTACTTTTTTCTGTTACTCATTCTTTCTTTCCTTTTTTACATAGTTACATTTTTCGATTGATAAATAATTGATCGTACAATTACTTCTATGAATTAACAATTATCTTCAGTAGTACGTAATTAAAAATTAAAAAAATGGAATAAAATTATATTAATATTACAAACAGACTTCAAAATAGTACAGAATTTTTATTTCATGTTATTATATTTTATGTTATATGTTAGAATATTATAAATATTAGGTAATGTTTCCTTTAATAACTAATTCTTTTTATTTAAAATAGAATGTTTTTACAACACCTGCATTTCAAAAACTGTTATTGTACAGGCATCTACTGACGTTAGATTAAACTGCTACAACAGTGAGGACCTATTAACATTTTGTTCTTATCTATTCTGAAAAAACATATTATGTCAGTTTGTTCTCAATAGATTAAACAATTATTTTATCTAACAAATCTAGAAATATTTTTACATATATTTTATATTTACTGACCGAATATATTATTCTGTTGATTTTACAGCATAATTATTTTATTGAAATAAAGACATCTTTTATGAATTTTCTAGAACTATAATATAGGTTTACATCTATACTAAGTAAATATACAAATCACTATAGAGAGAATTCTATACGGTATTGATCTATACCATCTCAACACATACGCAAATATGTATATATATATATATATATATATATATATATATATATATATATATATATATATATATATATATATATATACATATATAGACAGAGAGAGAGAGAGAGAGAGTGAAGTGTGTGTGAAGTGTATATCTAAAAAATATATTAAATTTTCTGAAATGCTTGAAATCTCTAATTAATTTGGGAATAAAACTTTAAATATAATTATACATGCACACACATGCACTCACACTTCTCTCTCTCTCTTTATATATATATATATATATATATATATATATATATATATATATATATATATATAAAGAGAGAGAGAGGTACGTGTGTGTGAATTATGTGTGCTTGTAAAATACATAATAAATTAGCTGAAGTGAATGAAATCTCTAATTAATCGGAAATAAAAATATAAAAAATAATCGTTTTCTTTATAAGACCTGAAATATTCATATACCAATACGATTTATGATAAATTGATATTATTTCCCAGAATTTAACTTAAATTTTAATATAAAAATTGCAATTAAACTCAAATCCAAACTCAAAAAAAAAAGTTATTGATCTACGTTCGATACACATTTTATTTTCCATTGTCTATTGATTCTTTGTTCAGGTTGTCTATTTACTATTTACACCTCTATATAACTATCTATATTATTTGTATGATATTCTTTGTAATTTATGTTATATGCTAAAATAAATAGAAAACAAAATAAAAATATTTAAAAATAAAAATATATGAATGTGTTTTCTAAATATTTCAATGTTTTAAGATTTGTATTTTTTAGTATGTTTGAAAAAAAAAGTAAATATAATAAGTATGAGGCTTACAGCTAAACCCCCTGCTGTGTTCGGTCAGTTAAAATCAGTTGAAAAGAATAATACTGTGTTACTGCTTGCCATTTTGCAAACAATATTAGATAATAATGAAAATAGTTCACAAGTATGCTATTATGAAATATGCATAATATACATGTGTCAATCTATCTATATTTATGCATCGATCTTTTAGATCACACATGTACTTTTAAGTACGGTAAGTACTTTTTTCACATTTTTCAAACCGACTACACATTTTTGTTACTAGAGTCTTAATGTATATAATGCATAGATATTGTAATTACAAGATGAATATCTGAGTTGATTACAGTTGATTAGCACGGGTAGTCATTAAAAGTTTCAGGTTTGACAAACTTTCATTGGTCCTTTTAAAAATTAATATTTTGTTCCTTATACATGTATATATATATATATATATATATATATATATATATATATATATATATATATATACATAGAGAAAGAGACGGATCTATATAGAAAATAATGAAGCTTAAGCTTCAAGGCTCCTCTTTGTAAGGGTCCCCATAATGAACGAAAATTAAAAAAAATGCTTTGTGCAAGTAAACAGAACATGTCAAAAGCAAATATTGAAAACCATGATTGATAAATTACCATTGATGTAAAATTTTATCATTTTGAATTCGATTGTATTTGTAGCGATTGTAGTTGTTACTTAAATAATTTTATGTATTTTCTTGAGAAACATAAAACAATGTAAGAAAATACTTCAACAATAACCGATAATTTTTTACGACATTCCATAAAATTAAATATTTTTCTTTCAACAAACAGGGGTATATCATCTGATAGTGTCAGTTACAAATGAACTTTATTAATTAAAAGTAGTTTTGTCATAAGCAGATATTTTTCACAATTATCGCTTACCAAAAATAAAATTCGACCCCGCATTCCCGACGAAAGATTAAATTTTCTTTATATTTTGTCTATTAAGCAGACATAACAAAATCTTTACCTTATAAGTATGCAATCAGAGAGTATGACTATGAAAAACTTCCAGCAAAAAGTTCTATGTTTTGTTAATTTTCCAATACACACATATTTTTATTCTATTTGTATAAAATAGTTGGTTTATTTTCTTCTTTTATTCTTTGTTGTACATGTACACAATATATGTAATTCTATAATAAATATTTGTAATTTTTGTTCTTAAAATATGAGTTAATATTATTCTAACATTGTGAGTTAATATTATACATATCTAAAAAAATTAAATAAACCATCATTTGCACCGTATGATTTTTGTATCATCTCTCTCTTTCGTTAATTCGACAATTTTCACTAAGTGCAGGAAAAAATATACATACACATATATATATATATATATATATATATATATATATATCAATGGGGCCCCCAAAAAGTTTAATGCTTCATGGCTCTTTGAGATACAGATCTGTCCCTGTATATATATATATATATATATATATATATATATATATATATATATATATATATATATATATATAAACTAAAACTGAAACTTCATAAAAAATAAATTCCTTTAGACACCTCAGATACAAAATAAATTCTAACATTTTAAAATATCCGATAGCAATTTTATTATTTCTCATGCTAAATATTCTTGTTTAATATTTATTATAATTTCTATCTTTCAAACATACTCAAAGTTGTAACTTGTATTTGTACAAAATTTATTTATTAACAGTGTTCTATTCCTAAACTAGAATATCTTTCTTTCTTGAATTGATCCATACAAAATATGTACTTAACTATATTTTTTTTAAAAAAAAGTGATTTGTTTTCTAACATAAATAAATTATATAGAGTTTATAATCTATTGTATAATTTCATGATGAATATAATATGCTGTGTAGAGTTTGCAATTTTTTGTATAAATTAGAAATTAATACTGTTAATTATTGACAGAGCAAATAGGATTACTACTCTTTAATTTTTATATATTTAAAAATTGAATCATTGCTAAATGTTAAGTTTTATCTCTTTTTCACTCTTTTTTTTCATATACAGCTAATGAATTTAATTACTAGACTCTTAACCATTACAAATTTAAATCAAGATATTAAAATATCTAATATTCATTTAAATTTACACAATTTGTAGATTATTTAAACCAAAGAACTGACTAACGTTTACTTAAATACTGTATTCTGTATACGTATGAATCAATACTGTCTGAAGCGAAATATAACTAAGCAGTGTGGAGTTCATTACTACAAAATTCATATTTTCATTTTTGTCGAAATAAGAACACCAACAAGTTCACAACGTTGTACAATATATATATATTTAAAAGTGTGCTTCAAAATAATCGATAATCATTAAAAGTTAAGTGGGTAGTCTATAAAATAAAAGTACTAGTTTGTTTTGGTAAGTAAAATCAAACACATTTTTTAAAAAATGTGTTCATAATTTTATTTCTTTTTTATATATTTAGTAAAGAGAATATATGACTATTTTCGACATTTTTGAATCGACTATATCATTCGAATAATCGACTATTTTCTCCATTAAATTGATACATATGTAATAGATTTGACAATATACACATTATATATATATATATATATATATATATATATATATGTTATCTACCTATATATACATGCATATATAGGTAGATAAATAGATAAAAAGAGAGAGAAAAGGAAAAAGATTTAACGTAGAACCTAAAATAATAAACTGAATTTTAAATTATTTCTTTTTTTAATAATTGGACACATTTTTAAAAAATAATTATTTTAGAGATACGCAAGTTTTTTAACTTTTATATTATTTTTTTTAAAAAACAGCGTTTCTTATCAATAGGCAAAGAATAAAGTACTTAAAGAAAATTTATATTTTATATCAGTGTATGTGCTCGTTATAAAAGTGTCTGTATAGAAATATTTCTGAACCAAAATCGATGTGAATATTTCTGCACTATAGCCGTGAACTCATGATATCCGGTTATAGCGAGAAATACTCACTATAACTGAGTTCGACAATATATATATATATATATATATATATATATATATATATATATATATATATATATATATATCCACTGTAGGGAACATTAAATATGCATTTACTTGTATATATTACACATTTACAACTTTTTACCTGTTCTCTAGTAAACCCCTTGTCCTGTTTATCTTTACATACTCTGCTGATTTTTAACGGAACTCATTGCTAATATCTATTAGGATTAGACAGGTGTGACGAACTAACAGGTAATAATATATACCAAAATATATATTGAATTTACAATGTGTAACTGCAAGAATATTTGTCAGATGTTCAAAAATACATGCTGATTTTATATAGGGTTGTAAATTTATAGTAAATATAATGGCAACTGTTGTATACTTGAAAAGTATAATAAAGTCATTATATACAACAAAATATAATAGTTAGAAATATTAATAAAAAAATGTGTTTATTCTTCATGTATTGAATTATGGCCATTATATGTTAATCATTTGTATTCAATGTAATCTACAAAACTTTTCTTTCTATACTAATAGAGAACTATATTAAAAAGTATAGATTTGTAATTACACAGCAAATTACAACTTGTTTATTGAAATATGCATCACTGAAAAAAGTGATACAAATATTGTATAAGAATATTTATTTATTATAAGAAAAATATAACACTTTCAAGTTCTGTTCAGTTATATCAATAAAATATAAAATGTAATATTTATATTTAATCATTAAACACATTTGTATACTTACTATAAACAGTTTGATCAATCTTCCTGTTTAAAAATCTGTTCCTATCTGCTAAGAAATGTAAATTTTAATTAAAAGATATTATGATCCGGCTTATTATTATTAATGTACTGATAAATAGAATTATAAAAAAACAATGTCAAACATACTAAAGTAAATGAAAGGAAATTAGTTAGAACATATAGTTACACATTAAATTCTTTGATATTTTAAATAATAATTTATGAAAATCCAGCTTCTAATAATATTAAAAACAATTTCTACTCTATTATTAATGCGCTAATGATTTTAAATGTCGACCTCCCTTTAAACCACAAATAAATAAAAAATCGTCCAAAACTTATATATATATATATATATAATATTTTGAAAATTTATTTACTTTCAGATATATATTTCAAATCTTTAATATCATCTTAAAAAGGGATGAAGTAACAAGAAATGAAGAATATATTTTTAATAAATCTGACCGACATTAAAAAAAAAGAATCTATCAAAACAGGACACCGTAATAGGAAGAAATGCAAATGTAGTTCCAAGAGAATTACATTCACGTACAGTATTAATTTCTAACAGTATTATACAACTACAAAAACGATGTTGCTTTTCATGTGGAAAAGTATAAAGGTAAATAGTGAAATATATCTCTTTATTAATAAAAATCAATCCTGTTCATCATATTCATTTAGTCAGCCAATGAAAAAAACGTATTTTTAAAATAAAATAATAATGTTATATATATATATATATATATATATATCCGTGGGTCGTTTGATAAATTTGGTAAATTTCTTTAATATGGCGCTACTATTCATTTGATAACATCACGGCTATCGAGTGTCACTTTTCAAACTAGCATAGGCGAAATATCAGCCAGAAGCGAAACGTTGTTCACATTCTACAGATGCCTAAAACAAGCATTTTAGTAGTTGCCGCAAAAATTAAAAAAATCGAGCAGGCCTTTTTACGTCAATTCGTTATAGTGGATGAAATATGGTCCACCACTACATATCTGTGTCGAAGGAGCAGTCAAAGCAGTGGACAACGACTGGTGAAAGTGCGTCGAAGAAGGCGTAGACCGTTTTGTCGACTGGGAAGGTGATGGCTACTATTTTTTGGAAATCTCAAGGAATCGTCCTGATCGACTACTCAACGAAGGTGGAAACGATAACAGAAACCTATTATCCAACATTATTGGACCGTTTAAAAGAAGAGCTGAAACAAATGGGCCAAGATTGGTGCACAAAAAAGTGCTCTTTCACCAGGACAACGCGCCGTCCCACAAATCGACCATCGAAATGGCACAATTACACGAATTAGGCATCGAATTGATTCCTCATCCACCCTATTCTCCGGACTTTGCTCCCGTTCGACTTCTTCCTCTTCCCAAACTTAAATATTTGGCTCGATGGGAAGAAATTCTCGTCGAATGAGGATGACATCGCCGCCGCCAATTCATATTTTGCAGATCCGCTGGACCATGTATATAGCTCTCAATGGACACTATGTTGAAAAGTAAAATTGATTTTTTCCCAAAAACGGTGTTTAACTTGCTTTTTTACCATACTTATCAAGCGACCCTTGCGTAAAGATATATATATATATATATATATATATATATATATTAATTACCGTGTTCGTACGAGATTATTTTCAACTTGCTCTTGCAAAATTAAAAATGTAATATATATATATATATATATATATATATATATATATATATATATATATATATCAAAACTGAAGAAATAACAATGTTGTGATAAAGAAATGAATTTAGTACTAAATATGAGACTCTGATAATGTTGAAGCAAAATGAAAAAAAAATAATAAATCAACATTGAACATTTATAATATAATTATATTGTTTACAGAGTTCGACATACAAAAGAAGATACAAAAAAATATAGGACATCGTTTTGTGGATGAAATAACATGAAAATTAAATAAGATAATTAAAAAAATCAAAATTAACTATAGAATTGATAGGGAATCACAGTAAGAATAATTACATACACACATACATACATACATATATATATATATATATATATATATATATATATATATATATATATATATAGCAAAACTGAAGAAATAACAATGTTGTGATAAAGAAATGAATTTAGTACTAAATGTGAGACTGATAATGTTGAAGCAAAATGAAAAAAAAATTAATAAATCAACATTTATAATTATATTGAATACAGAATTCGACATACGAAAGAAGATACAAAACTATATAGGACATCGTTTTGTGGATAAAACAATATGAAAATTAAATAACATAATTAAAGAAATCAAAATTACGTATAGAACTGATAGGGAATCACAGTAAGAACAATTACATACATACACACACACACATATATATATATATATATATATATATATATATATATATATATATATATATATGTATATATATATATATATATGTATATATATATATATATATATATATATATTAATTATCACTACCCACTGTACAAACGCACACTACTCAAAATTCTAATTCTGTGTAAATACAACAGTAGTTAATAAATCATGTACATGCATATCAGCACACATACATGTCACACATTACACACATACATGTCAGCTCTGTTTCGATCCACCAATACAATATGATTTATGACTTTTAACAATACAATGGTATGGTGTACTATCAACCAAGTATGCACCCGTTAAATAAATGCTTCTTTGTGTCTGTGAAATTATTTTGTTATATAATTATGAAGAAACTGATCTAATTAAGACATTAAAATGTACACCCTTACTGCAATATACATTCTGTATTTTTTATCAGATTTCAAATGATTCCATTTCTTTCTTAATATAAAGTTTGATTTATATTTTTTATACTTTTGTAAACCTTTCAGTTTTTTAAAAGTTATAATTTATCATTTCAGTACATAATTTCCTTTTTAATATTTTATAAGTTCGATTAAATTGACAGTATCTCTTTTAAAATCACTCTTATTTCTGTATATGTTTTTTTAACAATTATACTTTACATGTCTTTCAGAAACATGTTTTTTTTATATAATTCTAACTCTGAATAGAATTCATTCTTTCTTATTTTCTCTATTTCGCCAATTAAGCAACAACTAGTCCGATATCACAAATAACAACATGCGTAAACAAAGAGACTCCCCTTTGTAATAATTTCTATATCCCAGCACTGAAGACCTTTTTTTGTACAATGTGTGCATTGCAGTTAACATAAACATTTCAACAATTGTAAAACAATGTAGATACATTTTATTTCAATTAAGATTAAACGCTTTTAATTATTAAATTATGTTAATACATAGTAAATAATGGGGCAAAACTCCAGTGATATGTATCTAATATTTACTTCTATAAGATTTATTAGTTTATATGTATGTAAATATACAATATTGTAATGGTGTGTACACATATGATATATATATATATATATATCACAGATAGATAGATAGATAATAATATTGCTTGTACACATTGAAATAATAAATAATAGTTAAATTAATCAATAATTAGTTGTCAATTGAATTCGTAAAATGTTACATTATGTCAGTGTCATAAGAAATTAGATATAAATTTTGATTTTCAAATGAATTACTAATTTTTATTGCATAATATTGAATGACATTAATACCAGAATTCGAAACAAATAAAAATTCACAATTTATTTGATTTTATGTACACTTTTTTGTAGTTAATTTACTAAAATGTTTTTGTTATAATAACATCTATTTGTAGTTTTTTTTATTATAAAAAAATAAACATTCCGGCAACATTTCATTTGTGTTTTATTTTGCTGGTCTTAATAAACAAACAACAAATGGGTAAAATAATGGGTCATACAGAGTGATTTTTTATCATTTTAAGTTTGTCGCCGATTTTTCTAGTTACTGTTATCGTTTGTTACAGTCATATGATACATTATTGTAGACAATGAAATTAGCACTAATAATTTCAGGTCTATTGTTTTTATTTTTTAGTATTGTTGGATATAACCTCTTAAATTAGTCATGGAAAAGTAACAAATTCACCAGTTTTTTTGGATGAGTTTACATTTGGAGGTAAAGCAACGGAAACTCCTCGAAATATCAAATTTGTTTTTGGCGAAGTATCAGTTAGTGAACGTACAGCTCAACACTGGTTCCAGAAATTTCGTACTGGAAACGAAAGCCTAGATCATGAGGATGGTCATGAATGTCCTTCAGCTATATACAATAATGATTTGAAAACCATTATCGAAGCGGACAATAAGCGTAAAACAATTCGAAAGGTGGGAGAAGAACTCAATGTTGATCGTTCAATAGTTGTCAGACATTTGAACCTAATTAGAAAAACGAAAAAGCTCGATAAATGGGTGCCGTATGAACTAAACGAACATCGAGTAATTCGGTGATAAGAAATCTGCTCTGCGCTTCTTTTGTGTATCAAAAATGATTTCTTTCTTGATCGTATTATGATGAAAAGTGGATTCTCTACAATATTGGGAAACGTTCATCACAGCCGCTAGGCCTAGAAGAAGCACAAAAACAGTTTCCTAAGCCGAAGATTCATGAAAGAAAGATTATAGTCACTGTTTGATGGTCGGCAAGTGGCATCATTCACTACAACTTGTTAAATCTTGATGAAACAATAACAGCAGAAAAACATAGTCAATAAATTGAAAAAAAAATACATGAGAAGTTGAATCGTTTACTGCCAGCATTAGTCATTCGAAGAGGACCAATTCTTCATGAAAATGTCCGACCACACGTCTCACAAATGACTTTAAAAAAATTAAATGAACTGGGTTATGAAACCTTACTTAACCCGCCTTATTCTCCGGACCTGTGTCCGACAGATTATAATTTTTTTAAACATTTGAGTAATTTCCTACGAGAGAAATGTTTTCATAGATCAACTCAAAGCGCTCTCGATGAATTCGTTAATTCCACGACTCCACAATTCTATTTTGTAGGAATAAAGAAACTTGTTTTCCTGTTGAGAAATGTGTGCAGGTCAATGGTCTTGATTTTGATTAATAAATATAATTTTTAACTGATATATACATCTTTATACTCGATACGTAAGAACCGCAATTGTTTTTTCACCAATCTAATCTTTCCATTTTTGATAAAATTATAAAATAATTTAATACAAAAAAATGATAATTTAATGCTATAAAGAACACGAATAATTAAACTGTCATGTCATCTCCTCGACCCGTTTGAAATGACGCCAATGCCGTAATCTAAATCCAAAACTACAGACAAACCTGTGATTTGAACGAAATTCTATGCATGTCATTGCCGAAACTTCATTCAACACGGACTTTCATTAAAGTAAACATTTTAATTCTTGTAAATGATAAAAATATCATTGAGATAATTAAATTGTTGATACAATTGTTAAATATGCTTAAAAATAACACATATTGTCGTATATTTTCTTGCTTTTTATCTTTATATAAATAGTACTTTTGTATCGTGACGACTTTGATAATACGTTTTATTATTTTATTCATCTTAATATTTCGTCTTTAAAAAATATTGTTCGTGCTATATAAACGCACATACTTACAGGTACTAACGTTTTAAAAAGATGAAAATATATGCGATTATTTTAAAATCAGTGGTTTATAAAATTTGTCATATGGGAAATTTTTAAAATCGAAATACCATATATGGATTTTTCAACACTGCGTAAACATGTTTTTATATTCTTTGTAAATAAAAATCGTCTGTCACTTGCTAGTGAATTAAATAAATTACAAATTCAATTGATGACATATAAAGATTTATCTACTTTCGCCTCTCTTCGTAAATAAGTTGCCTTATCATAAAGCTATGTTAGTGATAAATAGTTTAATGCACTTTTTTTAAATTGTAAATAAAACACTTTACAGTTATATAAATTGTATTATATATGGATTCCACATCTCAAATACTTCTTTAAAATCTGTGAAAGCGATAACAATTTTTCATATAACTTTTCAAAATTATTTCATTTTTATCCTTTTAGACTTAGTCGTTTTCTCATAAGCTGCCTTCTTGTAGTTTTCTGTACACAAAATATACAATTTATGTTAAATTCTTTATATGTAACTTACAGCAGCTTGATTTTATATTCAACGTGTAGAATATTGTATTGCTCGACATTCTATTAAAATTTAAAGATAGATTTAAATATCTGTCCTGATGATTTTCGTCCATCAAAATCACTTGAGTTTCTGCCATAAAACCACTGGAGTGATTCTCCAGTGGTTTTATACCATCCTGGATATCCTTTTCTTGAAGGTTCTCAAAATAACGATTCATTGTTGCTAGCAGTTATTCATCTGACGAAAATCGCCTACCATCAAGGATTTTTTAAGTTTTGGGAACAGATAGAAATCTGAAGGGAGCAAGTCGAGAAAATAGGCTGTACGAGGTAGCAAATCGTACTTCAATTCAGAAAGTTTTGCCACGGACTCAATATTTGTATGGGGACGTGCATTGTCCTGATGGAAAATTGATTTTTTCTCTGATAAACCTGATTTTCCTCACGAATTGTTTGATTGAGTTGATCCAAAAGTTTAGCATAATACATTCTCGTCATCTTTAGACCCTTTAGAAGGTATTCAATTAGCATGATGCCTTTAGTATTCCAAAAAATTGAAGCTATGACTTTTCCAGCGGATAAAATTGATTTTACTTTTTTTTCGGTGGCAGATAATTACCATGCTTCCATTGCTTTGATTGTTGTTTTGACCTGGAGTGTAATGGCGAATCCAAGTCTCATCTGTACTCACAAATTCCAAAGTCAGTCGCATCTCTTATATCGATCCAAACAGTTTTGGGAAATTTGTACTCGAATGCGTTTATGATCAAATATCAGTAGACGAGGTACCCATCCAGCCGATAGTTTTTTCGTACCTAACTCTTCACTTAAGATATGATACATGCGTTCATCTGAGACACTCGCAACCTTAGCAATTTCGGACACCTTCAATCGCCGATCCTGTAAGACAATACCGTGCACTTTGTGGACGATTTCTTCTATCGTTGCAGTTTTCGAACGTCCACTACGCGGGTTATCTTCTAAGCTTACACGGCCACATTTGAATCCAGCTGCCCACTTCTTTGTGTTGTACACAAAAGGTGCACTCTCGCCCAGTACATTTTTCATCTCATTAAAGATTTCTGTCGGCGTTAAGCCTTTTTTGACAAAAAACTTGATGTCCAACTTTATCCATTTCAACAACGGCACAAAATGGGCTTTATTTAAATTGATTTATTTTTATTTTTATTTAAATTGACAAACTGCTTGACACATTAATTATAGACATTAAGGTTATGTATAACATAGATATTGCTTTGTAACACGTCAAACATATTCAAAATATCATCGCCATTTATGTTACCCCGAGAACTTTTCAAATCACCCTCATACAATATTATGATGTGTATTGGGTGTAAAAATTAATTCAAAATCGACATTTAGAAACCTTGGAAATCATTTGTTGCATGCTTTATGCGTTACATCTTCCTCCAATGCTGAAAAAAATATACCCGCGGCTTCGGCAGCCTTTTTTCAACTGGAATACAAAAAGGATGCAATGCCTAATACACTGCTTTTCGGTCGCCATTCCATTCAGTTCTGTATTGTAAAATTATGCCACATGCTTAACCAAGATATAAAGTGTTTTTAAACGCTAAGATTAGCACTTAAAATCTTAAAACGACAAGAAAATATTTTAATTTAAGACAGAGTTGTGATTGATTCAATTCAAAGGCACCAAATTAATTCGTACACTTTATATATTTATATATATATATATATATATGAAAGAATATTTATAAAATATGATTACACATTTTAAAATAATTATAAGACTGCAAACAACAAATAAATTGTGTATAATTTCATAAAAAAAATGTAGAATATTTTTGCAAACGATGGAAACCCCGTCAAAATAAATAATACACATTTTCCAGACTAACTTGAATTCGTATCAGTCTTAAAAAAATATTAAAGTCTTCAAGATTTTTACAAGATTCATTTTCTCGTTTAAAAATGATTTATGGTTAAAATGTAAATAATGGCCTAAGATAAATGTAAAAAACCAGCGACATAAATCACATCTCGCTATTTTTGATAAGAAAATTTCCACATTCAGTTCATCACATAATATACAATAATTTTAATTTAATTACAAACAGTGAGTGTTAAGTTCTTCATCGTTTCACATTCATTGTGAATTTATATCAAAATTAATAACAATAAATATAATTAACACAAATAATAGAATGCGATATTAATTATAAAAAAAGTATTTGTTATTAAAAACTAATAAATAATTTGTTTTTAATAACAATTAACAATTCGTATATGAAATATATATTTATTTATTATATTACTAAGTTATAATTGATTTACGACGTTTTTTATTATATTTGTAACTGTAAGATAAAGTTTAAATAAATTTTGACAAATGTAAAAACCCGTATATCTTTTAATATTAAATTTAAAGGTAAAATACTTAAAGGTAGTTAATTATTCATTACTAATGTGTAAATGTGTTTATTTCACTTTACTATTTTCGATAGATGCAGATTTAAAAAGTACAAGACATTAATTGTCAGTAAAAATTAGAGAACAACAATTAAATTAAAAGCCAAATATAATATTCGAATTAATATAAAATTGCGTCTAAACAATTTCTCAATCATATTTAATATTTTGTGTTTAATAAAATGAAATTAAATTTACATAAATAACTATTGAAAAGTTAACTTCCGAGCAAACAATTAATTTTAATCTGTAAATGAACAAATTAGTGTCATAATTACACATTTATCCATTTATCTTCAAAATATTGAATTGAATATGAAAATTAAATATTTTTATATATAATCGTTAATTTTTGACATTTATACCAATAATTCATTATATAATTAATATTTACTTTCATATATATATATATATATATATATATATATATATATATATATATATTAATTGTAAAAATAAATATATTGTACAGAACCTTCCGGCCACATAATGTCGTCCAACGTGTCTTATTCACTAACTAGTGAGGCTGCTGAAAAATATCTTTTATTCTCATGGATTGATTATTCATTATTTTCATTGATGTTATTGATGTCGACTATTATTGGTATATACTTTGGATTCTTCAGTAAACAGGATACGACCGCTGATTATCTTATGGGTGGAAAGAAAATGGGTGTTGGACCAGTTGCAATATCCTTAACTGCAAGGTAACGATAATTTATTTCAAATTACACACCGTTATCACAGAATTTCACTTAACAGAAATTAATATAACTATATATTTACATATATGAACTACAAATTATAACATTATAATAACAAGTATGTCTATTTTCAAATAAGCAATAACTTGAAAAAAATTTATAAGTGCCCAAATTACGTTTATATTTAAGTTTCTATGATTGTTTCTATTATTTATCTTTTGTTACAGACGAGAAAAGTTTTTTATAATCTATTTCGCTCTCTCCTCTTTTGCTTCTAATCTACTTCTTTTTTAATTGCATTCTAATTTCAATGATTCTACGTTTCTCTTTTCAGAAAATTATCAACATAATTTCTAACCGACTTACTCCAACTACTCATTAATTATTAATATTTCTTGGCTATAATTCATAATTTTTATTATTAATTTCTTATTCTACTTTCGTTTAAAGTTTAATCATGGTATTCTAAAAGATATTGCAATAAATTTTAATTTTAATATTTGATTTTATATATATATATATATATATATGCATATATACATATATATATATATATATATATATATATATATATATATATATATATATATATGTAAACATATTAAAGGTGTGTAAAATGAAAATTTAAAAAAATACAAATAAACATAGCCATCATGTGATATTGTATTTTTTTTATAATTTGTATCACGAGATCAGCCACTGTTACTCTGCACAATTTACAATTTTTATATATTTTCAGTTGTTTATCAGGGATAACTGTTCTTGGTGTACCTTCTGAAATGTATATGTACGGTACTTCGTACTGGTTATTAGTTGGAAGTGCGATAATCGTTATTTTTACCACATCTTATGTCTTCCTGCCAGTGTTCTTTAAATTGCAACTGTACAGCTCTTTCGAATATCTTCAGTTACGTTTCAACAACGCTGCAAGAGTGTTTTGTTCGTTCCTCTTCGTTATTTCAGGAATGATGTACATACCAGTGGTTATTTACATTCCGGCTCTAGCTTTTAGTCAAGGTAAATTTTATCATTCGCTCAGTGAAAATTTCAAATATTAAATTTCATATCATCAAAATAATGAGTGATTGTCACAATACTGTGGCTAGATTCACTTTCACAATAACATTATATTCAGAATGTCAAGGTACAGATTTGTCAGTACTCTGGCTCTCTTTAGATGATGTTATTATGATATAAATGCTCATGAACAACAATCAAAAATGATCAATAATAATTAATTGAATATTTTTGACTATAAAAAGACGTTAATATTTTTTGAAGTGAGAAAAGAATTCATTTGTGAAATTGTTTTGTAAATAAATAAAAAAGAAGAAATAAGATTAGAGTTAAAAATCAAATAAATAATAAATTTAAACATTTTTTCCATTAATTTGTTTTTAATATTCTAATAGCTATTAAATCTTGAGAAACGAGATAATTCAGAAATTAAATAGTATTAATTGTTGTTAAACCGTGCTTGAGAGTCCGTTAACTAGAAGATCAAAAAATAATTATAAATGTAAAAAAATATGACTTTTTTTATATAAATCGAATTATGATTTATCTTTTCAGCCGCTTTTATTTACATTAATATCTAATCTTATAATGATCTTAACACTGAATACTATTTAAAATATAATATATATATATATATATATATATATATATATATATATATATATATGTGTGTGTGTGTGTGTGTGTATGTGTATATGTATATATAGTTGACATAAATTTCCATTTTCATAGTAACTGGAATAAATATCCACCATATTACTCCAATAGTTTGTGTGATATGTATTTTCTATACAACTATTGGTGGACTAAGAGCTGTAGTTTGGACAGACACGTTACAAGGAATGATTATGTTAATTGCAATGATTGTTGTTCTTTGTCTTGGATTACATTCTGTTGGAAATCCGTTGTACATTTGGGAAAAAGCGCATGAAGGAGGTAGAATTGATTTTTTCAAGTAAGTTAAATGATATAACAATTTTAAAATAATACATGACACTTTTTAACAGTACTTTTTTAAAAAAAAACAAACAATAAATACACATAAAAATTACCAGAAATACATAAAAATCATCAAATAGCGAAAATTCGGTTTTTGTTCACAAAAGATGTTAGAAAAATGCTAAGCATAAAGTTAGCTTCCTAAAATTAAAATGTTAAATTTTTATTTTATTGTTTTGGTAAATAAACGTATGTTAATATATATTTTTAAGATCTTGAGATAATGCTATTTATTTTATGAAGTGAAACTGAAATTTTATCTTTATGTCCTGGGAAAATCTATTCAATTTGTCACAGGGTTAAACTAATTAAGTGCGTTGTTTAAAAATGCTCTTTCTTTATTCATTTTCAATCACTTGTACGAAACTGACTATTCTTTGGAAAGTACAAATTTAAAAAAAATTAAATTAAATTAATTTGTAGTTATGAAATTCATTTATATTCTGTAAAACTTTTAAATATATTTATCTGAGATATTTTTTTTAAAAAAAAAAACAGTAGAAACACAAACTAGTATATGAATTTGTCATACAATCAGAATGTTATCAAATTTAAACAAGTTAATATTTAGCTACTTGATACATATTTGTGTAAAAACACACAACATCTAAATCCTATCTTATAGATATAAAATATTCTAGACATATAAATTTACAAATTTGTTTAACACCGTGAGAAATAGACTGATCAACTACACAATAACAATGCAGATATCACTTTCATAAGCATTAAAAAAATGTATATGCAAACAAAAAAGGTTTGTGTGCATATTTTCACAGTTCTAACAAACACAGCAGATCTTTATTTTTGGTATTTTTTTATAATATATGCTACCATAGATGAAATATTTGTTCTGTTAAACATATAATAAGTCTTCCGAAGAATAGATCGATAAATTGTTTCAGTTAGACAGCATTTTGTATCACTGGCTTATATGAAACTTTATTTTCATTCCTATTATACACACACACGCATATATATATATATATATATATATATAAATAAATATATATATATATATATATATATATATATTCTTTGACATAATCTTTGTTAAATATTTAGTATGGATCCAAGTTTAACTGCAAGATCATCATTTTTAACTGTCAGCGTTGGTTTAACGACCGCTTGGGTAGGATACGTTGGAATAAATCAAGGATCTATACAGAAATTTTTATCACTTCCAAAAATAAGTGATGCGAGGAAGTAAGAAAATTTTTTTTAATTATATAAAAATGAATTTATATTCATAATGACTTTGTATTTTAATTTATGAAAATTGTTAACATTCATTAAGTTGTCTAGTTGTTTTATTTGTTATCTACATCAACTAGAATGCCTACAATATTAAGTACTAATTAATATCAATTATTCATAAATTTTACATTCTAGAAATACTTATTTTATGTACAGATGATTTAAATATTTTTTTAAATTGATAACTATTCATATTTATATTTTTTCAATTTTTTAATCCATTCAAAAAAAATGTAATATTGAATATAATTGTATAACATTAATACATTGCTATTTATTAATACTCATGATTTAAATATTGTATTTTTTTTGTACAATTTCAACTTTTTATATCTCAATTTAATAATTATATTTCAGTATAATTCTTCTTTTTCATAAATCATTATACAAGATAAAACAAATTTGTTTCTAATATGTTTCAATATTGACCTATAAATCATTAATTTTTTTAATTTAAATATAATTTCATGGTATACATTATTTATAATGAAAACTATTGGTCCTTTGTTGAAAAAAGACATATAATTAATCTTTAGTTTTGAAGATATCGTAAATTATTAAAAAAAAATATCAACTTGAATTTTTCAGAACTTTATATTTGTTTGGATTCGGAATTGTTCTCGTCAAGTCAATCAGCTGTTTTACAGGTCTTTTGATGTACGTTCATTACAAAGACTGTGATCCTTATACAGACGGAAAAGTGAAAAGACCAGATCAGTTACTTGCTTATTATGTAATGGAAGTTGCTGAAGCTATTCCAGGGTTACCAGGTCTATTCGTAGCCGGAGTATTTAGTGCAGCTTTAAGGTATATATAGTTCTTTTAAATAATAGGAAAGAATATATAATAAACATATTTAAAAAATAATTGTTTTGTATAAATCTTTGAAACTACGTTTAAGTTTATTTCTTCTACGACCAGTTTCAACTTTTATCACTTTTAAATAGATTTGTAAATTCCTAGTTCGTTCTTAAATTCAAATAGAACCATTATGAACAATGGATTTGGAGGAAGATAATATAATATATGAAAAAAGTAGAAAAAATCTTGCAGGCATTCACAAATTTAAAAATATTTTTAGTTTTTCTGTACACATTTACATCATTACATTATTCAGAAGAACAATAAATAATATAATAACTGTAAAATTTCGGTTCCTATTTGTATTTCTATAAAAAAAAAATTATTTCATCCCACAAATCATAAAATAATCCAAAAATGTTTAAATCATTTTAGATTGTTGCTTAAACGTATTTCTGAAAGCGATTCCTTTCTTAGAACATTAAGGTAAAAATATTATGGTTTGTTGGGCAAAAGAAAAATTAATTTATGAAAATTATCAAACATTTTTCAGTTCTCATATTAAATTGTATTAGTATCAATTTAATTATTTAGGAATTTATACAAAATGGGATTCATTACGTCCCATAAAAATAACCATTTTAAATATATTAAATGTATATTTAATATTTTCTGTTCTGTATATGAAAATCTAATAATCATAAAACAATTAATCTAGTTTTCGACCATTTCTTAAATTCCAAGTACTTGAATCTGGTCAGTTTTAAAAATAACTTGAAAAATTAAGCAATTCTGTCTGTTATTAGATTATTTTCTTGTTTAATAAACTAATTTATTCAAAACCTTCATATATACACATCTCATTTTACAAACATCGTTATTAAATATCAAAATAGTTTTTTAAAAACACTGGAATAAAAACAAATTATCAAAATTAATAACCGAATTATTACAATTTGTATGAACTTGGAATAACGAAACTGAATGGTTGTAAGAAATCACAAATAAGAAACTAATGTAAAACTTAATTTTTAATTGTTTCGATCTATTTACTGATCTAAATAAGTCAATGCATGAAACCCTTGAATATATAAAGTATTAAGCAAATGTTATATTTCATTTGGTCAACAGTACGATGTCAGCTTTTATGAATACGATGGCGGGTGTGATTTATGAAGATTTCATCTCACCTTGGATGCCAGCCAACACTACCGAAGCACGTGCAAGCAATGTAATGAAATTATCAGTCATTATTATAGGAATAATAAGTGTAGTACTTGTTTTCGTCGTTGAACATCTCGGTTCAGTCCTACAGTTATCTCTAAGTTTATCAGGAATTACTATAGGCCCTATGATTGGACTTTTTGTGCTAGGAATAGTATTTCCTTGGGCTAATGCAAAGGTATAATTTAATAACATAATATGTATTTAATTACACATACACACACACACACACACACACACATATATATATATATATATATATATATATATATAACTATTATTATTAATATTAAATTGAATTTTATTTCTATTTAAGGGTGCACTAATAGGGGGAATCAGTAGTTTGTTGCTAATAACTTGGATTGTAGTTGGAGCTCAAGTTCATATCGCTCAAGGTAATATAACATTCCCACCTCTTCCATTATCAACATCCGGATGCCCTGTTGACAATTCAACTCTTTTACAAAGTTCAAACAACACATCGTAAGTGTACAAGAAGTTTTAATAACGTTCCTAATTATTTTCTACCAATGATTACATTTCTAACATTTTTAACCTTTCTTAAAAAGAACAACAATCAAAATATTAATATTTACAGACTTCCATTAATTGATTCGTCATTGGATGAAGAAACCGATGTGTTTTATCTGTTTCGTCTGTCATTCTTACTGTATGCTCCAACGGGAGCTCTTACTGTACTGTTCGTTGGCCTTTTAGTTAGCTGGATAACAGGCTGGCAAGAACTATCAGAACTGAACCCAGATCTTATAACACCGATAATGCAGAAATATCTTCCAGAAAAAATGAAGACATCACACCCGCAAGATTATTGTTCTGTCGAAGAAGCACTTGAAAGTATCAAAAAACAGAATGGGGGACCTTAAGTACATTTAATTTTATAATTTTTTAAACGAAAAATAATTGAAATAAATTCAAATATTATAAGTTTGTTGCTGATACAGAGAAGTTGTCCGATTAATTACAACTGCGTTTTGATACAGTAATGTCATCAATCATTAGAAATTGACAATTACTTCATTATAAAACTTTATTCGTCAGTGATGATTGGCAATTAATGTACTTAATAATCCTTATATCAATCATTGATACTACCTGACAAACATTTAAATTCAAAGAAGCAAGTGAAATTATTTAATGCTATTATTTAAATTGTGCATTTTAATAATTTAAAAATTCAGCGTATTAATTAATACATATTTATTAATTTTTATTTATAATGTTATTGAAAACATTCTAAATAGTTTATTTGTTTAACCAAATTTTATAAATATTAGTGTCTAATATTTATTAAGTATTTAATACTGTTTATAATAAAAAATATCAATGTATAAACCCTTAAAAATATTTCATAATTATATTTCATAGCTAGTAAACCAATTTCAGACTCAAATTTCAAACAGAAACACTTTTTCCCTCAAAAAGAAACGTTTTTATTACCACATTACCATATAATTTCGATTCAGTTTTGTGAATATCGAAATTTTAATTAATCTAATAAGTGTTGCAGAATACTAAGAGTTCGAATAACAGATTTTTCATAAACAAAATATGTCGAATTCTAATATTTACCATGTTCTGTTATATCATTTTATTGTAATAAATACTTGTATTTTATTATGATGCATGTATTAAATTTATTTTATATATATATATATATATATATATATATATATATATATATTTATATATGTTTTCTCTTATATACTGTTTACATAATGAACAAAAGTGTATAAATAAATTATAACAATACTTCAATATTTTTACATTTAATATCTTCAAATATTTATCTTTCTATATATAAAAAACAATTCCATCGTAAAATTTTTATAAAACATTTTTTTCATGTAAAGCTGCTCTCCGATACACTGAATAAGTAGCACTTTAACCATTTCCATTCCTGATCATCAGTAATTGGTTGATGGATATCTTGTGGTCTCTGTTCTGTTTGTTTGACATCAGTTGCATTATGTTGCTCTCTCACGGAGTACAATGAAAGAGTATATACAATTTAAGCGTAAAAATGATAAGAAATTTATTCAAAATATTGTATTCACTGATGCTTTAGAGTAAAAAAAATTGTTACACATTTTAACATTGTGTTTTGTTGTTAATTTTTATTTATTTTAGACCAGCATTGATAAATTGCTGGTGTAGGCCACCATCGAATAAAAACAGATTATTATCAACAAAATGTAAAGCATAATAATTTATTTTCTTATTTCTTATACGTGCCTTAAAATTAAATTTTGTCTAATGTACTGTTAATATTTTGGCGTTTTTGAATCAATTAGAAGGTTTACATATTATAAGTGCCATATATATATATATATATATATATATATATATATATATATATATATATATATATAACGACCGTTTCAAGGAACGACCGTTAGTCCTGCACCAATTACGGTTGTTCAGCGAAGGTCTGTTCTATTCGTGATAAATTTAATATGGATCACATTCTGTAAAAAGTACACAGGCAACGATCTGGTACATCTTGAATATCTTTGAATTGGACAAGATCACAAGATGCGACGAAACTTTTCTGACAAACAAGGAAATATATCCAATAAGCTGCTCATGAAACGGTATTTTCTAAATCTAATATGAATAACATTTATAAAGTACAAGAAGGAAAAGCTACATTTCAAGATTAGTTATAAACTCTGGACGAAAAAGATCCTGATCGTAGTGTTCAATTTTGTAAGTGGCATTTGCAGAAATCATCAATCGACGCTTTATTTGCGAATAAGATCGTTTGGAGCAAAATTCAAACAGAATGGTACAATTTTCTTCCTCTTCTTCGTTAGTAGACTTAGTCTGTTTTTCCATTAGTATGGTCTCATTATGGTGGTGACTCTGTAGATGAAGAGGTCCATCTTTCGTCCCAGCGTTTTGGAAGTCTTCCTGGGAGTCTTCTTCCTTGGCGTATTTCATCTCTCGCGATTTTTGGTAGACGATCTTGGTTCATGCAATTGATGTGTGCATTCGAGTCCTTCCTTGTGATCTTGCTGAATTTTATTATATCTTGCACGTGCAATGTGTATGGATTATCATGTTTCGTTTTGATTGGACCATTCTTTTTTGTTGTAACTATTACTGGTGTCGTATACCTCAACTTCCTTCAAGAATCAATCATTCCACACATTCGTGAACTATTTGATGATGATGATGAATTTTATTTTAAACCAGATGGACCATCTCCCCATTTTCATCCCGATTTTAGAACTTATCTGGATGAATCATTCCCAAACAGATTGATTAAAGAGGCAGTGTTGAGTACTCGTTTCGTTGTCCAGATCTAAGTCCATTACTTTTTTATTTATGGAAATATCTCAAATATAAAATTTATAGTATTTCAATTTCTTATTAATTTTTTTTTCTTAATTATAAAATTATAAATGTGAATTTATGAATATAAATGTAGAAGATATTAACAATCAGTGTGTATATATTTTTTAGACATAGTATATATATATATATATATATATATAAATATAATCTCTTCAATCTCATAAAAACAATAATTTCAAATGACGTAACGACTTGTTTTAAAAATATAAATACGTTTCATTTTACCTGATGAAACTTATCTCTGGTTTTGCAAAATGTTCTTGTACATATTTTTAGCTAACCTGTTATCTAAAATAGTTTTCATGATCAAAAAGATGTGCATCACGATGTAAATATATCAACGGATATAAATTAACTGTCATGATTTTGATAAGAAAATTTCCATATGAAATTCATTAGAAAATAAATAGTAGTTTTTAGTATCATTCACTACAAGTGATTGATGAATTTGTCTTCAGTGTACACTTGTAGTGAAATTAAATAATTTCAATAAAGTGCAGCAAGTAACGTGAAACTTTAGTTATTTATCAAATCAATTGTTTTAAAATATATTATAGTTTCATTAAATTTATAAAAGAATATTTTTTCATTGATTTTGTGTGTATAAATAAATTAATTTGGTAAATTTTGATTTAATTTTTATCTTTATTTATCACATTATATATAATGTGATTAATAAAGTAAATTTTACATTTTAAAGTTTATTTATTTCGCATTAACATTATTAGGTAATATTTTCAAAAAGTGCTGAAAATGTCGAACGTTTCATCTGCGTTAAATCTCGACTCTGTTGAAAAATATCTGGAATTCTCATGGATTGATTACACAATATTTTCACTTATGTTGCTCATGTCAACAATAATTGGTATTTATTTTTGGTTGTTTAGTAAACAAGATACAACAGCCGATTATCTTATGGGTGGCAAAACAATGACTGTAGGACCTGTTTCAATATCTTTAATCGCAAGGTAATTACAATGAAATTAAAGAATAAGGAACATTTCTTTCTGATTTCTCCTCGGATAGTTAGTAAATAAAAATATCAAGTTTGAGAATTTCAATATCAATGCTACTTACTGTAACAAATCTATTAATAATAGTAATACATGGAGCAGTATTTATGATTGAAGGTAAATTATCATTACAAGGGTTCAATGAATATATAATAAAGTAGCACCTACAATTATAAATCTGGTTTTTCATTACTTGTATAACTTTAAAACTTCCATTATTTGTAAATCTTGTCAAAATAGTTATAGTTAAAATATTCATAAATATTATACACAACAAATATATACATACATATATATATATATATATATATATATATATATATATATATATATATATATACATATGTTTATTTTTTACAGTTTTTTGTCTGGGATAACAGTTCTTGGCATTCCTTCAGAAATGTATTTATATGGCACTTCATACTGGATTTTTCCAATTTGTAAAATATTTGTAATTTTAATTACATCGTACGTATTCCTGCCTGTGTTCTTTAAACTTCAGCTATACAGTACATTTGAATATTTACAACTACGTTTCAACAATTCTTTAAGAGTGTTCTGTTCGTTTTTGTATATTGTAGCCATGACAATGTATATTCCTGTGGTTATTTATATTCCAGCACTAGCTTTCAGTCAAGGTAACTATCACACTTGATTTAGAAATTAAGTTTAGAATGGTAATACATTTTTTGAAAGACAATTCTTTGAAACTGCAAATCTTTAAAAATGTAATCCGTTTAAATCAGTCTTTGAAACAGGCCTGACTTAATCTGCATTAATTACTACAAAGAAACTTTTGTCTAAATATTATGGAAGAATAATATTTTCAAATAATTGGACTTTTGAATAATTGTACTTTCCATGATTTGTTTTGCAAAGAATTTTAACTATAATTCAACATGATGTTATTTTTATAGTCAGTTTTTTTTAATGTTCAGTCTAATAGAAAATAATCAAGACTAAGAATAAACTATCAAAACATTTTAAGTGGTTGTGAAAAAAAGTTCATATTTACAAAAGTATAGGAAAAGACATTATTTTTCTATAATTAAAAATCAGTCCGGTTGTCAAATGATTTTTATTCCTGTTCTGATTGGTTGATGGAGATCATGTGGTCTCTGTTCTGATTGGTTGACATCAGTTACATGTATGTAGCTCTCTCATGGTGCGCAACAAAAGAGGGTTTACGATTTCAGTGTAAAACTGATAAGAAATTTATTCAAAATATTATATTCACTGAAGTTTTAGATTAAAAAAATTGTTACACAGTTTGTCATTACATTTTGCTGTTATAAAGCAGCATTTTGTTATTTTTTCAAAGTATTTCAATACATATTTTACAACTTGCCTTTTACGCAGACTATTTGTGCGTAAAATTTGTTAATTTCTGTTATTTGTTAGGAGAGAGCGAACACAGCAAGCAGGAGGCGGAGCCCTCTAGTATAAATTAAACAACTTAAATAAAACATTAAAATAATAAACATATTTAACTTAATTTAATTTCTATATAACATTTCAAAATATTAAATCATAAATCAATCTTACTTGTTTCCATACTTATAACTGAAAGTATAAAGAAAAGCTTCATAGAATCTTTGTAAGTTTTAATATTTTAGATTCGAGTAATTGAATTATATAAAAAAAAATCAAATAGTATTTTTTAAACTGTCGTGATGATCTTCGTCTTGTGGATCACCTAAGTTCTTATTATTTACTATTAATTTAGGTACATGTCATTTGTAAATATAGATTCTAAAATTGAATCTTCAAAATCTACCTAACGATGGTACACTTGTGTGAACTAGAAGTGTGACAGAAACTCTGGTGATGGAAAAGGACGAAAACTATCAAGATAACTTATCAATCTGATCACAAGTATAAAAGCAAACAGTCATTTTCGTATTTTATAATTTAATACTTTTTATAACAATTTACTTTTATACATATATATATATATATATATATATATATATATAAATATATATATATATATATATATATATATATATATACATTTATAGAGAGAGAGATAAGAGAAAGAAAGAAGGAGATGACTCAGAAATCAATCAGAGTAAGACATTGAAATATAATATAGAAAAATTATATTTCAATAAAATTTCTGTAAGCACGACTTGATTTATGTTGTATAAGTTTTTTATATTTAACTTTTGGGAAATGTATTAATGCATGATGTTATCTTTTTAACATCTAATAAATTAAATGAAATTGAATAAAATGTTAATTCATATGAAAAAGATAACTTAATCAAAAAGTAACTAATGCTGATTGACTTCTAAACTATCTAACCATATATATATATATATATATATATAGTACGGATAAATTTCTATTTTTTCAGTAACTGGAATAAATATCCACCATGTAACTCCAATAGTTTGTGTGATATGTATTTTCTATACAACTATCGGTGGACTAAGAGCTGTAGTTTGGACAGACACGTTACAAGGAATCATTATGTTAATTGCAATGATTGCTGTTCTCTATTTAGGACTTAAAAGTGTCGGAAGCGTTAATTATGTATGGGATATGGCGGACAAAGGAGGTCGCATTGACTTTTTTAAGTAAGATTTGTTTATATATATATATATATATATATATATATATATATATATATATTGAATCATAAAGCAATGCAATCAATATAAATAAAAATATGTTAATTTATCATATTTTTCAATATTTATTATTAATAAATAAACCTGACTGAATTCAATTTAAAACTTTAAGCATGAATCCGAGTTTAACTACAAGATCATCATTTCTGACAGTTATGATTGGATTAACAATAGCATGGATAGGTCAAATCGGAATAAATCAAGGAATGATACAGAAATGTCTATCACTTCCAAAATTAGCGGATGCAAGAAAGTAAGATAGTTCATATCAATACCTTACTGTAATTTATTTAATTATTCCTTAAAATTGGTAATTTCTCGTATTATAAAAACATTTTAAAACCAGACATAGCAATTTTTATTTATTTCAGAAATTAGTATGAAAAAAAATATAAAAGACATACTTGAAGAGATTAAACTATAAATGTGTAATATTTTTTCCAAATAAACAGGTAGTTTTTTTCAGAGCAGTGTACTTATTTTCTTTGGGATCTATTTTTGTAAAATCAATCAGCTGTTTTACTGGACTTGTGATGTATGTTCATTATAAAAATTGTGATCCGTACACAGAAGGAAAAGTGAAAAGACCTGATCAATTGCTTGCTTATTATGTAATGGAAGTTGCTGAAAATATTCCTGGATTACCAGGATTTTTCGTAGCTGGAGTATTTAGTGCTGCTTTGAGGTATTGTAGACCAATAAATAATGTAAAACGTTCAATGAATCAAATATTAATTACCTTCAAGTTTAATCCTAATACCACTGAGGTACAAAAAACCTACAAGATTTTATTATGATATTATTAGAATAATTCTGAAGATATAACTTTTATATTTCATATTTTCACAATTATATTGTTAAGAATTATATATTGTTTTAACAGCACAATGTCGGCTTGTATGAACACAATGTCTGGTGCAATTTATGAAGACTTCATCTCTCCTTTAATGCCACCGAACACAACAGAAGCACGTGCTAGCAATATAATGAAATTAACAGTCCTTATTATAGGAATTATAAGTTTCGCTCTTGTTTTCATTGTCGAACATCTCGGAGCTGTTTTACAGTTAGCATTAAGTTTATCAGGAATCACAATGGGTCCCATGACAGGTTTATTCACTCTTGGAATGGTGTTTCCTTGGGCCAATGCAAAGGTATAATAAAAGTATTACATTGTATAAAATAAAATGTCAATCTAATATGACACTAAGAGATAAGATTAATTTTAGTATCACATAAATACTTATAGGATAATAATGAATAATCAGACATATTAAAATTAAAAATGTACGAAAAAGAAAGTAATTCTATAAAAAAATAATAGTAAAATATATAATTTACTTCAAACATAATTATATAGTAAAATTTATTTGGATTTTTCAGTAAAATATTTCAGTGTTCAATAATTAATGCTTTTTTTCGCAAATTAACGATTATTAATATTTTTTCAAGGGCGCATTATTAGGTGGAATTACTAGTATAACTTTAGTATCATCGATTGTTATTGGAGCTCAAATTAATATTGCTAAAGGAAATATAAAGTTTCCTCCACTTCCTTTATCAACGGAAGGATGTAGTATTCATAACTCAAGTCTTTTAAATTCTTTCAACAACACTAAGTAAGTCTAAATTAATTCATTTAGTTTTATTTTGAAAAATATTTTAAATATACATATCGCTGTATGTGTACATGTTTTTCCAATATGAACGCCAATTTTTAATTTGAAATGAAACACAGAATTTGTACTGAAATTTCAAGTTTCTTATTGTAAATAATACTTGGAGAAATTCCCATTTACATATGAAATATAATATAGAGAAGAAATATAATTAGATAAGTTAGAGCTATTATCTTTCTTATTTTTATTAAAATAAACTAATACAGTTCTTTTATCAATTCAGTACGTTTTTCAGAATCTATAATTTTTATTTGCAACGAAACAAGGATATTTTTCAAATAAACAAATACACACATTAATCGATTATCATACATGGTTTAAAATCAAGTTGAAAAAACACACCGCTACAAATAATAAATATATTATAAAAAATATATTTTCTACACGTACATTGAATTATTAATATATACTTGAAATAGCCCAAGCGGTGTAATTTCACAGAAAAATTAAATTTATCTCAACAGATTGAATGAGGATATAGATTATTCTTCAAATATTTGTATAATTAATTCTGAAAAACTTACACACTTATCGTCAGAGTTTTAAACGAAATCAAAATAATGTAAAACTCGATCGTTATTATAGAAACTGTATAACGAATATTAAACAATGATTCATATTCACAGATTACCATTAATTGATACAACTATGGATGAAGTAAACGATATATTTTATCTGTTTCGAATTTCTTTTCTTCTTTACGCTCCGATTGGAATGATAACTGTGTTATTTGTCGGATTATTAGTGAGCTGGATCACTGGATGGGAAGATATATCGAAACTGAATCCAGATCTTATATCTCCAGTAATGCAAAAGTTTATTCCAGAAAAGATGAAAAAAGCATATCCAAGAGATTATTGTACTGTTGAACACGCTTTAGAAAATATCAAACAATAAAATGTTATAACAAAAGTAGATGTTTCTATCATTTTCTTCATACACACACACGCACACACCCACACACACACACACACACACACACACATATATATATATATATATATATATATATATATATATATATATATATATATATATATTTATTTATACAGAGAGAGAGAGAGTGATTCAATTTAGGATTCTACACAGAAATATTAAAAGGAGGCGCAGGAGTTAAGAAAAATCATGTTATTTTATATTTTGTATTTTAGTTCAATTCAATATTAAAATACAATTGAACTAAAATACTAAATATTAAAAAAAAATAACAAAAGGAAATTATAAAAACGAAAATAACTGTGTTAAAGAAATCAATTTTATTTTCTACATTATAGTGTAACAAGTACAGATATTTGTCGGTGCTAGAACTCTTCATTATCTTCGACCAGAACGAAAATCGGTATTAAAATTAACAGAAGGATGTCGCTAAATGATCAATATTTATGAAACATTGTTTCGTTTTTACATTGAAACCAAGTGTCTCCTAATCCATATTTTTTAAAAAGCAAATAAATATATATATATATATATACATGTTTGTACGTATAAGTGTAATTACATAAATAATTAAATCCCGTTACACATTTTTAAAAATAAATTTATAATTAAGAACAATTCACAGTTTAAAAATTTATGTAAATTATCTATTAATTGATATCCAAAAATCTAAACAAAATTAAGGAATTTTAACAATATTATACTTGCATATTGAGATGTCAGCTGTTAATGAAATAAACGTTAAAAATGGAATAGATTCTTCTCTCTCTCTCTCTCTCTATATATATATATATATATATATATACATATATTCATGGAGACCCCAAAAGTGATAAAGCTTTAGGGCCATCTGATATACAGATACGTCCCTGTATATATATATATATATATATATATATATATATATATATATATATATTCATGCAGGCCCCAAAAATGATAAAGCTTCAGGGCCACCTGATGTACAGATACGTCCCTATATATATACATATATATATATATATATATATATTCTTCTTCAATGGCGCTACGGCCCAAATCGAGCTTTAACCTCCTCAATTTTCTGCCTTTAGACATCCCTCTGACTAGAAGTCCTTATCCAGTTCCATACTACAGTTCCACTGCATCCTTTCTACATTGTCTATCCATCTGAGCCTTAGTTTTCCCATAGGTCTTCTCCCGCCTGATTATCCATCCAAGCCCCTTTTTGGTACTTTTGAGTCCGGCATCCGCTCAGCGTGACCTGCCCACCGCAGGTGGAACATTTTTAAAAAACCGACAGTTTTGCTTCTTTATAGACTTTTGAAATTGTAGCATATTCTCCATATACTTCCATTGTTTACTTGCCCAAATAGTCTTCTCAACATTCTTCTTTCGACAGTGCCATCATTTCTGCGGTCTTAGCTGACATGATCCACGCTTCACCTCCATATGATTTATACAGTCGGATTTTGGTCTTCCTATGCACATTTGTGGATTTCATTATGAGCAAAAGGGCGAAATATGTTCTATTTGCTGCTACTATTCGTTTTTGAACTACTTGAGATTCCTCAATTTCGCTGGTGATGTGTGAGCAAAGTTATGTGAAATTGTTTACAATCTCAAAATTGTAACCATCGATGGTGACGTTTTGACCTAATTTTCTCCTTCGTCTTCTACTTTCCAGCATTAATTAGCATTTATTCTCATTTATTCTAAGACCAATTCTACTGAAACGGTCTCAAGTGATTCAAAAATGTTTTTAATGGCAAGATAGGTCTTCCTATGATGATTAGGTCATATGCATATCCCGCTATTTGTTCTGATTTCTGAGTATGGTAGAGTTCACGTTTACTGGGAAAACCCGTACTACATGTTCAAGTAATAAGTGTAAGAGCATTGGGGCCAGACCATCATCTTGTTTCAGGCCCTGCAATACTTTAAACTTTTCTATATAGATATATATATATATATATATATATATATATATATATATATATATATGTATGTATGTATGTATATAATTAACAAAACACAATAGATATTGATAAATAATTTATGAAATAAGTTTTAAAAGAAATTAAATTTGCTTGTTATATCTGGACTGTTGTTCTTAGAAAACAAAAACTAGACCTAATTAAACACTCTTTAAATATTGAAAACATTTGACACTTTGAATGCAGAATATTTGTTTGAAAAAATGTGTAAAAGTTCTGCATGATTACGTAACGATAAATTAATATAATTACTGCCTTATTAATGATATAGCTGCATCGCAGTTAATTAAGTATTACGTAATTAGAACGAACGAATTTTTTTATTGTCTTAATAAGTGGTTCTTAAGATACTCGTTGTTCGCTACGTCCAATGATTAAAAAATTAAGGCGAAGTATTTCTCAACAACTAGTTTCAAACCGAAAAGTAAATAAGGAAACACTTAAAAAACGTATTTCGAATAAACATCTTCTTCTCTTTTTATATTCTTCTGATGATATATTTTTCACGTTTTATTCATATTGTACACTTTTGTTTTTGATTTAAGATCAATACAAATTATTCTTCTTAATATTGACACTATGACTAAATTCACTTCTACAAATCGATTTTCAACAAACCAGAAAAAATGTTTCTAATGAAAAAACGATAGTTTACAGTACTAAGCACACAATTATTATGCTTCAAGTGTATTCTACAGATTTTTCTGTACATCAACGTTTTGAGGATTATAGCAGAAATAAAAATCAAAAATGATTCATAATTAATTATTGATAATTTTGATCGTATTCTGTGCTTTGTAGCGTGAATGAAGCATTCATTCGATAAACAAGTTATTCTTGTTTACACAATCAAATATATATTACGTTATTAAAAATAAAAAAAAAACATAACTTTACATCCAATAATACCAAAAAAAATCCTTCTCCTTATTTTATTTCTAAATCAAGTAATAACTGAGTGTAATAGATATTAAAATAATATATATATATATATATATATATATATATATATATATATATATATATATATCTTTTATTTTAATATCTATTACACACAATTATTACTTGATTTAAAAATAAAATAAGGAAAAGGGCATTTTTTTGTATATATATATATATATTATCCATAATAGAAAAAGCATTGTTCTTTATCTTGTTTTGAGTTATTTTTTAATATTAACCGGTTAAAGCCATTATAAACTAAATTGATCTCAATAATACAATTGTTATTTATATAGACCAGGAGGAAATGCTTCCTGCTTGCTGCAGTCATTCACCCACCTGCCCAAGGGAGGTCTACCATCACTCACTGACACTCAATCAAAGAAATTCAATGTCTAATATATTTAAGTAACCATTTTACCTACATGATTATTTTCAATACCTAGTTTTATATTTTTTAAATAAACATATTAATTTATTCTTGGTAATAATAATATATATATATATATATATATATATATATAAATTGAATATTTCAACAATACCAAACCTCGCTGTTGTTATTATAAGCTCCACTGTATGAATAGATATATGCAAAGTTTAATAATTAAATTAAAATCACATATTATACACCCATATATAATATTACAAGGCTGTTGTATGACTAGCATAATAATTAACGTTTGTGTAAATTAACCTAAAATAGAATAATCAAAATAATAAAACCGGTGGCATGTTTATGGACACACAATAGCGCCACTTTAATATACAACGAGCGTACGAAGTTCAAGGTAACATTGCGATAAAAATTATAGTTATCTACATGTATGTGTGTGGATGTGTGTGTTTCGTACAATCTGCAGTTGAGATGAATTATTATGCATGATTTTTAAAATTCGTTTTATATCAGTTACATAATATATTTAATTACATTTGACTATAATTAGTGATTGATATTATTATTTATATACACACAATCACACATGTAGATAAATAAAAAAAATTACTATGCAACTGGTGCATAAAATGGAAATATATATGGAAATATATATATATATATGAAATATTCAATTTTCAATAGAAAGAATAGCATGGATCTATTCCAATCAATTTTAAAATCATTTTTCTTCTGTATCTGCCTTCAGCAATAGACTAAATGAATAAGGGACATATGATTTAGTTTGATTTTACAAGAAGTCGTGCCAGTGTACTAAGCAGGGATATTTTATTAACAGATTTGCGAGGCCCAGTTACTCCTGATCATAGATTGATTTGCTCCATATTAATAACTCTAAACACATATAATCATAGACGTAATAAATATAGACCTCGTCCGGTTATTTGGAAAAAAAATCAGGAATCCAAATCGCATCGAACCTAACATCCAGCTACCAGCATCCACACTCCTTTCAACCCCGGTTTAAAAGTCGTCTGGCTCTGACACCGGAAAAAAAACAATCCTAACCATTCAACGTACCACTTTGGTACGTTGTAAAATATTTGCGGATAATAAAACCGTTTTTGATTTGATTCGACTTGAATGCAGACTCATAATTTCAGTCTAAATAATTCTTAAGAGAATATTAAAAGAACTTTCATATAGATCTATTTCTTTTTGAGTGTAAACAAGTAAAATAATAATGAAAATACGAAATGTAATGATTATGAATAATTAACAATACTTGTTGAATGCTAGTAGATGCATGAAATTTGTTGAATGCTAGTAGATGCAATATAAATAAGGATAAATTGGATATCATTTAATGCGTCACCGTAGTTAAAATATACAACGATATTAGAGAAAGAACTGAGAAGTGAAATGAAAATTTTACATTTCCTTGAAAGCTAAATCGAACTTTGTGTCTTAAGCTCTTGTCTTGAGAAAAATGTTTCATAAATGAAATATTTTTCTGTGCCTCACTGCTCTGAAGATGATGGATTCACAATCGAATTGCACATAAACAAAAATGAACAGTAATCAATGATTGATTGAAAAATATTGCCAAACTGACAAAACAAAGTCCTGATAGAAGAATTGGTACGCAGGATGGGGCATCACCTAAGAAGACTAAAGTAGGGTATACACCATCAGTTAAAATTATCAATCAGAGAGTAAATGACAGTTAAAACGATAAAATATCCGTCGAAATGACTGAGTCAGTCCGACTGAAGCAATTCAAAAATTTTGAATATGGGTTGTTATTTACATTGAAACTGTCAGTTACTAACTAATAATATGAGCATAGTTTTTGTCAGTCGTAATTTAGTCGCATGATTTTAACAAGACCGAAGTAAAAATGGATTTTCTTGTTTTTTTCGTGATAAAATTTTAAAAATGTTTATTTTTATATTTTTTCGCGAAGGATGAAAAATGAAAAATCCATATTAATAGACTTCGATTATCGTTATAAAAACGACAAATCATTATGGGACAGTCTTTAAATTATGATGTGCACTCTTAAAAGACAGTCTAGAAAGTCGACAGTTTTTGACTATCAGTTTTTATTGATGATGTGTACCGTACTTAAAGTTGTACAGTCGGTTGAAAAAGAAATGGCAATAGTGTTTGGGGGCTCATAAGAAATTATGTTGACGGATTATAAAGGTAAAGGCCTAACTATCACAGGTACACCAATTATCATCCCCGGTTTTTTGAAATTTTTTTCCCGAAAAAACACGCATAGACAATTAAAAAATTTCAACAACACTTCACACAACAGGTATTTTTTCAAGTGCGGATAAATACCGGCAACGGTAAGGGCACCGCAATAATATTATAAACATGCCGGTCACACAAGGCCATGTATTATTTTTATGATCAATAAAATTATCTTTTACTTTTATCACAGGTACATAGTACGCTGATCTTCTACACCGTTTAAAAGAAGGCATAAAGGAAAAAAGGAGAGGTAAATTAATAAAAGAGATGCTCTTTATTCACGAAAATGAACTCGTTCACAGAGATCAGACTACCAAGGCTGGTGTAACAGTCTGTAGATTCCAAGAAATTAATCAACCACCATCCAGTCCTGACCAAGCACCAAGTGATTATTACCTAATTTTTAATTTGCAAAAAGGTTCGTCGGTAATAACCAATCACAAGTAGCCATAAATTAGAATTTTGAACACAAATCGAATCTATTTTTATTATGATTTAGAAAAATTAATTGAAAAATGTAACAAATGTATTTATATTC